>CM042009.1:124648818-124773818 GCA_023525715.1 Cichorium intybus
ATGCATGTTAGGAAAAGGATTCAATGAAAGAACATTGTTATTTCAACGTTGAATATGCATGAAAAAAATATTCAATAAATGAACTGTATTAATCAATGAATTTAACAGAAAACATATTATACACAAACATATTTCTATATTCATCGGTGAATATGCATTTAATGTTACAATATTCCCATTTAATGTTAATGTTAAATTGTATTCATCAATCAATTTAACGAAAAACATATTATATACAAACATATTTGTATATTCATCAATGCATTTAACAAAAAACATATTATATACATCAATGAATTAACATAAAACAAGTTATTCTCATTTAATGTTAATGTTAAACTGTATTCATCAGTGAATTTAACATAAAACATATTATATACAAACATATTTCTATATTCATCAGTGAATATGCATGTAACGAAAAGGATTCAATGAAAGAACATTGAATTTGATTTGTGATTTACTCGTACAGATGTATAATGTTTAGTTGTATTTATTAATGATAATGAGAAATAAACCATCAATATGAGGAATTGAATTAATCACACATCCAACCAAGCATAAAAATGGAGGTCTACAACCAGAAACTTTTATTAGTAAAATAAAAACCTTGAGTTCTAATTAATGTAAAATAAAGGTAGTATGCTTACGAAAAATCAACAATAAACAAAAACATCAGCAAAAAAAATTCAGATTCGTTGTATGAAGTTAAAACTTAAAAAGAAAGTATACCTTAACAATAAAATATAAAGAATGTACCTGCTAAATGACTATAAAATTTTGGCAAGTGGAGCAAATTGATAGCTAGATCAACTGCGGATGCTAAAATGGATACTAGTAATGCACTTGTGAATAATAACATGGGGAGAGATCGTAATTGAACTTTCAGATGATGTTTTATATTATGATTTTTAAGATAAAAGAGATTGCCAATAAACGTGCGATGAACAATCCCAGGAAACTTTAGATGGTCATACTATTGTGTAAGTGACATCAGATAGAACAATTAGAGATGAATGATGGATCTTTAAATCAAGAAAAGAAAGTAACTTATGACATTAGTATTTAGAGCTAGCTTATTCTGTTCTGGTAAACTTAATGGAAAATGACTAATACTTACATTTTCTATGTGATGCCGATGATACAAGATATCGTGCATAGCCTAAGTAAACTAGATGTTAAAGAACTATTAGTTTGATTAAAAATCACACATTTGGATGCTGGTTTGGTTGGACATCCTTCCAATATTAGGAACATAGTACGAGAAAATCATGGTTATGAGTTTAAAAACATTTCAATTTATGATAACACAATACAACATGAGCATAGAGAGCAAGCCATAGAAATAACAAGTAAAAGGCAACGGAATTGACATGCATTCAAAGTCATTTGTTGAGGAGGTATTTTTATAATTATTTTTCTCTTATGAATTTATAACAAATTAATCAGTTCAGAGTTGAAGTTGTCGATTATTCCCTTTGAGAAAAATCAAAAAATCAAAATAAAATATTAAACGTACTTGAACATTGAAGGTTTCTTCAACTTTCGTAAATGGCGCCATAAATACGTAAAACGCAGCAATTGGTCCGAGTAGCACATCATAACCTAAATCAGTCAAAACTTCAAAGCAGACTTAATTGCCCACTAAAAACAAAAAAAACAGTGATGGATGTAGTATATGTGCCAAACATAGAAATTTAAAGAATTATTAACCATAAATGGACTTGAAATTCAAAGATCGGCGAGGAGGAGCCATTGTGGTAAACCAAGGAATTGCAGATGAAATGAACACAACCACAGTTTGGAACGTGTTCGAGTGTGAGTGTTTTTAGGTAGAATTCTTTGTGGTAGCTGTTTGTGATTAAGAAAGAATCGGGAACCCCAATATCTTCTTCGCAATAGAAGTCTATGTTGGAGCAGAAATGTTCTCAGAGACAATATCCCGCGTTAAAGCAATACGTGCACGCAGTCGAATACCGTACGGTTCGATTCTCTCAGAGAGCAATTTCTGAGGGGGAATTGTTGGAGCAGAAATGCTCTTAGAGACAATATCATGCGTTAAAGCAGTACGTACACGCAGTCGAATACCGTAGGTGCTAATGCTGAATGCACTATAAGGTGCGGGTTGCGCATCTTCTATCACTAATTGGTTTTAGTTCGAAGGTGGAATCGCCTTTTGTTAAATGAGTGATCACTGTACTCAACCAGTTCCTCAAGTTTGTCTATCTTCCAAGCTTCCCTCTCAATCCCCTGGCTTAAATTCGCAAAACCATCATTAATTAAGTTATCTGATTGCATGAAGGAGAGACGAAAATGGGTTTTAGGGTCTAGATGTTGAAGTCATGATATAGAGAGAGGGGAGAGAAGGGGAGGGGTGATTTTAGGAGTTGTTAAATATAGTGATAGATGTAGTGACCATAATACCTTTTCCATCTTCTAAAATTTACACTCTAATTACTTTTTACTTTAATAAATTGATAATAATTGCACAATATTCTAAGCCTTTAATCTACCAATTTGGACAGATGAGATATGTTCTCACATTTTCAACCTTTGATAAGTCTTCAATTGAACCTACCTCTATATATATATATATATATATATATATATATATATATATATATATATATATATATATATATATATATATATATAATAAAATGGATCATAGTACTATATCGGAGAAAAAAAGATTCAAAAAAAAAATTTTGGATCATTATTTTTTTATAATGAAATAATAATCCAAAATAAAAACAGAAAAATTGCATCATTACATTTTGCAATGATGTAAACTTTTTTTTCAAATTTTTTTTGATAATGAGATAGTACTATTCTCGATTTTATGATTTGTATTTTTTTTCATTTTTTTAAGGTGTCCCCGCGAGTCCTCACCGAAAAAAGAGTCCTCTCCGGAACCGGATCCTATATATATATATATATATATATATATATATATATATATATATATATATATATATATATATATGTATATATATATATATATATATATATATATATATATATATATATATATGTATATATATATATATATATATATATATATATATATATATATATATATATATATATATATATATATATATATATATATATATATATATATATATATATATATATATACAAATGAGCAACCTCGTGGTAGAAGCTTAATGGTTAATGCATGAAATTTCATACACGAGGTCCAAGGTTTAAACTCTAACACATCCAAAATATCACTAGTATTTCATGATTAACCTTATACATAAACTTTGAGATGAATTGACTTGGGCCACTCTATTGATACACTTTATATTTTTTTCATATACAAATGACCAAGGGATTTTAAAGTTGCAAAGCCATTATGTATTTAAGAAATTAGAGGCATCATTGATTTGTAGAACGTTAAGGGACAAAAGATTGTTGTTATTATGGTGAAAATCGTTATTAGTGGAAAGTTAGAAGTGGGTTTGTTCTTGACCATTAACCGATGGGTATGGAGTTTGGTTAATTAGTTGTTGTCTTGTCATTTATTTCTAAATTAATATTTCCTTCTTATAATGGAATTCAAGTACCGAGGATGATTCATCATAGTTTTCAACTTTAACTTCCATTTAATATTGTAGTGTTACAGAGATCCATATATATATATATATATATATATATATATATATATATATATATATATATATATATATATATATATATATATATATATAGGGTTAGGATCCGTTAGAAACCCAAAATCTGGTAGGAACCGCGAGTACTCCTCTCGTCCAAACAACCTCATTAATGGCAATTTAGGCAATGCTGAAAATTTTGGGCCAGTTCACCTGTGTTTGGGCTGGGTTTTTTGGTTATGTGAACTCTTTTATTGTGTTAGGTAGAATTTTCCGGCTGCATGCCTTTTTGTCACTGTTTCAATGTCGTCTTCAAGAATTGATCCAATTCATCACAAATTTCTTGAACAACTGATCTTCTGCATTCGATTCTTCCTGAATTTGCGATTTTTATACGAATCAGGTTAGATTTCTTTGAATTATATTGAAACAATTTGCATTAATCGATTAAAAAAAAACTTAAAATTTTAACATGAATTTATTCGTTCAGATCGATTGAAGATTCATTCTAAACTCATGTTCTTCCTCCAATTCTTCATGAATTTGTGATTTTTCATACAATTTGATTCGTTTTGTTTTGTAATATCGATTCTATTTGAATAAATTGATTCCAAAATTACAAATTTCTGATGCTCTGTTTTCGACATGAACAATTGAGCAAAATTCAGATTCAATTTCGTAACAAAAACGTCTTTTGTTTGTTTTAATGAAATTGCAGACCTTCTTTGGTGTTAATCACTACATATTGTATGCATTTTAAGAATGAAAAATTGATTTCCCAATCAAAATTGATTAAAACTGATGATGTTCGTCTTTTAGGGTAAAAATACAATTTTTTCAATTAAAATTTAATGTTATTCAATCAAAATCACTCATCTGTTACTCATATTAATGATTTAACAAATTCATGTTATTAGGATCAAGTTTTGATATGTTTTATGTTTCATCATTCTATCAAAAAACTCCAAAACGTATACTTTTTGTAATTTAGGGTTTAGAATTTAGCTCATATAACATTAGATTGAATTCATTACCAAATAACACTTTAAATATTTGTTTCTCTTATAATTAACTTAATTTGAAACTTAAATCAACAGTGATGGATCATATTTTTGAAGAGATTGAAAGTCTGAAGAACATTGATGGTGAAACAACTGTAAACAAAAAAGAAGAACAGAATCTACAAACTCAAATGAAGGTATACTTTGTTAATAATTTATTTATGATTGAGATATTTTTGACTAAATGGGTTATTTTTACAGAAAATATTGCATCTTCATCTTCATCTACATCTATTATTGAGCATATTTCAAATGGAAAAACATTCTGGACTCCAGATGTAGAAAATGCACCTTATATTGGACAAACTTTTCAAACATTTGGAGATGCATTAGCTTTCTACACAGAATATGCACGAAAATGTGGTTTTGAAACCAGATTAGCAACTACAAAAAAAAAAAACTAAAAGGAGTAGAAGGATATGGTAGAAGATACATATTATGGAATAGGGAAGGATTCAAAAAGAAAGCTGCATATGATACTTTGAATGACTCAAATAAAAAAATGTAAAAGACCTTCACTTAGGATAGGATGTAAATCATGTGTGAGGTTGAAGTTGAATCAGATGAACTTGTGGGTGGTATACTACATAAATAAGACACATAATCACACATTTGTTCATGAACAAGATCTACTCTTTTTAAAATCTGAAAGAAGAATGATGTATTCGCAAAAAAGAATGGTGCATGACATTTCAAACATAAACATGGGTCCAAATACCGCGTTCAAGAGTATGAAACAATCTAGAGGTGGTTTCGATAAAACTGGTGCTACACAAACGGATGCAAGGAATTTTAAAAGGGACTGGAATGCATTTATTGGAGAAAATGATGCAGAGATGGTCATAGAAAAATTAAATAAAAAGAAGGAATACTTTCAAGATTTTTCTTTTGAATATAGTGTTGGGAATGATGGAAAGTTGACCGGTTTATTTTGGGCGGATAAAGAAGCAAAACGCATTTAGTTTGCTTTTGGTGATGTTGTCGGATTTGATGCAACATACAGAACAAACAAGTAAGTGAATCTTAGATATTTTTTTGTTTATATATCATGTCATAATTTGTATCATGTAACAACATGAATCATACAAAACTTCATCATAATCATGCATCATAAAAATACATCATGCAATAATTTGTATCATATTGGAACATGCATCATGTTATTTTGCATCATACATATTACAATTGAATTATTATATTTTTTTGGATCATAAGTAAAATGCATCATGTAATAAATTGCATAAAATGCATCATATAAATAAATTATATCATACTCTAACATGCATCATGTTGTATTGTATAACCTACAGATATCGCATGATTTTTGTACCATTTACTGGTATAGATAATCATAAGCGATGTGTTACTTTTGGGGCTGGATTACTCTCAAGCGAGTCAATTGAATCTTACAAATGGATATTACATGCTTTCAAATCATCATTTGGAAAAGAACCAAAGTATTTGTAACTGATCAAGACCCTACTATTTTACAAGCATTACCATCTGTATTCACTAATGCAAGACATAGATTATGCATATGGCACATATCTCAGAAATTTATAGATGAGGTTAGTATGTTTATATATGATCCAAATTTTTATTTCATTCAATTTTTTATATAACATACTAATCCATCTCTAATTCAAAATTTTCTGATTTTATATTTGCAGCTAGTAAATAAAATGGACAAAACAGACATTTTAAAATAGATAAACAATCTGATTTGGAATGAAACAATCAGTAAAGACGATTTTGAAAAAAGTTGGAAGAACATAATGGACAAGTTTGACTTAAATGGGAATAAGTGGTTTAATGAAATGTATAAGATCAGAAATATGTGGATTCCAACATACTTTAAAGAATGTACCTTTTTAGGATTGATGAGAACCACATCAAGGTCAGAAGCTGAAAACTATTTTTATGGAATGCTATCTAACAGTGATTTGCATTTAGTGGAATTTGTTACACATTTTGACACTGCTCTCGGAGCACAAAGATGTGTACAAAAAAAGAATGTTCTTGACTCAAGATACACAAATCCAGACTTCAAAACCGGATTAAATATTGAAGTTGAAGCATCTCTACTTTTCACAAGAAATGTCTTTTTTGATATACAATCAGAGATCATGGCATCAATATCTACATGCATGTCAATCAGATTAGAAGAATCGGAAGAAAGGACCAAATTCACAATAAAAGATACAAATAAAGATCCAAAACACCATGGACAATTTGAGATATGGAAATTATTACAATGATATTTAAATTTAACTACTTTAGTTAACAAATTAACTAACATTTTCTGATTGAAATATTATTTTACAGGTTTCATTTGTTAAATGATAATCACAAATTTTTTGTTCATGCTTACGATTCGAGTTGACAGGTCACTTATGCAGACACTGTTTCTATGTTCTAAGAATGGAAAATGTCGAATCCTATCTAAAAAATTATGTAACAAGAAGATGGACAAAGGATGTTGTACCCCGATCTGGATACGCTTATAACATTACAAATATTCACAACTGAAAAGAAAGAAGAAATTCAATCAGTTATCAGGGACTTACATTTTTCAGTGGATTTCTGCATCGATAGACTGGTAAATGATTTTACAAAGTTGACTATATTCAGAGATGAAATGAACGAAAAGATGAAGAATGTCGATAAAGAAACGAGGAATGAAAGACCAATGAAAAACAAAGAAGTTATAGAGTCTTTTATGGGTGTCATACAAAAAGAGAATGTGAACATCTTACCTCCTCCTTTAATTAATAACAAAAGTGGAGGAAGATTGAAGAAAAGAATCAAAGGAAATAAAGAAATTGCAGTAGAAAAAGCAAAGAAAGAAGAAAGAAAATGTCACAAGTGTGGAAGATACATAAAATAT
Organism: Cichorium intybus; assembly: GCA_023525715.1. Taxonomy (NCBI): domain Eukaryota; kingdom Viridiplantae; phylum Streptophyta; class Magnoliopsida; order Asterales; family Asteraceae; genus Cichorium; species Cichorium intybus. Next base: position 124,656,384 of record CM042009.1, read on the forward strand.
GGCACAAGCGAAAAGCACGATACACATAACTGCCACAAGTTCAAAAAAACAGAATTGATGCATATTTTTAGTTGAGTTTGACATATACTTAATGAAAAACCAATAATGGTGCAAAAATTTTGTTTTCATATCATATACTTTGGATCATAATTTGTTGAATATATGTTCATTTTATGGTATTTCTTAAATTGTGCATAAATAAAGTTTTGTATGATCACATATAAATATAGTATTATATGGTACATAAATAAAGTTTTTGTATCATATTACGTTTGAATCATGCATCACATAAGTAATATCATGAACTTTGAATCATGGATCATATGTGATTTGTTATATGGTATATGAATAAATTTTGTATCATAATACGTTTGAATCATGAATGACATTTAAAGAAAGCTTCATAATTAAATTATAATGCAAAAAATGGGATGGTCGACATTGTAATAGAACTTCATACATATGGGCTGATCCATTATTTCATAATTAATGCATATGGGCTGATCCATTATAATCCATTGTTTGCTAAAAAAAAGTTACACCTGCAGGGTTCGAATTTGGGACCTGATGTTTAAAATACGCACGCAAGACCACTACGCCAACGTCAATATTTGAAAATCTTTTCCGTAAAATATATATAATGAAAAAGCGAAACACTAAACTGATGTGACCTTATGAACAGTGTTTCAAACTGTAACACCACGTTATTTTCGGCAAGTAATTTTATCTTAATCGTGATGTGATTTCGATATAAAATAATGTTGTAGGTGTTTGGATGGTTAGAATACCTTTAAGATAGAGTTTTCGTGCGAAAAACGCTAAAAACGGGTAACCCGGGTGGTGTGGATTAAACCGGGTCGAGTTGAAAGGCTTAAAACAACATTGGAAATTAATTGGGTAAAACCTGGGTCGTGTTGGCCAACCCGGGTCGGTATTTCAGTCGGAAGAATTTAGTAGCATCGTCAACCCGGAGAGGGTTTCTCAGCACGGGTCGTGCTGCAAGCCAGCCCGGGTCGGGTTTTCGGACACGGGTCGGGCTGCGCACGGACCCCACACCTATATTCATGATTTTCACCCATTTGAACAGATTATTCTCGAGTAAAAATACTTCCAAAACCCTAGAAACATTCCCTCTTCGTATTAGGACTAAATTGGAAGGCTAGAACGCCAAAGATTGAAGTAATTTTTGATATCACGCTTATTAAAGGTAAGGTTTACGGTTCTAGCCCTTTTGAACGGTTGATTTAGTTATTTTGGGTTGATTTCGAGTGGTTGTGAAGTACCACGTGTGATTAGATGAAAATTGAGTATATACCACTTGTTTGGATGTGTTGAAACACTTCTAATCCTGAGTTTTAACTGTTGTAATCAGATTTCAAGCTTGGATGGTAGAAAAACGAAGAATTCACCTCTACTTGGTGTGTATGTGAATTTGTAGGTGCTGGAAAACGTTAAGGGATCGTTGTATCTTCTAAGGTGTTAGCTAGGATCGTGTTGAACTTCAAAGCAGGTGAGTAATCTGTACTATATCTAATACGATATGTATTGATTTAACTCTTGCAACTTGAAGTAGTTGAGCTATTGAAATGGTAACCTAGAAGTTATTCAAGTTACCCAAATTGATATGATATAAACCTATGTGGTTTAAAACGGCCTATGTGGCTAGGAGATTGGATTTAGTATCCAAATGTTAACGGCCTTCGTGGCTAGGAGATTGGATTTAGTATCTAAATGTTAACGACCTTTGTGGCTAGGAGATTGGATTTGATATCCAAATAATGACGGCCTTTGTGGCTAGGAGATTGGATTGATATCCAAATGTTGATTCAAACATGGATTTACATTGTATTGAGTTTTGACAACTTATTTATATATACATGTTAAACTGTTTATATGAATACTCATTGAGCTTCATGGCTCACAGTGTATGTGTTAATGTCCCCGCAGGTGAGCGTGACCCTGTTAAGGGTAAGGATGTAGCTCATGGATAAGGACATGACGATGTAGCATCCCGACTTAGAAGGAGTTATCTTTTGTTAAATACTCCTTGATACACTTGCACACTTTTTGTATAAACTTATTCACCTAACTCTTTGGTTTATACTCTTTAAACTATGTTTAAAAGATGGAAAAATTTTGGGTGTATTTTGTTTTTAAAAGCCGGGTGTTACAAGTTGGTATCAAACCCGTGGTTTAAGTGAACTAGGTGTCTGTAGAATAGATCCCTGGACTTAAACCTTGAGAGATAGTAGACATGTTGTACAGTTGGGTGTATATAAGTTTGTTATTATATAACCTAACTGTTTGTTGAATTTTGAAGTATGAGAAGTACAAGAAGTAACCCTACATGGGGAAATTCGGGGCGAGGAGCCTCGAGAGGTGGTCGAGCCCGTTCTCAAGGCTCGGTTGGAAGAGGGGCGGGTAGATCAGCGGATGAAAATCCACCAGATTTACGCACAATAGTGGCTGATGTGGTACGTGAATTATTACCTACCTTGATCAATGTACATGGTGAAAGTGCTGCAAAGCAAGTTCATGATAGGCAGCCCGAAAACAAGAGTCAAGGTGAAAGCAAAATTCGTGTAGAGAAAGAAGTCCAAGGAGAAGGAAGTTCCGGGAAAAAGACGGAGTGCACTTACAAAACCTTCCTTGGCTGCAAACCCAAAGAATTTTCAGGGACATATAACTCGGTAAATGCTATGGAATGGTTGATGCATACGGAGAAAGTATTCCGAGTTAGTAAATGTGCTGAAGGGGACAAAGTGGAGTTTGCCATGAATCAATTGACGGGAAATGTGTTACATTGGTGGCAAGTGTTTAGTAAGTTGTTGGGTCCCGATTTGACGCAGTCTTTATTATGGGAACAGTTCAAAACCAAATTCAATAAAGAATATTGTTCTTAGGTGGTTGTAAAAAGACTAGAAGAGGAGTTTATGCATTTGGAGAAAGGGTCTCACACGGTGCAAGAGTATACGATGAGTTTTCTTGAAAAAGCCAGATTTGCAGAACACCAGATAAATACTGAGAAAAGAAAGATTGATAAATACGTATGAGGATTAAAGACCCGGATTCGAGAAATTGTGCAGCCACTTCAATTGTCTTCTTTCCGACAGGTGGTGGATAGAGCCACAGAAAGAGAGACGGAACTCCAAAGGCAGGAGGAAGAAAAGAAAGTAAGTGAAACCAAGCGAAAGGCGGAGGAACAACCGTGGACGCCTCAGAAAAAGTCGCAACAGACAGGGTCCAATTTTAAAGGCAAAGGCCCAAGAGAGGAATCAAAGTGGTGTGAGAAGTGCAGGAAAACGCACTTTGGGAGTTGTCGGACAGATGTTCCATCGTCAGGTTGTCGTAACTGTGGAAAGCAATGGCATATCGCTCGAGACTATCGGGCGGAGCGGAGGTGTTTCCAGTGTGGGGCTACATATCATATTCGTCCGAACTGTCCCCAAGTGAAATCTGGAACACCTAGTGATAAACCCAGAGAGGAGCGGGGAGGAAAGAAAGAGGAGACGAAGGTTCGGGGAGGACCAGTGGCATCACGGGCTTTCCAGATGACAGTAGAATAGGCTCGTGAAAAGACTGGCGTAATTTCAGGTATATTCACTCTAAATTCAATTCCCGTATATGTAATATTTGATCCTGGAGCTACGCATTGTTTTGTGTCAACATCTATGATGCCTCGTTTGAATATTCCCCTAACTCCTATGGATGAAAGTTTGGAAGTAGCAGTGGCAGATGGTAGATATGTTTAGGTGTCTGAACATATTGAAGGTTGTCAGCTTAAGATCTACGGGACCACTTTCCCTATAGATCTGAAGCCAATGACTACCAAGGAGTTTGGAGTAATTATGGGTATGGATTGGTTAGCAACGAATTATGCTAACATGGATTGTAGAAACAAGAATATTACAGTTTTAACACCAGATGGGTCATGGATTAAAATCCAGGGTGAACGACCGCGTTTGAGAACGCCGATTATTTCCTTTGCTCAAGCTCGGAGTTATGTTAGTAAAGGAGGGGTATCTCATTTGGCATACGTGTCCTTGGCTAAACCAGGTCAGGTGGGAAAGGAAAGTGTGAAAATTATAAACGAATTTCCAGACGTTTTTTCTGAAGAACTTCCCGGATTACCGGCAGATTGACAAATCGAATTCGCAATCGAATTAGTTCCGGGAGCCGCACTGGTTGCTCGGGCTCCTTATTGACTAGCACATTCTGAAATAGAGGAGTTGAGAAACCAATTGGAAGAACTTCTGGATCTGGGTTTTATAAAACCGAGTTCGTTGCCGTGGGGAGCCCCTATTCTGTTTGTAAAGAAGAAAGACGAGTCGATGCGTATGTGTATCGACTACTGGGAACTGAATAAAATCTCGGTGAAAAATAAATACCCGTTACCGAGAATCGATAATTTGGTCGATCAACTTCAGGGGCGTTGTATTTTTCAAAAATCAATTTGAGGTCGGGATACCATCAGTTGATGATTCGAGAATCAGATATTCCGAAGACCGCTTTCCGTACTCGTTATGGTCACTATGAGTTTTTGGTTATGCCTTTTGAGTTAACCAATGCTCCGACAGCGTTTATGGATCTCATGAATAGAGTATGTCGTCCGTTCCTTGATACTTTTGTAATTGTATTCATAAACGATATTTTGGTGTATTCTCGAAGCCAGGATGAGCACGGTGTTCATTTGCGCCAAATATTAGAATTACTTCGTCGAGAAAAGTTATACGCGAAGTTTTCCAAATGTGAATTCTGGCTAAGAGAAGTACAATTTATTGGGCACGTTATTAATAGTGAAGGTGTTAAAGTTAATCCAACGAAGATTGAAGTTGTGGTGAAATGGGAACTGCCTCGAAGTCCGACAGAAATACGCAGTTTTCTTGGATTGGCAGGTTACTATAGAAGATTTGTAGAAAACTTCTCTTCGATTGCTGCCCCGGTAACAAAATTGACCAAGAAGGGTGAAAAGTTTAAATGGGCGGAAAACAACAAGCAGCCTTTCAGAAATTAAATCAAGCCTTGTGTAAAGCCCTAATGTTAACTTTACCGCAAGACGGAGAAGACTACGTGGTTTATAGTGATGCTTCACGGGTGGGCCTTGGGTGTGTGTTGATGCAGAAGGGTCGAGTAATCGCTTATGCATCCCGTCAACTAAAAGAGGCCGAGAAGAAATACCCGGTGCATGATCTCGAATTGGCTGCAGTGATTTTGGCTTTGAAGTTTTGGAGACACTATCTATATGGCGTGAAGTTTGTTGTCTATACAGATCATGAAAGCTTGAAGTATTTATTCGATCAGAAGGAATTAAACATGAGGCATCAAAGGTGGATGGATTTACTTAAAGATTTTGATTGCGAAATATTGTACCATCCCGGCAAGGCGAATGTGGTTGTAGATGCCCTGAGTAGAAAGGGATATCCTTTGAAGGTTACATCCGCGTGTATGGGTGTGGCAAGCCGACTACCCGAGTTGATTCGCGTAGCACAAGAAGAAGCGTGTAAGCCCAAGAACATGAAAAGTGAACGAATGGTTGGGTATATAAAGCATATAGTTGAAAACTCTCAGCGATTGAAAACCTTTAGAGGTCGTGTATGGGTGCCCAAGCAAGGTGAGGCGCGGGGTTTACTTTTGGAAGATGCACATTGTAGTAGGTATGTGTTACACCCGGGTAGTACCAAGATGTATCGAACGCTGAAACCTTTGTATTGGTGGTCGGGAATGAAAAGAGACATTGGAAGATATGTAGAAAATTGTTTGACTTGTTTGCAAGTGAAGTTGAACCATCAGAAACCATATGGCGAGATCCAACCGTTGCGAATTCCAATGAAGAAATGGGATGATATTACAATGGATTTTGTAACGAAACTTCCTCGAACACCGCTTGGGCATGATACCGTTTGGGTAGTGGTCTATCGGTTAACGAAATCGGTGCAGTTTATACCGATTAGTGAAAACTTCAAGATCGAAAAATTGGCGAAAATATACATTGACGAGGTAATTCGTCGACATGGGTTACCGTCGTCAATTGTATCAGATCGAGATAGTAGATTTACTTCCCGATTTTGGCAGAGTCTCCAACAGCAGATGGGTTCAAAAGTGTTGATGAGTACCGCGTATCATCCGCAAACTGATGGGCAAAGCAAAAGAAGCATTCATACTTTAGAAGACATGCTCCAGACTTGTGTGATAGACTTTGGCAGGAGTTGGGAAGATCATCTACCTTTGGTAGAATTTGCATACAATAACAGTTTTCATTCCAGTATTCAGATGGCCCTGTATGAGGCATTGTACGGAGCACCGTGTCGTACTCCAACTTGCTGGACTGAAGTATGGGAAAAGCTGTTGGCTGTAGGGGTGAGCGTTAATCGAATTAAACCGCGAAACTGCCCGAACCAAACCTTATATGGTTTGCGGGTTCGGGTTAAATGGTTTACGGTTCGGTTAGCGGGTTATTTGGTCTGGTTAGGCCGTTTGCGATTCGATTTACGGTTTGATAAAAATAATACGGTGCCCGCCCGAAAACCGTTTAAATATATTAATAATAAATATTTATAAAATATATTAAATATTAAATGGGTAAAAGGAATATGTGGCTGATGTGTATGTAAAGTTGGATATAAAACCCAACTAAATGACGTCGTGATTACTATGATGGTTTCAAAGTAAACCGCCTATTTAATGGTAATTGTATTATTTATATTTCAAAATAAACCACCCATCTGATGGGTTTCAACCACATCTCATGGTTTACCTGTAAAAGATATAAACTATAATAAAGAAACAACAAATTGAGCAAATTATAATTCAAATGGAGAAAGTCTCATTGGCGACACACATTAGACTAAATAAGCAGGAATGTTGACTTCTTGAGTTATTTCTACATGGAGCAGTATAACCTTGACACAAGGAAAGGCCATGTGCTTACACCAACAAGAATACTTTGGCTCCACATAATTGTCCATATATGTATCTAGGAGAAAACACAAAATCAAAGAAGCATTACTTGCAAAAATGCTTCCAAAAATCGTTTCATGTCATTGAGGCATTTCGTCAAACATCCAACTAAAAGTGCACCGTATTATTTAAAAAAAACTCTAAAGTCTCAAGTTTAATTTTAATAAAACGATGAACATGTAAAACTAAAAAAAGTCTCTTTTGGCCAAATTCAAATGTTCAAAAAAACTAGGAGGTGGGCCAAAAAAATTGGAGTAGAATCACTATTATTAGATAGGCTTTGCTTAAATGGGTTAAACCAAACTGAACCGCCTAAACCGAAACCCGCCCAAACCGCAAACCGCCTAAAACGTTTTTAAACGGTCCGGTTTATGGTCGGTTTGGTCTTCGTCCCCAAACCACCTAACCTGAACCGCCTAACCCGCGTAACCGCAAAACCGCCTGTTGCTCACCCCTAGTTGGCTAGACCCGAGATCATAGCCCAAACTGAAGAAAAGATTAGACAGATCTGAGAGCATTTGAAAGTTGCCCAAAACCGACAAAAACAATATGCAAATAAGCGGGTAAAACCATTAGAATTACGAGAGGGGGAATTGGTGATGCTCAAAGTATCCCATTGGAAAGGTTTAATTCGCTTCGGGAAGAAAGGAAAGCTGAGTCCTCATTTTGTCGGACCGTTCCGGATATCCCAAAGGGTAGTAGCCGTGGTGTATCGATTAGAGTTACCAGAAGAACTTCAAGGTATTCATAATGTTTTCCATGTGTCTCACTTGCGGAAAACATTATTCGATGAATCTCAACGAATACCTTTAGCTGAAATAGAAGTCGATGAAAAATTAAGATACCCGGAACAACCTGAGAAGGTATTAGACCGGAAAGTGAGACAGTTGCGAAACAAGAAGATTAATATGGTTAAAGTACTTTGTTGACACCATAGAGGTTCCGATATGACATGGGAAGCTGAATATGAAATGAGGGAGAAATACCCTCAACTCTTTACTTGATTCCGAGGACGAAATCTTTTAAAGGGGGAAGAATTTGTAACACCACCTGTGATTAGATGAAAATTGAGTATATACCACTTGTTTGGATGTGTTGAAACACTTCTAATCCCGAGTTTTAACTGTTGTGATCGGATTTCAAGCTTGGATGGTAGAAAAACGAAGTATTCACCTCTACTTGGTGTGTATGTGAAATTGTAGGTACTGGAAAACATTAAGGGATCATTGTATCTTCTAAGGTGCTAGCTAGGATCGTATAGAACTTCAAACAAGGTGAGTAATCTGTACTATATCTAATGTGATATGTATTGATTTAACTCCTGCAACTTGAAGTAGTTTAGCTATTCAAACAGGGATTTACATTGTATTGAGTTTTGACAACTTATCTATATATACATGTTAAACTATTTATATGATTACTCATTGGGCTTCATGGCTCACAGTGTGACACGCCTAGGTCATCGTGCGATCAAAAATAATAAAATACATCACTCACACTAGTACAGTGGTAGTCAGGGTCGATCCGCAGGAGTTTGGTGGTTAAAATAGAACGACAGTATACCAACAGTAGTGTCACTCTACACTCAGCGGTATTGTTTCTACTTTCTCAAAAACCAACACAAAACACAATATCAAAATAAGTGCCAAAATCCAAATCAAGCATAAACTAAACTAAACTAAACTAAATTCTAAACTAAGATTACTTACTAATTCCAGAAGTAAATTCAAGCAAAATCAGAAGCAATGACAATCACAAAACATCCAAACAAGCATTCAACAGTAACAATATCGAAAAACTGCAATATAACTTGAACCGAATGATTAATTTTTATAAATCAAAAACCAAACATCAAACCAATATCCAAACACTCAAATATCAGATCTAAACTATCAACTATTCTACTGAAATCAGAAATTATGAATCCAAACAAACATCGAGTAATCGATGGAAATCCCAATTGTGGAATACCTCGATACCGAGTTGATAAAACAAGAGAAAAACTAAATTACTAACCAAAATATTGATTCCCACTGAAAAACTGACGAAATTGGGCCTTCAGATCCCTCCTTCGCGTCCCGGGATGCTCTAAAAGTCGGACGGGACTCCGGTATTTATAATGATGCGAAATTAGGGTTGTCGCGTCGCGGGTATATAGAATCCGCGGCGCGCGTGCGGGTTTATCCCAAAATCTAGGATAGATAGCACCTCTATTTCTGCCAGATCCGATTTTTTTACCTTTTTTGCTCCACAACTTCTCCAGAATTGCACTAAAACCCCTGCATTTACACTAAAAACATTTCCAAGCACTTTGGCACAAAAGTAAGTGATATTAGCCAATTAATAATGATAAATTAACTAAAAAACGGCTAAACAATGCCTAAAATACTTGATATTACTAGGCGTTGTCAAACACCCCACACGTGTGCCTTGTTTGTCCCCAAGCAAGAGAGTTTTTAAAAGATTTTAACTAAGACTCAAACAATTTTTGAATGCGTTTAATTTCAAAGTTTATTGCCCCAAGAGTTAGAGTGAAATAGTTTGTGAAAACCTAACTAGAATATTCTTTGGAATTCATGACTTTCTAGAGAACCCTTGATTACAAATTTTCTGTCCACAAAAAGTGTACGTACTCATTCAGATTCTAAAGGACATTAAAGAACTCTCCATGACTTTCGATGTTGTCCGTGTGACGAGCTTTCAGAAATACCATCCCAGAACAGACGATCTTAGGTGGCAAGGTGCATAAGTCCCATCCATTTTAGACTTACCGGCTTGAACAACAATGACCACTGATTGACAGTCCATTCTAAATTTCAATCCTAAAACACTCCAATCTTCTAACTCTTAAAATTCAACTTATTTGACTAAACTAATAGCACGATCACAACTAAACAATATTTTTGAAAAATACCATTGCTAAAACATTCAGAAACTATTCGTTTCAAAATTACAATCTATTAAAAATTTTGAAAAATTGCTAAAATATTTTGAAAATGACTTGTTTCTCGCAAAAATTTCAAAAATATTCTCCACACCCCACACTTAAAACCGTACAACGTCCCCGTTGTACATAAAAGTATTTCAAAACTAAGGAGAAAGAGTTACCCCTTTTTGGAACGGTAGAACTACTTGCTGTCGGAACCATTTATAGCAGAGTTGATTATTCACGTCATTCATGATGAAATCCGGGAGTCGGGGCGCAGCAGTAAACACGCCGGTATAACACGAGTGTAGGGGTACGGTGACCCCACACTTGCGTTATGCAACTCCATCAGTTGGTGCAGCAATCACAGTTTGGATAGATACTATTCACACTAACAAATACATTAAAAAAATAAAAGTTGCAAAATACAAAAGAAGATTACACATTGCGAGTTGCTGTCCTTGCTGATTCCCCGTCTCTACAACGCCGAAGTGTCAAGGCCGCGACGCGTAGCTGTGATGAAATCCGGTGTCTGTCGATCAAGTTCGAAGGCCCGTGGCGCCGAATGGAGATGACTGCGTCGCGAGTATGCACGAAAAGCCCCATATTTTTCGATTTTTCAATTTTAGTCCGTTTTTCAAATTGATTGCACCAATATGTTCCTAAACTAATGACTAGCAAAAGTCCTAAGTGTAATTTTAGAAAAACAAGCTAAAATTGCCCTAATTTCTCATTTAGGTGAAAAACCCCTAATTATGAATGTTAGATTTCTTGATTTTCGAATTCGACCTGTTTTTATCAATTTGAACACACCAATAGCATCCCAAACTAACCACTAACAAAAACCCTCGATCAATTTTCAGAAAAACAAGCAAAAATTCCTCCAAATCGGGCAGAAACCCGAAGAACCCTAAAATCGACCCTAATTTCTCCAATTATTGAATTCGAGTTGTTTTTGTCAAATTGAACCTATCACTAGGTAGCTAGGGCAGCGATTAAGAAACCCTAGGTGTTAATTGCATGAAAAACGAACAATAAATAGCCCGAATCGGGGTTAAAGGGTGCGAAACCCGAAACCCCAAAATCGGCTCAAAACCCTCGAATCTGACTCGATTTTGCCCGAATTCATGAAAGGGAAAGTTGAGATACATACCTTGGATGCTTAATTGCAGATTGGTTGGATCAATTTCACGAAAATTAGAAAAATCCGGTGAGTGGGTGCGTGTTCGGCTCGGCAGACGTAACAAAGAGGGGGAGGGGGTTCAAGATTAGCGACGAGAGGGTGGAGGAGAGTTGACCACGTTTGACCAAGGGTTAGCGTCATTAACATTAAAAATTAGTGGCGCTAACTTGTATTTTTCCATTTTTTCCACGATTTCTCCGTATTTTTAAAACCCGTTCGAGCACCCCACACTCGAGTTATGCCAGGACATTTTGAAAAATTTTCCAAGTGATATTTTGGCAAAATAAAAACTAAAAAAAATAAAAAACAAAAATAAAAAATACTAACTGAAATGTCGGGTTGCCTCTCGAAAGCGCTTCTTTGTTCGGTCTTTTAGCTGAATCGTCTTTCTGCGACTACGGTGGGTCGTACACCATTTGATTCCGCTGATTTCCAGTCACGACCGTCCCTTCATTGATTCTATACTCCAATTTCCCCGGGTCAAATGGTTTGCTGGTTCTGCTGTTGCTGCCCGATTACCGTTTTCTGATTATTTCGCGCGAATGTTTGGAAGTTGCTTTAAACCTCCAAGCTCGGTCCTTCCTTCGGTGTCTCTTCAATATCACCGGTTTAACATGGAGCGCTCCCAGTGCCGCTCCCAGTAATTGTTTTGCAAAGTCCTTGTTCACATAATGTGTGTCATTTGTAGTTTCTAGTTTTGGCCTGCAGTACCAATAAAAATTTTCCAATCGAATGAGATTGGAAGGCAACATATCGAGATGCTTCCATATATCTTTATCGATGGTATTGATCACATCTAATTTTCCATTCATGAATGGATCATGAGTGGCTATAAAAGCATGTGTATTGTTTTCAAAGACCAACTCGTCGGCATCATCATCTTGATCATCGTCCAACAGGTGGATCGGTACCAAGATGAGCGACTGGTTTGATCTGGTGAAGATACAGATTCACTCATCACCAGATCCTCACTTTCAAAATGCTCAAAATTTTCAAAATTTTTAGGAATTGTTGGGTTGGGGTCTGTACTGTCACTTACAGCCTTTTCCTCAACATCCTCATCAACTAAATTGTCTGGTGATGGTATGAATTCACTCATCACCAGCTCGACATTATCAACATTTTCAAAAACATCAAAAACATCAAAAGTTGTTGAGTCGGAGGTAGCATTGTCACCTACAACCTCTTCCTCAACAACATTTTCGACCCTCTCAATGGTCTCTTGACTTTCCCAAGGTGTATGCCCTTCCATCACATGCTCAGGTGATGCAAGTTCACACACATTATCATTGGTATAAAAATCACTCGCCTCGGGTTCTGGCGAGGGTGGCGGATATTTCCAACTTCTCTCTAACTTATCTAATGAAACTTGCAATCTTTCAATAGCATCTGCCTGGTCCTTCTGCACTTGGTAGGTATCAACCATGAGTTCCATGATTTAGGCCCAAGTTACATAATTTTCAGGTTGAAATGACTCCTCGGTCCGCCATCGATTGTCATCAAATGATCCATTGTAGTAATCATCCTCGTAATAGGTGTCGGCCGGATTTTCATAATACTCATAATACTGATCCGGGTACATGTAATCGCCCATTATGAGGACGAACACATACCAAAAATCAAAAATCTAAAATCAAACATCAAAAGAAACAATCCTACTAATCGTCTATCCTAAGCGCACAACTCCCCGGCAACGGCGCCAAAATTTGACACGACTAGGTCGTCGTGCGGTCAAAAATAATAAAATACCTCACTCACACTAGTACAGTGGTAGTTAGGGTCGATCCGTAGTAGTTTAGTGGTTAAAATAGAACGATAGTATGCCAACTGTAGTGTCACTCTACACTCAGCGATATTGTTTCTACTTTCTCACAAACCAACACAAAACACAATATCAAAATAAGTGCCAAAATCTAAATCAAGCATAAACAAAACTAAACTATGTTCTAAACTAAGATTACTTACTGATTCCAGAAGTAAATTCCAGAAAAATCAGAAGCAATGACAATCCCAAAACATCCAAACAAGCATTCAACAGTAACAATACCAAAAAGGTGCAATATAACTTGAACCGAATGATTAATTTTTATAAATCAAAAACCAAACATCAAACCAATATCCAAACACTCAAATATCAGATCTAAACCATCAACTATTCTACTGAAATCAGAAATTATTAATCCAAACAAACATCGAGTAATCGATGGAAATCCCAATTGTGGAATACCTCGATACCGAGTTGATAAAACAAGAGAAAAACTAAATTACTAATCAAAATATTGATTCCCACTGAAAAATGACGAAATTGTGCCTTCGGATCCCTCCTTCGCGTCCCGGGATGCTCTAAAAGTCACTCCGGTATTTATAATGGTGCAAAATTAGGGTTGCCGTGTCACGGGTATATAGAATCCGTAGCACGCGTGCGAGTTTATCCCGAAATCTAGGATAGATAGCGCCTCTATTTATGCCAGATCCGATTTTTTGCCTTTTTTGCTCCACAACATCTCCAGAATTGCACTAAAACCCCTGCATTTACACTAAAAACATTTCCAAGCACTTTGGCACAAAAGTAAGTGATATTAGCCAATTAATAACGATAAATTAACTAAAACACGGCTAAACAACGCCTAAAATACTTGATATTACTAGGCGTTGTCAAAGTGTATGTGTTAAATGCCCTATAGGTGAGCTTGACCCTATTAAGGGTAAGGATGTAGCTCATGGATAAGGACATGACGACGTAGCAGCCCAACTTAGAAGGAGTTATCTTTTGTTAAATACTCCTTGATACACTTTTTGTATAAACTTATTCACCTAACTCTTTGGTTTATACACTTTGAACTATGTTTAAAAGATGAAAAAGTTTTGGGTGTATTTTGTTTTTAGAAGTCGGGTGTTACACAAACTTTATTTCTTTTCCAGTTCTTCGATGCAGTTCCATTGTATTGTTTTCAAAATTCCACTGATAAATCAGTCCAAAAAAGAGAGAATTGTAACTTGATTTTTCACAGATTATCGGTGCTCTCGATCACCATCACGACGACCCCAATCCTCCTCTTTCAACACACTTTCTTCTTTCTTTTCCAGCTCACAGATCTTTAGGGTAAGCTTTATTTCCATTGCTCACAAATCTTTAGGGTAAGCTTTATTTCCATTGCTCACAAATCTTTAGGGTTTTTACAGGCTTTACAGTGTACCCATTCTATTTTTGTAATTAGTTAATTAGGGTTTTTTTCTTGTATCTATCATCCATGCAGGTTATTACAGTTTAAAAACCCAATATCATGGGAGTTCTAGGGTTCTCAAACAGGGGACTAGGAATAATTTATGTGCTCCAAAGTTATAGTTGATCAATTTGCATTTGAAGCAAACTACCTGCATCTCTAGTTCTTTTGACTAAGTGTTGAATCACAAGAAGCTTGGAAAAGGATGACCATGTGTCTATTCTTATGTTATAATGTCTCTTGAACAACATATGTATCATTATTGATTTTTTACTTTGTTTAAGTCTCTAATTGTAGTTTATTTGTATTTGTAGGATGGCATTAAACAGGTATCACCTTGGTGAACATATTGAGGTTCTTGGTACTGAAGAGGGATTTGAGAATTCCTATTATGCTACTACGATTATCAGCCGGTCTTTGAATTATTTGGGTGTTCGTTACGAGACATTGTTTGCTAGTGAAGATGCAATTCCATTGGAGGAAATTGTTAGTGTTGACAACGTTCGTCCTTATCCAGCTGCTGTGGATGTGGAATTCTTTCCTGGTGACATTGTCGATGTGTGGCACAACGACGGTTGGTGGGTAGGAAAGTACCGCCGTTATGATGCTTATCGTCAAGATGGGAAATTTTATAGAGTTTATTTTTGACTATATGGTGGAGGGTATGCATCATGAGATCTATCGTTTGGAAGATATTCGTTTGCATCAAGAATTTTATTTTGAAGATTTCGTTGATTTCATTGGTGTGTGGAGTTATAGAAGGGTTTAGGTATGGTTTGATGTTAATGTAGGTGGTGGTTTTGGTTATTTTGGTTGGTCTAAGTGTAGATGGATAGATCATGGATCTTGTTTTGGTGTTGAAGGTATGATGTGTATATAAACTTCTGTATGGTTTAATAGTTTTCGTGGTTTTTATTTCAAATGTTTAATATCTTGAACTTTGAATCATGGATCATATGCTATTTGTTATATGGTGCATGAATAAATTTTGTATCATATTACGTGTGAATCATGAATCACATATAAAATATGATCATATGAAATTTTGAATCATGTATCATATAGTATTATATGGATCAAATGCTATTTGTTAAATGGTGATGAATAAATTTTGTATCATGTTACGTTTGAATCATGAATCACATATAAAATATGATCATATGAAATTTTGAATCATGTATCATATAGCATTATATGGATCATATCCTATTTGTTAAATGGTGCATGAATAAATTTTGCATCATGTTACGTTTGAATCATGAATCACATATAAAAAATGATCATATGAAATTTTGAATCATGTATCATATAGTATTATATGGATCATATTTTATTTGTTATATGGTGCATGAATAAATTTTGTATCATGTTACGTTTGAATCATGCATCACATAAGTAATATCATAAACATTGAATAATATAAATAAATTTTGTATCATATTACGTTTGAATCACGAATCACATATAAATATGATCATATTACATTTGAATCATGCATCACAAAAGTAATATGATAAAAATTTGAATCATGGATCATATGTGTTAATTTTCAGTAATAACATTAAGTTCATAAATAAAGTTTTTGTATCCACAATGAGTTCTTAACACCAAAACAAAACATATCATACGTCATTAAAAACAACTAAAATATCCACAATAAGTTCTTACACACCAAAACAATAACCTCAACTTAAAAACAAGTTCAAAACACATCAACCAAAAGTCTTATACTTGTTTCTAACAAACCAAAAGTCTTCAAAACACAAACAACTAATCAAACCAACCATAACTACCATCAAACAAACAAAGACTTATATTTGTTTCTAACAAACCAAAAGTCTTCAAAACACAAACAACTAATCAAACACCTTTAATACCTTCAACCCTTCTTCGAATTTCATCCACATGATCTTGACTATAAATCTTTTTCCTCTTGTAGCTTTTCAATTTGTCATAGTCTTCAATACTTTCCAAAAAACTCGATTTGTAGATATTAAAATCTGACAACAAGATTTTTGAAGCATACTTCTTCCTCATCTCATCTAATTGTGGTTTATGATCATCTCACTCCGATTCTAAATATGCATCCATTTTATCAGCTACACCCTCACGATAGACTTCCATGTGACGCATCAAAAATAAACCACAATCAATGCTATTATTTTTTGTCTGCCAATCCAATTCCATCTTTTCCATCTTCATTATTTCAAAGCCATTTACTTTTGGATGATTAATAATTGTAAGAAACTACTTGAACATGGTTTTCTACAAAATATATCAAAAAAATAGTATTTTTTTACAAGAAAAAATCATTAAAAGACAAAAAAAACTAAAGTAATTACCAAATTGTCAATAAATTTCACAGGGACGCTCTTATTTTTGTCATTGTCAATAACTTACATCTTCTGATTTTTCAAATCAAACACCACTAAAAAGTAATGTTCCTTCCAAAGAATTGGAAAGAAAACCTGTTCAAAAAATTTAAAAATTAGATAATAATTCAAATAAAACAAAAAAACTTCTAAAAATAAAAGAAAATGAAAGGCAATACCAGATTAGTAGTATGCATATTTTTTTACAAAAGGAAATTTTTGCAGATGACTTTGCATTCTTGCAACAAACCGTGCATTGAAAATATCATTTTTCTTGAAAACAAATTTACTCTGATATACAACAAAACAAAGATCCGTCATAAAATATATATTATTCACAAAAGAACATAAAAAGAAAGTACACAAAATAAAAAAATGCATCATACCATAAGGGAACAAAGAATGAAAAACCTTGAAGCACTTTGTGTCCGGAATTTTTCAAGATCATTAAGCAATGCAGAACAAATATCAATAACACCAACATGAACCCTACAACCACGGATTAATGACTCCATCACTGCCCTCAAGCCCACAAAACCATGTTGTGATTCATAAACCTTCTCCCTAAAAACAAAATAGATTATTGTTATTATAAAACACTAGTAACAAATTTATAAAATGAAACAAATATTAAAAAAACAATAATACCTAGGATCGCGTAAACCCAAAAATATACATCCTGCAACTCTTTCATCATTACATTTAATCATTTGACTTGCATCAACATAAATTTTATCATAAGGAGAACGAAGTGGTGCAGCTGGCTTCACAATTCTTTTCTGTCGACTAGGACCCAAATCAAACGATTGAATTGGAACAAGAGAAAACACAATAGTTTCACGACCTTTTCCAGATGATACACTTACAGGAACTGCAGGGATTGGTGTTGTGAAATCATCATCATAAGCCACATTTGGATCAAGAATCCTCAACTGACTTATAACTTTACAATCCTTGACTGTTTCTTCATCAAAATCATCATCCACCCCATCTTCAATTCTTTCTTTTCCAGATTTTTCCCTAACTCCAGAAACTTCTAAGGAACGGGATGCAACTTGAGGATATGCTTCTTTCTCGATTTGATCACAAAAATTAGGATCATTCATCAATTGTGTTATACCATTTGGACTTCCATCAACTACCGCCTCATCTACTTCTACATCAATTGGAACATCATCAACATTTTCATCTTTTACACCATTTGAACCATCATTACCAACTTCACGATCATCTTCAACTTCCTTAACAGCATTTGAATCTCCATCCAAAACAATATTTTCATAAAACCTATTAAACTCAAGATTCTGCCTTTTTGCATAATAATATATTTCTTCATTTCCTGGAAATTGAACCCAGGCACGTTTGATCCAATCATCTATTGTTCCTTTAACATCATAAAAGCTCTTAAACAAAAAATCAATCTTCAACTTAAAATCTTGAAAGAAAACACATCATATATTAAAACCTGGAACATATTAAAAACTATAAAAAATGAATCTTAATTAATTTTCACAATGATTCAAACATACAAAATACGAATCTTAAAAATTTGAATCTTCAAATTTACCTTCAAAGATTTCGTTTTATCAGCAACTTCTTCAAACTGAGGACAATACACTACATGATCCAGCCAATAATCTCAAATGAAGCATTCACCTTATCATTCTTACCTGTATAACACAAAAAACAAAATATGTTATTAGAAAATATAGAAAAATATTAAGAGATATAAATTAAAAATAAAAAACAAATACTATATAATGCATAATTCACCTTCATTTTCAGCATTCTCATCCATCTTCTGTTTCCCTTTACCTTCATTCAATTTTTCTTTTACTTTCTCTCCTGTAACATATCCAACAACTATTTGATCTACTAAACAATATATAAAACTTAAAATGACAAATATATAAATTTAAGAATTATAAAATATACCTTCATCATTTGACTTCTTACTTTTCTTAATCCGCGTCATAATAGCACTAAGAGGCATATGCTCATTATCACATAAACATAAATAAAACAACATTTCTAAATTCAAGAAAACTAAAATATAAAAAATATATATATTGTTAACAATATAATGTAAAAGATAATGAACCTTCTACAAAACTTTCATAGCTTTCAACAACTTTAACTTTGTCATACCCTCCTTTGTTAATACAATCTTTTAGCCTACCCTTGACCTTATCAGGATCCCAATAACATAGAGATGGGAATTTTTTCACTTCACTTTTCGAATTAACCTTGGTGCCATGAAGATATAATAACTACATCATTAATATATATATATATATATATATATATATATATATATATATATATATATATATATATATATATATATATATATATAAATTTACAACTAGAAATGCAACAGGACCAGCAAATTGTGATTAATAATTGACATCGCAGCGGTCGTCATGCGGTCAAAAATAATAAAATACCTAACTCTCACTTAGTACAGTGGTAGTCAGGGTCGATCCACAGGAGTTTCGTGGTCAATGTAGGCAATAGATTACCAATTGTAGTGTCACGCTACAACCAGAGGATCTAGTTTCTAACTTTTACCAAAACAGTCCCAAAATCATAAAATCCAACAAATTTCAATCCAAGCATAAACTTAAACTAAAATCAAAACCAAAACTTAATCTAATTACTTACTGAAATAAGAAATGCAATTCAGAAACAGAAGTAATACAAATCAGGTCAAAACATCGAACTCATTCAAACTCATTAAAAAGTAAAAAGAAGCATTAAACATAACCGAATGATTAACTTTCATAAAAACTCAGATCCAACTTGTTCAAAACAGAAAACATAAAATTCAGAAACTTAAAACCTAATGCTAATGGTTGTCACACCCAATAACACCAAGCTAAGCTATTGAAACTACTAAACTAATTGAAAATTAAATAAGAAAACATAAATACCACGTATGGTCGATTGAAAACTGAATCTCGGAGTCAAAGAAGCCGTGGGTGTCGTTCCTTTGCTAATTCTTTGCTACTGATTTCGACCTAGAAGCCTCTATTTATAGTTTTGGAAATTAAGCGGCCGCGTCGCGCGCATTTAGAATCCGCGGCACGCGTATGAATTTATCCCCATTTTTTCGGCATTTGAATTCTTCTCACCGCCTCATCTCTGACTCAGCGTGTCACGCCCTTGTGCTTCCCCACGGCGTGTGTGCTTATTCGAATCTTTTGGCTTTATCTCCAAACTTCTTCCATTTTGTACGCATTTAGCCCTTGTTTACATCTTTTCTTTCCAAACAAGCACTGACACAAAAAGTGAGAATACCACAGCATATATGATATAAAATCACCAAGAATAGGGATCAACAACGACTAAAATACTTGATATTACTAGGCATTGTCAAACACCCCACACTTGTGTCTTGATTGTCCCCAAGCAAGAGAGTTTTTAACAAATTCTAACTAAGACTCAAACATTTTCGAATGTGTTCAATTTCAAAGCTTATTGCCTCAGGAGTTAGAGTGAAATAGTTAGTGAAAACATAATCAGAATATTCTTTGGAATTCATGACTTTCTAAAGAACCCTTGATTACAAATTTTCTGTCCACAATGAATTGTACGTACTCATTCAGATTCTAAAGGCCATTAAAGAATTATCCATGACTTTCGATGTTGTCTGTGTAACGAGCTTTCAGAAATGTCATCCCAGACCAGACGATCTTAGGTGGCAAGGTGCATAAGCCCCACCTATTTTAGACTTACTGGCTCGAACAACAAAGGCCACTGATTGACAATCCCTTCCTAAATTCCAATCCTAAAATACTCCAACATTCTAACTCCTAAAACTCAACTTATTTGACTAAACTCATAGCATGATAACAACTAAATAATATTCCTTGAAAAATACCAATGCTATAACATTCAAAAGTATTCGTTTAAAAATTACAATCTATTAAAAAATTTGAAAAATGGCTAAAAATTTGAAAAATTGACTCAATTCTCACAAAAAAATTTCAAAAACTACTCTTTCGACCGTCCACACCCCACACTTCAAACTGTACAACGGCCTTGTTGTACAAAATAATTTCAAAACAAGGGAGAAAGAGTTACCCCTTTAGACGGTAGACTGATTGATGGTACTTGGTTGTCACAGGTACAAAAACACGAACATTTCCACAATTCAAAATTTCGAGGAATTGTAGTGCAACAGTAAAACACGTCAATGATCAAGGTAAGTGGAGGGGGCACGGTGACACCACACTTGCCTGAAAAAACTCCTCCATTTGGATATTACATATATCACTCACAAAAAACATTAAATGCAAAAAGAAACACAAATACTATAAACAAACACGAAAAATAAAATAGTGTCATAGGTACGGTACATATATCCCAAAAGATAAGAAAAATACATCAATCGTCCCTGGGTGGCCTGGAAGGACCTGCCTCGTGATCATGAGCTCGGGTCGGGAATGGTCGGGGGCGTCGTCCCTGCTGTGTGGCCATATCCAATAAGACCTCCCCAATCCACTCCAGCTGATCCTCGATCCTGGCAACCCTGCCCTCCAATCGTCGGAGAGCTGTCGTCTCCTCCTACTGTGGCTGTGGTGTGGAACTGATGGTGCGGCAACCCTCTGGAGACGCCTTGGTGGTCCCTCCTCATGGGCTGGCCGCGTTGCCCTCGGTGCCTTCGTTGCCACCCTCAAATATCGCCTCGCCTGTGGCTGATGGATTAGGTGCATGTTCTCCAAAGCTCATGCTGTTATGCGTATAGGGGTATCGCTGTCAAAGAATCAATGGTCGCGGCAGTGAGCAACCCAAAAGATCGGGCCAGGCGGGTAATGTAGTGCCCGCCGGCCAAATGACTGCTGGCTGACACACCCGCTGCTTGGGTGGATAGGGAGATCGCCAAAGCGTACGGTAGGTAGAGGAACCTGGTTGGGTCAAGGAGCACCCACATATATGTCATGTCATCACCGGACACCTTCTCACCCCCTCCTTCTGCATAACAGAAGTGGAGATGATGCGTTGCATGAGTCGGTGAAGCGGGTTGCGGAGCTAGCTCTCCCTGGCCGACCCCGCATCAAAGAAGACATTAGACAACATGGCCCGAATAGCTGCATTGGCCTCTCTTGCGGGCTGCCCCTGGATACACGCCTGAAGAAAAGGCATAAAATGGCGACTCTGGAGATCCTCCTCGGTGTACATACCCGTACGTCTCCCAAAATCCCGGAGACTGCACTCCCTACTGACTCCCCCCAATCGAAATTTGACCAGTCTGGATCGGACCTCCGGCGTGGTTGGTGCGTAATAGACTGTGGATAGGAACTCCAAAAGAAGTTCCGTGTAGACGACATCGTCCTGGTTGGCCATAAGCATGTCCCAACCACGACATGTAAATGTAAACTCTCCATGGGACCAAGTGCGGTGAAGAAATGGCTCAACTTCGGCCCAGAGCCCGGCATCCCTGAGAATATCTCAGTCCAAACTCTCCAGAGCATCAGGAAACTAGAGAAAATGATGATTGTGCCTGAAAGCCATCTGCACAAACAGACCACACGAAACAAAACATATTTTGCGAAATAAGTCCCTTTTCTTCCCCACCAAACCATGGCGCGGCCCAATAACCAGGGCGCCGCGCGGCGAGCGACTGTTAACTCAATCCAAAAACCACTACAAGGTAGCCTAAGCACGGACTAGCCCCTCTAGGGTGATCATTTGGCAAACAAAACACCCTACGAGCCAGCATTGTTGATTTCTAAGTTTTTCAGTTTTTGGAAAAGTCACTCAATTTCTCGGCCTAATTGCTTGTTATAACGAGTAAAAACTGAAGGGTTTCTATGCAAACAATGAACACAAAATTCCTATGGTTCACATGCAACCCTAATATGATCTATGTTTTCTTCTATGAAGATTAGAAATAAAAACCCTAAAGGATACAATTCAATTCTAAAGTAGAATTAAGAAAACCAACCTTTGATCTTATGATCCTTCAAGCAAGCAGCAAAGAGATCCTGCCTCAAATGCAAGTCACACCCAAGTGATGGAAGAATCAGTTAAGCAGAGTAACCCAGAGAGAGAGATGGCGTGAGAAAGAGGTGCCCAGGGTGTTCCTTTTATAGCCTCCTAGGGTTACACCTGAAACCCTAGAAAGCCTCAAAGTGGACAAGGCTTTTGGCCACTTGGACCAGACTCCCCTAAACCCTAATTAGGGTTTCGCCAACTCCTGGAGGAGCCTCCAGGGTGGCTCCAACTTTGGTCCCCGGTTTACCTGGCCAGTTATTCAACTATTGAATAAATGCCAACCAGTCCCTGCACCTTTTATTAATTAATTTAATCACTAAATTAAATCCAATTAATTCTAGATTAAATCTTAATTAATTATTATAGTTTCTAATTAATATATTAACACTTAAATATATTAACAAACCATATATTTATTTTCTATTGATTTATTATACAATTAATAAATCAACTATTCTCTCTACTGAATTATACGTTTATCCTCCATCTATGAGGGCAACCCAAATGGACTTTGCTTTTATTCATAAGATAATTACAATTATAAGTCATGGCTTAGACACCTAATCCAACAGTCTCCCACTTGGATAAGTCTATGACTTTAATTGTCTGAACTCTGACCCAGTCAGTTCTGTCCAAAGATAAGTGATCTGATGATCCTCCGTCCAACAAGATATTTTCAGACTCAAGACATGGATTAACATCAATCTTGGTCTGATGCTCTGTTTCTCGATTTCTGATTTGCATATGACTTTAGAGACTACTAATTGAACACAATAATTTAGTCCCGGTTGGCCAACACTTTCAGTCAACTTCAAAATCATCGAGGGGCCTACAGATATCTGTTTTCCATCGGGTCAGGGGACAGATAAGTTTCGACTTATATGTCCATATCTTTTGCGGGTCTATATACATACAACAATGCGTTTTATAACACCGAGTTACTGGCGCGTTTTCGCATTATCAATAAGTACTTGTATCGCAAGTAACAGATCATATCTCTCCACTTAAAGATCACCGGATATTATCGTCTTAACATTGCTCGTGATGTAATCCATGAAGCAATCTGTTAAGCACGGGTTTATCCAATACTCAAATCCCTATTTTCTAAGTACTCATGAACGTTGCAGCAGTCTTACTGCAATGTCTAACTCATTAGACAGTCTGCAACCGATTCATGACAGTCTTTGTTCACACTTACTCCCTAACAGTGTGATCGACTGTGGAACTTTAAATAATCTAATTATTAAGGAAGTTAAACATGCAAATATAGAAACACAGAAATAAATAATTGACAAAGGCAGTAACAATAGTTATTTATAAATCTCAATTATAAAATCACCGAGTCAATTACATTTATACTGTTACAGGTTTCTAATCTATCTAATTACTAAAACTAATATCATCCTTCAGTCCAATGCTCCTGGCATACTGATTGTGCTTGATCCTACTCAGAGCCTTGATCAAAGGATATGCAGGATTGTCTTCTGATGATACCCGCTTAACCAGTAAGTCCCCTTCTTCTACTTGATGTCGAATGTAGTGGTACTTTCTTTCGATATAACTGGACTTTCCATGGTCTCGCGGTTCTTTTGACAAGGTGACCGCTCCTTCATTATCGTAGAAAAGTTCCACCGGCTCCTGAATGCTCGGGACAACTCCAAGGTCCCCGATGAAATTCTTCAGCCAAGCCGCTTCCTTAGACGCTTCACTTGCTGCAATGTACTCTGATTCACCGTTGAATCAGCCACCGTTTCCTGCTTGGAACTTTTCCAAGTGACCGCTCCACCGTTCAAAAGAAATACCCAGCCCGACTGGGACCATCCACTGTCCCTATCTTTCTGGAAGCTGGCATCTATATATCCACTCACTTTTAACTCATCACTGCCACCAAGGACTAATACCATATTCTTTGTCCTTTGCAGATACTTGAGTATGTTCTTGACTGCATTCCAATGTGCTTTTCCAGGATTACCCTGGAACCGCCTAACCATGCTCAGTGCATAGGATACGTCGGGACGAGTACATGTCATAGCATACATGATCGACCCTACTGCCGAAGCATAAGGTACCCGAATCATTTCAGCTATTTCCTCATCGGTACTCGGTCTTTGAGTCTTACTCAATTTAGTATTACTTTGGATTGGTAACTCTCCCTTTTTATAATTTTCCATGTTAAATCTCTTTAACACCTTTTCCAAATATGTACACTGGCTTAGACCTATCAATTTTCTCTTTCTATCTCTAAGTATTCTTATCCCGAGAATATAAGCAGCTTCCCCTAGGTCTTTCATGGCGAAACACTTCCCGAGCCAAGCCTTAACATTTTACAAGGTCGGAATGTCGTTTCCCATGAGCAGTATGTCATCAACATACAGCACCAGGAAAGTAACTATACTCCCACTAGCCTTGACATATACACAGGATTCATCTTCACTCCTAGAGAAACCAAATTGTTTGACTTTCTCATGGAAGCAGAGATTCCAGCTGCAAGACGCTTGTTTCAATCCGTAGATTGATCTTTCAAGCTTACATACTTTATCAGGGTGCTTTGTGTCTACAAAACCTTCTGGCTGACTCATGTAAACATCCTCAGTCAGTTTCCCGTTAAGGAAAGCGGTTTTGACATCCATCTGCCAGATTTCATAATCATGAAACGCAGCTACGGCAAGCATTATCCTGATTGACTTAATCTTGGCTACTGGTGAGAAGGTTTCATCATAGTCAACCGCCAGGGTTTGAGTGAATCCCTTCGCAACCAGCCGAGCTTTATAAGTATGCACTTTTCCATCCATGTCGGTATTCTTTTTGAAGATCCATTTGCACCCGACTGTCTTTCGACCCAGTACATTATCAACCAAGTTCCAAACTTGATTGTCATACATGGACTTTATCTCGCTGTCCGTTGCCTCTTTCCATTTTGCAGACTCGGGGCCTGCCACTGCTTCATGGTAGTTAGCTGGCTCATCCAAATTAGTCAATGTACGATCACTGACTAATGTGTCACCGTCCGAAGTAATATGGAAACCATAGAACTCGGGCGGCATGCTACCTCTACCCAAACGCCTAAGGGGCAATGATATGTCGGTGGGTCCAACAGGAACCTCTTCCTCATGTTGGTGGCTAGTTTCTTCTAAGGTTGGTTCATCGGTCGTCTCCCGAATTTCTTCGAGGTCGACAGTACTCCCACTGTCCTCTTTGGAAATGAGCTCTCTCTCTCTCTCGAAAGAACCCCCGTCTTGCTACAAGGACCACGTCCTCGCTTGGTCTGTAGAACAAGTATCCAAAAGACCGCTTTGGGTATCCGATGAAATAACACCTTTCGCTTCTTTCTACGAGCTTGTCATGGGTCTCACGTCTTACGTAAGCCTCATAGCCCAAGACTTTGATGTGTGCCAACGAGGGAACTTTCCCCGCCCACATCTCGTGTGGTGTTTTCGCAACCTTCTTGGTTGGGACAAGATTTAGGATATGGGCGGCAGTCTCTAAGGCATAACCCCAGAAATGGATCGGAAGCGAAGCTTGACTCATCATGGAACGAACCATGTCCAACAGGGTTCGTTTTCGCCTTTCAGCAACACCATTCAACTGAGGTGTTCTTGGAAGCGATAACTGTGAAACAATTCCACATTCCTTGAGGTAATCGAGAAACTCGATACTAAGATACTCACCGGCTCTGTCGGATCTAAGCATCTTTATCTCTCTGCCCAATTGATTTTCCGCTTCATTCTTAAACTCTTTGAACTTTTCAAAGGTGCCCGACTTATTCTTGATTAAGTAGATATATCCATATCTTCTAAAATCATCGGTAAAGGTCACATAGAACCGCGTGCCATCTTTAGTGGTTGTTCTGAAGGGACCACACACATCTGTGTGTATGATATCCAACAGACCTTCACCTCTTTCAAAGGAACCTTTGAATGGTGATTTTATCATCTTGCCAAGTAAGCAAGATTTGCATACATCATCCGACCCGAGATCGAATGATTCCAACACTCCATCCTTTTGGAGTTGGGCGATGCGTTTCTTGTTTATATGGCCAAGGCGACAATGCCACAGACATGCCTTTTCTACACCGCTTAAAGCATCAATAGTTAAAACATTTTTACCATAATTATCAACACACATAATAGATTCATACACTCCATCACAAGGCATAGCATTGAATATAAAAACATCATTTTTGAAAACAGAAATTGAACCATTCAATTTATTAAACTCATAATAAAAACCTTGTTTAAACAATGCATGAAAAGAAATTATGTTCTTAGCCAAATCAGGCGCATAGCAACAATTATGTAAATCTAATCTAACTCCACTACTCAGCATCAGTCCATAAACACTGATCTTGGTAACAGGTGATGTTCGCCTATTACCCATGACCAGGTTCAGTCTGCCATGCTCCAGCTCCCTACTTTCCTCTAGGCCCTGCAAATCAGAACAGATATGAAAACCGCATCCTGTATCAAGGACCCAAGAACGGGAAAAAGACGAGTTATTAGATATAGAATATGTACCTGCTTGTGACGGTTTCACTTTACCGTCCTTGATGTCCTGCAGATACGTTGGGCAGCTCCTCTTCTAATGACCCTTTTGCTTGTAGTAAAAGCAGTCGGCCTCTTTGGGGTTCTGAACATGTGGAATACCGGAAGACTTGCCTTTCGAGGCACTGCTAGATGACCCGACATGAGTCTTTTCCCTCCAGTTTTGCTTAGGGGGCCTTTCCGTTTCTTTCCTTTTCCAGAGCCAATTGCCAGGACAGACGGGTTGACAGGGAGCAAACCTTTTCCTTTCATCTCGTCCTCAGCCGTCCGAAGCATGCAGTGTAGTTCAGCTAGGGTTGCCTGGTAGTTGTTCAAATGATACGCCAATGTGAACTGGTCATAAGAACTTGGCAAGGAATTCAGCACTATGTCAACTGCTAAATCCTCATGCACAGGCATTTCCAGCTTCCTAAGCCTCTCCACGTAACCATGCATCCTTTGCACATGTGCACAGATGGACTCGCACTCCTTGGGCTTGCCGTTAGTGAAGGCTTTTACAACCCCACGCGTTTCGATGCGCTCCTGCTTGCAGAACTTTTCCGCGAGCTCTTTGTACATCTCGTAAGGCCAATAGTCCTCATAGATACGCTGCAGTTCAGGGTTCATAGTAGCGATCATGATGCAAGCCACTTTGGTTGCGTCATCAGAGTGTTTAGTGTACGCAGCGATTTCTTCGGGAGTAGCGGTTTCAGTGTCCACATCAACGAGCTCGGTTTCCAGAACATACTCTTTGTGTTCAAACCTTAGAGCCATTTTGATGTTGCGGATCCAGTCATTATAGTTAGTGTCGTCCAACGTCACCTTTGAGCATAATGACAGAATTGAGGTGACATTACCGGGATTTGAGTGGGGAACGGATTGGTCAGAAGACATCTGAACAAGAAGAAGGTAGTTTTAATTAGATATAAATAATAATAATCCTTATATTCAACCAAGAATAAATATAAGGCTAGGATCCTACAATAATAATCTGCAATACCGAAAAGGGATGTCGTAATCTATATTGTAAATTTTATAAGGTAGGCGAATGACGATTCAGCCAATTCCACCACGGAAACATAATCATATTATAATGGAATTCCTAGTTTCACTGAGATTTACCGAACTGTTTGATAGCATGTTTCAATCTCGGGAATGCCCCGCTGTTTGTGACTGGGATACCGAGGATCACAAACCGGGTGTGAATAACCATACAAATTGCTTGGTACTCTTGAAGTCAATTGTCATCTCTAATTAACGTGCCGGTTATCCACACGCGCTCCGTTAATAATGAAAAAATCAAGAAACCCATCGCGACTCTTTGCGGATCCCAGTTGGCGTACCGGTAAACCACACACGCTCCACCAACGTTCCACAAAGTGCATTGTGTAATTTCATGGATTAGCACCAATTCACATTTTTATCCTAAAGTAACTAGATTGGGGTTTGTTTTAAGGTTCTAGTACTTTCAATTATAGCATTATACTTTTAAGATGCTTTAGCGGTTCTATCATACCCGTTCGGCTAACGACACTCGAGTGACCAGGAGAGCGGTGGGTAAGAGTAGATACCCATTAGACTAACATTTTATAGTCAGTCGCCTTATACCCTCTTTAGAGGACAGTTTTGTGAAGGAGGCCTACTATTGGTAGACTAACCAATTTTCTTATATATATTAAATTAACTTTTAATCATAAATACATATAAGATATATTTTAATCTTATTAAAATATTTTAGAATTAATTTTATACTAATTTTCACAAATTTTACTAATTTTTTGAAAAATTTTAAATTAATTCTTTAAACTGATTTAATTGGTCTTTTAATTAATCAATTAATTAAACTAATTAAATCTAGGTTACATGTTACCAAATTAATCAAATTAATTTGTTCATATTGGTCCTTGTGATTCTCGAAATTAACAAGCCAAGCAAGGGGTTCAAGTTATTTAATTAATCTTATTACCAAAAATAACAACACACAATTATGGCAAGCAAATCAAGCAATCAAAGGGGGGACCATATGGGTGGCGGCTAGGGTTAGGAAACCCTAGCCGAAAAAGTTGATCCAAGGCCATCCTTGGTAGTGTTCATTGTAAAAAACACCAAGGCACAAAACAATTCATGCAGTTCATATCAATTCACAAGAAAACAGCCTAAGCTCTGATACCACTGAAGGGTTTCTATGCAAACAATGAACACAAAATTCCTATGGTTCACATGCAACCCTAATATGATCTATGTTTTCTTCTATGAAGATTAGAACTAAAAACCCTAAAGGATACAATTCAATTCTAAAGTAGAATTAAGAAAACCAACCTTTGATCTTATGATCCTTCAAGCAAGCAGCAA
Source organism: Cichorium intybus (assembly GCA_023525715.1). Classification (NCBI taxonomy): domain Eukaryota; kingdom Viridiplantae; phylum Streptophyta; class Magnoliopsida; order Asterales; family Asteraceae; genus Cichorium; species Cichorium intybus. Next base: position 124,685,918 of record CM042009.1, read on the forward strand.
AGAGATCCTGCCTCAAATGCAAGTCACACCCAAGTGATGGAAGAATCAGTTCAGCAGAGTAACCCAGAGAGAGAGATGGCGTGAGAAAGTGGTGCCCAGGGGGTTCATTTTATAGCCTCCTAGGGTTACACCTGAAACCTTAGAAAGCCTCCAAGTGGACAAGGCTTTTGGCCACTTGGACCAGACTCCCCTAAATCCTAATTAGGGTTTCGCCAACTCCTGGAGGAGCCTCCAGGGTGGCTCCAACTTTGGTCCCTAGTTTACCTGGCCAGTTATTCAACTATTGAATAAATGCCAACCAGTCCCTGCACCTTTTATTCATTAATTTAATCACTAAATTAAATCCAATTAATTCTAGATTAAATCTTAATTAATTATTATAGTTTCTAATTAATATATTAACACTTAAATATATTAACAAACCATATATTTATTTTCTATTGATTTATTATACAATTAATAAATCAACTATTCTCTCTACTGAACTATACGTCTATCCTCCATCTATGAGGGCAACCCAAATGGAATTTGCTATTATTCATAAGATAATTACAATTATAAGTCATGGCTTAGACACCTAATCCAACAAAAACTAGTTAGAATGACATACCTCAATCGTAGGAATAGAGTAGACGAGAAAAACACGAGAAAACATCGGTTGATCGGAGCTCTGAGGCACAGCGTGGGTTTGTGTATGTGTAATAGTGAAAGCGACGTACCTTATAAGGAGGAATCTGACCGATCATTTCCCACGGTGCGGGTAAGAAGTAACCGCGACGCGCATGTTCCCAAATCAACCCCTGCGCATCGGGTTGTTCTACGATCCCGCGTCGCACCAAACGCCTGACCGCGACGCGGTCTTCAATTTTTCAAAATTCCTTCATATGACCCCATACTTGCCTCGAACGAATAACACCTGTAATGACGATGATAATATTTTCTTAATTACTCCTAAAAAATACAATACCTACCTATAAGGATGGGTTGCCTCCCAACAAGCGCTAAGTTTAATGTCTTCAGGCAGACGGATTCTTCCTACTCTTTACGATCCTCTTGTGGCATCATCCTATTGTCTGGCGCAAAGTTGTGAACCATTGTCGCCAGCTGTGATGTCAGCTACGTCATTCGATCGCTGACCTGGCTAATCCATTGCTGCTGTGCGTCCAGAAGCTGGAAGACCTTTGCCTCCCGTGCTCGTGCATCTTTTTCGTATTGTTGATGCCTTGTCTCCATCATTTCCATCATGTCCAACAACTGCACCTTGTCAATGGTTGATAGTGGATGTTCTCTTGTTTCCCTCAGGATCTCTTCTTTATCGCATTCTCCTGCTCGTGTCCATATCTTTCCTTTCTCCCTAGCCCCCGGTGCCATAAGCGGATTGCTGTTCCAATACTTATCATCATACCCTTGTGGTAGAGATATGGGACTCCCAAACATATTCAACCTTCGTTTCCTTGTCCCAAAAGAGATATCCAAATCTCCCGTCTTGCAATCTATGACAGCACCAACTGTACTAAAAAATAGACATCCCAGGATCAGCGCGGGCGCGTCCTTCAGACTCTCGTATTCCATGACTAAGAAATACACGGGGTAGAAGAAATCACCAACTTTCACTATCACATTCGTTAACTTGCCTCGTGAGACTTTAGTTGACAGATCGGCTAACTGTAATACTGTCTTTGCCGGTTCCAACTCCTCATTCTTGTATTTGTCGTACAAGTATCCTGGTAATACGTTAACACTTGCCCTAAATCCAGCAAGGTGTTCCTAATAACCACATCTCCCACCGTGACAGTAATCAACGGTGATCCAGGTTCTCTCTCCTTCTTGGGCAGTGTTCCCAACAATGCCTCACTAGCTTTAATTGTCAACCTCATAGTATCAGGTGTAGGAGTCTTGCTCTTTCCATTTTTCTCACACATCTCCTGAAGAATTCTTGTATCTTCAGGAGTGTTCTTTAGCTCATCCCACAAAGGTTGGTTTATTGATGGCCCAACTGACTTCTTTGGCACCTCTTGCTTTTTCTTTTCCTTCTTACCCTTCTTCCTTTGTTTAATGCCAACCACCATTAGCGGTTCCTCCTCTTGGAGATCATTGTCCTCCTTTACTTGAGGTTCCTTCTCAACTTGAATTTCCTCCTCATTTTTAACCTCTTTTTCTACTTCAACTTTTTCGATTTCAACCTTAACATCTTCCTTCTCATTACTTTCACTTTCAATTTTAACCTCATTCTCTTCACTCTGACCCTCAATTTCACTTTCATATCCTAGCAAATCCTCTACAGTCACCTTCCTCCACTCTGCCACAATAGCATTGACATGTTCCTTTCCCGCTCGTTGAGTATGGTTTGGGTTGATTTCAGTAGTACTGGGTAATTTACCATTATCTCTCTTTCTTTGATCCTCAGCCATGTGAGCGATCTGCCTCTCCATGTTGGCAATGGCTTTGACATTAGCCTGCGACTGCTGTTGCGTGGTGTTGAACATTTCTTACATCTTTGTAGTCAAGTCCTCCTGGGTTCGTAGGGCATTATTGGTGTTGGAATTATTCGGTCCCCGGTTGTTGTTGTTGCCGCTCCCACTTGCATCGCCATTATTGTTGTTTTCTGGTTGATATTGCCTGGGCTGATTAGACGACTGGCCCTGATAATTGTTCATCCTTTGCTTGTTGAAGTTCTGCAAACCTTGGTTGTATGGTCTATAAGGTCGTCCATTATATTGACCTTGACCCTGACCATAAACCTGATTTGCTTCTTGTGTCCTCTGCCCTCCTTGGCTTCCTTGTTGCTGACTCTGAGGTCTGTTCTATAAAGTAGACATCAGTCTATCAAACTTCTTGTTTAGCTCACTTATCTCCTTCTTGACATCCTTCTGACATACGCAGCGGTCGTAGTGCGGTAAAAAATAAGAAAATACCTAACACACACTAGTATAGTGGTAGTCAGGGTCGATCCACGGGAGCTTCGAGTTAGATCAGATGACAGATTACCAACTAGTAGTGTCACGATACAGTCGGAGGAATCGGTTTCTATCTTTCTAATCACTAACAACCTAAGCATTAATCAAAACAAACTCAAGCTAAGCAAAGCTAAGCTCAAATGAACCTAGTTACTTTCTGAAATCAGAAGTACATCTCTGCATCAGAAGCAATCAAAGGCATCCAAACTAAGCAAGCCAAGCAAAGCATAAACTAGCCAATAACTAAAGTTCTTCTTGAACAATTACTAGCTAAGGTTTAATGCCTAACCCTAACCAACTGAGCTACTGAATTCATCGAAGGAAAACAGTCCCAACAAGGTCAAAAACAAGATCCAAATACAATCCAAACAATCACAATCAAACACAAGCATAAAAACACCGAAAAGCTAATATTGAATGTAACCGAATGATTTTCATTCACCAAATCCAAATCCAAACATAAAAACAGTAACCAAATACTACTAAAACAGAAACCTAAGCTTGGTATCAATGGTTGTCACTCCCAAAGATACAAACCAAAGCTTAATCCAACTAATTAAATACAAATAAAATCCAAAACATGAAAATACCAAATGAGAGCTTGCTGAAACGAAATCTTGGAGTCAAAGAGCTTCAAGGTCGATTTTACACCCGGTCTTTGCTCGGGTTTTCGGCTGGAAATGCCTCTATTTATAGTTGCAAATTTCCCGTGACCGCGCCGCGCAAATCAAGAATCCGCGGCGCGCGTACTTATCTTTCCCCATTTTCTCGGACTTTGAATGTGTTTCACCGCCTTAAGCCCGCGTCGCGCATATGCAATATCCGCAGCGCGCGTACGTATTTTCTTGATTTTTCCTTCTTTTCTAAACTTCTTCCTTTTGCACGCTTTTAGTCCCTATTTCCATTCTTTTCTTCCAAACAAGTCCTGGCACGAAAAGTGAGAATACCCAGACATATCTGATATAATTTCATCAAGAACAGGGCTCAACAACGCCTAAAATACTTGATATCACTAGGCGTTGTCACCTTCCTCCAATTTGCATCAGCTCCCACTGTTGTAGTTGTGCCTACCATCTTTCTATTAAAGAAATTTGCCTTAGATCCGTTGCTCAACTGCTCTAAAACTACCAAGCCTCATCAGGATCTTGCATCATGATAGTACCACTGGACGATGCATTGAACATCGCCTGATTCGTTTCACTTGCCCCTTCAAAGAAAAGCATAACCAACTGCCATTTCAGAATATCATGATGAGGGCACGACCTCATCAACTCCTTCAGTGTAACGCCCGGTTTCTCATACAAAGTACACCCAAAAATTTTCAAACAATAATACATCAAAATGGGCATACTTGTACTCAAACCAAGGATCAAGATGTTATCAACATGAATATTTACACAAAAGGTCCTTACAATTTCAACCAGGAATTACAAATAAATCTAATTCAACTAAAGGACAAAGCTCTAAACATGTCCATCTCTTCTTATCACATGCCTTCCCCTATCACAGCTATAGATACCTGCAAAACAACATACAACTCAAGTGTAAGCTTATAAAAAGCTTAGTGAGTAATCAATCACACTCTACAAATCTCTCTCAATAAATATCTTCATCATTCTCTTTTGCTAATCTCATTAGCTGAATATCCACCTTCTCTTAACTCTGAAATCTGCAAACATATTAGCTTTACAAACACCAGCTAATATTTACTAACATTAACTCAATAAAATACCACAATCAGTACTACTCGTAACTCGGCCACGTTTTCACATATATTCATTTTTAACAACCAACTTATACTTAATCATAGCAATTCTCGTACCTGTAACAATTAAACTCAAGAACTCTTTAAGTCAACCAATTTATCACATACTCTACTCTTATACTCAATATAGATTGCAACTCATTCTTGTCATCCACAGATAACATAATCACTCCAACTCTATTCCAGCTCAATAGCCCTCATGGCTATACAATTAGACTCAAAACTCTTTAATGTGACTACACAAACATCTACTCAGTTTATACAATAAATATGTATGTTTAACTCAATTGTTGTTATTCACAGATAACAATTTACTCCATAATTAGATTACAACAATAACAACCTAACACATATATATTTATAAACTCGGTTTACCACAAGGTAAAATTCTACTCAAATACATAAAAGTACTCACCTGATAACGACTTAGTATTTGAAACCCTCGAATTACGCGTATCGGGCTCCTGTTTACTAGACTTGGTTATTTCACCATAGTCTAAATCAATCCTCCAATATCCACAATCAACTCAATTACATCTATCTCAAGATATATATAAATCAAAAGAGGAAACAAAAGAGTATAAACGGTAATATCAACTCAATATTTACCGAAACCCCCAAATTCACGGTTCTACTAATTCAACGGTAGAAACTCGACAATATTCTCACAAATAACTCTAAAGGCATCCACTAACAATCTACTAACAACATATATAGCAATATATAGCTAAAACATGAAAATGAAAGTTAGGGTTTCAAAACCCCAAAATCAAGAAATCACTCACCTCGACAAATTAGGAAGCAAGAACACGTTTACGGGTTTAGATCCACACTTCTACATGTTTCCCCACGAACCTCTAGGCTTGATTTCACTCAAAATCGCCATTTGGAGCTCTGAATATCGAAATGGGTCTATTTTTCCCGAAATGTGCATTTTCTGCACATTATATAGTGCTGTCAGGCCTACACGACCCGTGTAGACTCACACGCCCCGTGTCGGGCTGTTCTACACGACCCGTGTAGACTCACACGCCCCGTGTAGGTCTGCTTTGGCTCTCGGACTCCTTTTGAACACTCTACACGACCCGTGTAGAGGTACACGACCCGTGTGGTTCTGAAAAGCTAACTGTTTGGTTTCACAAGCCTTTCTACACGACCCGTGTGGCTATGCACGACCTGTGTAGCTCTGTTTTGGCATTTTTCAAGTCTAAACTTCTCCCAAATGGGTTTTTAATCACCCAAACTCATACAACAAGCTAACTAATCTTAATCACACCAAGATTAACTCGAAATCTCTATAATTTAAAAACACGGTATTACAAGTTCTTACCCCCTTCAAAAGATTCCGTCCTCGGAATCTCTTGGAACAGGTATGGTTTATACAACCACCTCACCACCGTAATTTCACATTCCGTATGACAATGATATTATCCTCTCGTCAGCTCATATGACATGTACATACTGTCACATCTCATTTACTCATAATATAGGTAATACCCGCCATCATCCTCACGAGATGATCTCTGTAGTGATATTGGCTATCATCACTGCTACGTAGAACAATACTCACTCTTTCAGGCCACACACGTTGCTATGGTATTATTGACACCAAGCTATCTCACCTCACTCTTCAATTGATACTCTAACCACTATCATTATTTGCCATCTGTCCACAATGATTTCAAATCTCCATGAAACGGTTAATTCTAACTCAATAAGAAAATTGGTCTCATCACTTTCACATTAATTGTCTCTGAGTTTATTCCTCCAATAATAACTCACAGTTATTGAATCCTCCTATTTGCACATCCTAATCGATTAGGGTAGAAGAAACACTCATAAAACACGATGATACCGATATTCAACTGTCTCAATCACGTTACATAACTCATTCATCTCTGCTCCCACCTCAGTACACATATTAGGTTTTTACCCAATATACAATTTGCAATCCTCCACCAAAGTGGCTCCTCTTCATACCAGTTCAACAACATACCTTATGTTGTTTCTATCGATGCACTCACTCATTATATCTTCTCTTATGTGGATAACCCACATCACATTCTCACTAAATCATTAGCTCTATCAAACTCAATAAATTACTATCCAATAAATTTTTAGCACAACCGCATATATTCCTCCTGACATACCATCAGTAAGGATTTTTCCTCTCACCACTTCTCCGTCATTATCACCGCATCACCGCAATCTCTAATTCATTCGTATGACACCAATAGGTCATACTTATGGCTCACTGAAATCTCTGCACATGACTCAAATAATAACATCTGACACCGCAATCTCTACAGTGAGATCATATCTCATCACTCGACTAGCTCGTTAATCTCAAGAAAATAACTCAAAATTATTTTTATAGCAAAATCTACTATCCATTGTCTCATACGAATAATAGTTTTGTCATCTCGACATTCACACATTTCCCTTATTGGCAGTAATTGGTTTGATTGCTAAGGTACGAATCCTATCAATGACAATCACGATTACTTTCCTCTTCTTTTTAACTCATATCTTCTTATCATGTATTTATAAAATTTTATCTCATTCAATATGAAAGAAACCTCACACATTCTCAACACGACCAAATAACAAATGCTCTTACTCACAACAACATTTCTCAATAGTATTACTCACTATATTATCTCACAGTACTCTCATACTGTTACTCCGCCTCTGATTCATCCTTTTTTTAACCCATAAAGTCTCAACCTGTATAGGTTCACATCTATACCATACATATCCACACTCAAGGATAGTGCAGTCTCAACACTCTATATCACTACACAGTACATACTTGTTTACACACAAGTACAACATTATAACACCACTCTGCCTCAGCTCTTAGTACCCCGTACCATCCTTTGTCTTATCATTCAACACTGTTTTATAATACCTCGTACTGTTCTCCAAACTCGCCATTCATCGCTATCTCACGGTACTTCGTACCATCCTCTAATCAGATCATGGTACCTCGTACCATTCTCCGATTTTAATCCATCTTCTATTTGACTCTAGCGGGTCTCCGCTACGGTCTCAAACCATATAGACTCACTATCACTATTCCTTTTGTCTGAATCAGAACAGTCTTCACTATTCTAACTACAAGGTACTCGTTATGTGGTCCCACAGAAGTATATGATCTCAACCTCAACTAGTCAATACATGGCCCCACAGAATGTGTGGTCTCAACCACGCTTACTCAATATGTGACCCACTGAATATGTGGTCTCAATCACATTTACTCAATATGTGACCCCACTGAATATGTGGTCTCAATCACATTTACTCAATATGTGACCCCACTGAATATGTGGTCTCAATCACATTTACTCAATATGTGACCCCACTGAATATGTGGTCTCAATCACATTTACTCAATATGTGACCCCACTGAATATGTGGTCTCAATCACATTTACTCAATATGTGACCCCACTGAATATGTGGTCTCAATCACATTTACTCAATATGTGACCCCACTGAATGTGTGGTCTCGATCACATTTACTCAATATGTGACCCCACTGAATATGTGGTCTCAATCACATTTACTCAATATGTGACCCCACTGAATGTGTGGTCTCGATCACATTTACTCAATATGTGACCCCACTGAATATGTGGTCTCAATCACATTTATTAGGTAATTAACCCAATCTCTAGGTCAATTAGGCCTACTTGAACCACTCTAGGTTCTCTCAATTATAACCACAAGGTACTCTTTATGTGGTTACTCGAGTGTCCTCTGACAACTCTGTCACAAATATCTCATTATGTGACAACTCTAAACTACACAATTCATCTCTCAGCATGTCAACTCATAATCAGTTATTGTGTGCAATCAACTACACACTCATTGTGATCATTCATAAGTACTAGTTATGTGGCCCCACAGAACATGTGGTCTTAACCAGACAATATTCGTACACAGAAATCTCGTCACATCTGTGAAACAACAAGCAATATATATATATACCATATCATTCTTTATATATTTCTTACCATGTATATGCTCATTTTACACATTTCTCCATGGTTGCTAAGTACTCGTCAAGCAACCACTTATAATCTCGGTTATACATAATCACAAAGCACTCATTATGTGATATGTAAACTTTACCTCAAATGGACACGAGATTCTCATCTCGATATCGATTACTACCCTTATACTCACAATTCTCTAGCACATGTAATTTCAATTAATCTTTTATGTGTTCACATATTTTACACATATTCTACAATATGTAGTATCAATAATTAAAACACATGTAACTCATTACAATTAACATTTTAAGTGAAATTACTTATATACCTTGTAGCAAGAAATCTTGTCTCCTCATTAGTTGAACTTGCATACTTTGGATCTCAACTCTTGAGTGTACTCGGCTACACTCACATGTTTCAACTCTTAGTTTATACTCAGCTTATGTTCATACTCTTTCTCATCATCAGTTGGAATTTCGCCTCAACCGGGATCTCATCTTTTCAGCTCATCATCATCTGGAAATTCGCCATCAGCAGAATCTCATCTCATATTCAACTAACATTTCATAATTAGCTGAATTTCTCGTCTCCTCGTTGGTTGATATCTCTTATCAGTCAAAATCTCGTATCATCATCCAATATTGGTCCAACCGGCTATGACCAATTCATCAACTCGTCCTCATCTGTCTCCATATCTGTATTCACACACAGTATATAACAATAACAAATATGAGATAAAAGTTATAATTAACTCATAAATTAAAATCAGCAGCAGTATCTTTTTCCAAGCATGTGATAGGGGCTCTTTATCACCTCGGTTCAAGTCTAGGACTCTACACTCAAAGACCTAGTTCACTTAAATCATGCTCTGATACCAACTTGTAACGCCCGGTTTCTCATACAAAGTACACCCAAAAATTTTCAAACAATAATACATCAAAATTGGCATACTTGTACTCAAACCAAGGATCAAGATGTTATCAACATGAATATTTACACAAAAGGTCCTTACAATTTCAACCAGGAATTACAAATAAATCTAATTCAACTAAAGGACAAAGCTCTAAACATGTCCATCTCTTCTTATCACATGCCTTCCCCTATCACAGCTATAGATACCTGCAAAACAACATACAACTCAAGTGTAAGCTTATAAAAAGCTTAGTGAGTAATCAATCACACTCTACAAATCTCTCTCAATAAATATCTTCATCATTCTCTTTTGCTAATCTCATTAGCTGAATATCCACCTTCTCTTAACTCTGAAATCTGCAAACATATTAGCTTTACAAACACCAGCTAATATTTACTAACATTAACTCAATAAAATACCACAATCAGTACTACTCGTAACTCGGCCACGTTTTCACATATATTCATTTTTAACAACCAACTTATACTTAATCATAGCAATTCTCGTACCTGTAACAATTAAACTCAAGAACTCTTTAAGTCAACCAATTTATCACATACTCTACTCTTATACTCAATATAGATTGCAACTCATTCTTGTCATCCACAGATAACATAATCACTCCAACTCTATTCCAGCTCAATAGCCCTCATGGCTATACAATTAGACTCAAAACTCTTTAATGTGACTACACAAACATCTACTCAGTTTATACAATAAATATGTATGTTCAACTCAATTGTTGTTATTCACAGATAACAATTTACTCCATAATTAGATTACAACAATAACAACCTAACACATATATATTTATAAACTCGGTTTACCACAAGGTAAAATTCTACTCAAATACATAAAAGTACTCACCTGATAACGACTTAGTATTTGAAACCCTCGAATTACGCGTATCGGGCTCCTGTTTACTAGACTTGGTTATTTCACCATAGTCTAAATCAATCCTCCAATATCCACAATCAACTCAATTACATCTATCTCAAGATATATATAAATCAAAAGAGGAAACAAAAGAGTATAAACGGTAATATCAACTCAATATTTACCGAAACCCCCAAATTCAATGTTCTACTAATTCAACCGTAGAAACTCGACAATATTCTCACAAATAACTCTAAAGGCATCCACTAACAATCTACTAACAACATATATAGCAATATATAGCTAAAACATGAAAATGAAAGTTAGGGTTTCAAAACCCCAAAATCAAGAAATCACTCACCTCGACAAATTAGGAAGCAAGAACACGTTTACGGGTTTAGATCGACACTTCTACATGTTTCACCACGAACCTCTAGGCTTGATTTCACTCAAAATCGCCATTTGGAGCTCTGAATATCGAAATGGGTCTATTTTTCCCGAAATGTGCATTTTCTGCACATTATATAGTGCTGTCAGGCCTACACGACCCGTGTAGACTCACACGCCCCGTGTCGGGCTGTTCTACACGACCCGTGTAGACTCACACGCCCCGTGTAGGTCTGCTTTGGCTCTCGGACTCCTTTTGAACACTCTACACGACCCGTGTAGAGGTACACGGCCCGTGTGGTTCTGAAAAGCTAACTGTTTGGTTTCACAAGCCTTTCTACACGACCCGTGTGGCTATACACGACCTGTGTAGCTCTGTTTTGGCATTTTTCAAGTCTAAACTTCTCCCAAATGGGTTTTTAATCACCCAAACTCATATAACAAGCTAACTAATCTTAATCACACCAAGATTAACTCGAAATCTCTATAATTTAAAAACACGGTATTACATTCAGACAATCCCAAGCTTCGTGAAATGCTTCTCCAGGCTTCTATTGAAAATCCTGGATGGCTCTCCTAATCTCTGTCGTCTTACTCGCCAGGTAGAACTCTTGCAAGAATTTAGCCTTAAGTTGGTCCCATGTAGTGATACTATTGGACTGAAGAGAAGTAAACCAATACTTGGCCTTGTCTTTCAAAGTAAACGGGAACAATCTTAACCTAAAGATATTCTTATTCGTGTTCCTAGGGGTATTGGCATTTACTATTGCTATGAACTCATACAAATGATTATATGGATCATCCTGTTTATAACCCCTAAATTCAGGCAATATTCCTAAAAGCTGTGGTCTAATCTTTACCTGAGCATCTACATTTTCTGGAATAAAAATGGGCGATGAGTCATCATACTCCCCTGGTTGGAAGTGCGATGCAACCGACTGCCCTCTCGGTTGTGCAAAGTACAAAGGTTGAACAAAATTACAGTTATAGTGATGATCGTTGTTGTACCCTTGCTGACCTTGCGGTTGTTGTTGTGGTGCTCTTCGTGGAGGTTCCCGACCTCGGTTCCATGGTTGTTGTGGTGCTTGTGGAACCCATCCTTCTTCCTCGTCCTCGTATCCCAGCTCAACCTCCTGGTACTGGTATTGCTGCTGAGGAGGTTGCGGTTGATATTGTTGTTGTGGTATGGTTTGAAAAGTGGTTTGTGGTTTAAAGATTAATGGTGGTTGTAATTGTGGTGATTGCTGTGGTTGAGAAATGGTGGTGTGCTGCCTAGGCATTGGGGTGCCATCATGGGTCGGCGCTCCCCAAGTCATAGCAGATGTAAAAGGATTTGTGGTTTGTTGTTGAAATGGCGGAACAGAAGGCGGAGTGCATGCTGGTATTGATGCGGGGTGAAACCGCACCACCAGTAGCACTCATGCTACCAAACTGGAATTCTGAAACCGGGGGTATAAATGGAACTGCCCCCGTTACCTCGCCCGAAGGCTTATGGGTAACATACTCAATACTACTACTAACATGACTAAAACTCATCGTATCTAAATGCCTACGTGCACGCCGTTCGATCTATCTCCGAGTCAAAACGCAAGAGTGATAACTGCTCACCCCGACGGGTACGCATGCACTAGTGCAACACACCCATCAAAACCAAAAAGAAAAACACTAACTAACTAAAAAATCCCAATACTTGACACGCCTAGGTCGTCGTGCGGTCAAAAATAAAGAAAACCCAACACACACACTAGTACAGTGGTAGTCAGGGTCAATCCGCAGGAGCTTCGTGGTTAGACCAGATGACAGATTACCAACTAGTAGTGTCACGCTACAGTCGGAGGACCTAGTTTCTAAGTTCTCAATTACCCAAAAACAATAACCAAACAAAGTCAAGCCAAGCATAAGCTAAACTCAACTCAAACAAACCTAGTTACTTTCTGAAATCATAAGTGCATCTCTGAATTAGAAGCAAACAAAGGCATCCAAACCAAACAAGGCGTAACCTAACCAATAACTAAGGTTCTGACTGAACAGGTACTGGCCAAAGTTCAATACCTAAGCTAACCTAGCTGGCTACTGAATTCAGCAAAGGAAACAGTCCCAAACAAGGTCAAAATGACATTCAAACACAATCCAAACAATCACAATCAAACATAAGCATCAAAATACCGAAAAACCAAGATTAATTGTAACCAAATGCTTTCATTAACCAAAAACCAAATTCCAAACATCCAAACAGTGCCCAATGATGCTAAAAAAGAAACCTAAAGTGCTTAAAGTCAGTGGTTGTCACTCCCAAAGACTTTAGCTACAAATACTACTTACTACTAAAAGGAAATTAAATTCAAAAACATAAAATACCAATTGAGATGTTCCTGAAACGAAATCTTGGAGTCAAAGAGCTTCAAGGTCGATTTTACACCCGGTCTTTTCTAGGGTTTTCGGCTGGAAATGCCTCTATTTATAGTTGCAAATTTCCCGAGGCCGCGCCGCGTAAATGAAGAATCCGCGGCGCGAGTACTAATCTTTTCCCGTTTCTTCGGCATTTGAATGTGTTACACCGCCTTAAGCCCGCGTCGCTCATTTCAGAGTCCCACGGCGTGCGTACGTATTTCCTTGATTTTTCATTCTCTTCCAAACTTCTTCCTTTTGTATGCTTTTAGTCCCTGTTTCCATTCTTTTCTTCTAAACAAGTCCTGGCACGAAAAGTGAGAATACCAAGATATATCTAATATAATTTCATCAAGAACAGGGCTCAACAACGCATAAAATACTTGATATCACTAGGCGTTGTCAAACACCCCACACTTGTGCCTTGCTTGTCCCCAAGCAAGAGAGTTTTTAACAAATTATAATAAAGACTCAAACAATTTTTGACTGTGTTCAGTTTCAAAGTTTATTGCCCTATGAGTTAGAGTGAAATAGTTCGCGAAAACATAATTGAATTGTTCTTTGGAATTCATGACTTTCTAGAGAACCATTGATTACAAACTTTCTATCCATAATGAAGTGTACTTACTCATTCAGATTCTAAAGGCCATTAAGGAATTGTCCATGTTGAAAAATGTTTTTGTATGTGACCATCATTGAAATAAGACGAAATGTTTTTTATTATCTAACAAATATTATCAGTTCATTTCAGGTTGCGTGGATTCGAGATTAAAAATGAGAAAATAAAAGAAAATGATTTTTAAAACCAAAACAAAGAAAAATACAAAAGAAAATTAAATTAAATCTATTTAAAATGAATTTTTGGAAATATATTTTCTAAATAATTTATTTTATTAGAATTAATTAATTTTATAAATTAAAAATGATTTTTCCTAATTTATTTGAATTTATTTTGATTTTTAAAACATTTAAAATCAATTTAAATTAAATAAAAAAGGAACCAGGCCGCTACAGTCCAGCCCAGCAAGTCTCCGGCCCAATCGCGTACGGCCCATGCCGCGTCCAGCCCATTCTCCGCTCCGGATCCTCCTGCCCGACCCGCACCCGCCGCTGGATCCATTTTGCCTCACAGCGCAACCCGCGCCTCGACCCGCCATCCGACCCGGTCCGCTCCACCTCTCCGATCCGGCACACTCTCAAACCACACGCGGACCTTACCCGCCCCAGATCCGACCCACTACCCGATCCGGCCGAACCATTTCGTCACACATGCAGATCCGCGCGTCGACCCGTTTCGAAACCCGACCCAGAACCCGCGTGTTTCTGATGAAATAGTTACAGTTTTGGTCCCTGAACTTCCGAAATCCTTCAAAAACAACCCAAAACCCTCTAAAATCCATATATAAACCATTTTACACCATTTTTTTCATAACAACACATAATTATAAACCAAAAACTCTCTCAAAAACCTCTCCAATTTCCACCATCTTATTTCCAACTTCCAAACACTCTCCAAAACACCAATAACACACACCAAAAACACCAAGAACACCAACCAAAAAACACCAAAAACACCAAACAAAAACATCAAGATCACCAAGATTACCAAGATCACCAAACAAGTCAAGATTACCAAGATCATCAAACAAGAACAAATAGAGACACAGTCTATTAGAAATCCAGTCCAACCCTAAGCCAGTTCAGTCAATATATTTGACGAACCTACTTGATAGACCAGTCGTTCCATTAGTCCTGTTGTAAACCAGTTCAGTCAATCTATTGACGAACCTACTTGATATATATATATATATATATTTATATAATTATAGTCATTTACATTATTTATCGTTTTATGTCTTTTAATTATAGTCATTTATATTATTTATCGCTTTAAGTCATTTAATTACTGCAATTTATATTATTTATATATCTTTCACACAGTAAACGGTGCAAACCTTTATTTGTGGCGATCAGATTATATATTATTATTTTGCAACTCTTATTATTTATTCCGCATTTATCTTTAATATATATATATTTGTCACACAATAAACGGTGCAAACCTTTATTTGTGGTGATCATATTTCATATTTTCAACAATTGGTATCAGAGCTCGTGTGATTTACTTTGAAATTTTCATCAAATACTTTTGGTTAGCGTTTATATAAACCTTCCATAAGCGTTTATTTGAATATTTCATTTTAATATCACTTGTTAAAAAATCCTTCTTTTTAAATTAAAATTAAAAATCTTAAAAACATGTCTTCTACTAATTATTCTAACATGAATTCAGTTTCAATTGCCAACAGCTTAGGATCTGGTTCACGAGCACCCATACTTATACCTGAAGAGTATAATTCGTGGGTTGGCCGTATGAATCTTCATCTTAACTCCATAAGTGAAAATGTTTGGAAATGTGTAGAAGGAACATATACTACTCCAGAGGATTTGTCTACCCTTGCTACAACTCAAGCAACTCTTGATGAAACCGAGAAAAGGTTGAATCTCCAAGCCAAAAAGGAGCTTGTGTCCGGAATTCCCCACAGTATTTTAAGTCAAATGGATGACATAATACTGTTGACTGCGAATCAAATTTGGGAAAACTTAAAAAACCGTTTTTGTGGAAATCAAAGAATTATTGGAAATAAAAGAACATCTGTTTTAAATGAATTCGATAATTTCAAGATGCTATCATCAGAAACCATCCATGATGCACATGATAGGTTCAATTTTATCATGGTAAAATTGAATAACTTGGGCATCAAAAAGACACAGTCTATTAGAAATCCAGTCCAACCCTAAGCCAGTTCAGTCAATATATTTGACGAACCTACTTGATAGACCAGTCGTTCCATTAGTCCTGTTGTAAACCAGTTCAGTCAATCTATTGACGAACCTACTTGATATATATATATATATATATATATTTATATAATTATAGTCATTTACATTATTTATCGTTTTATGTCTTTTAATTATAGTCATTTATATTATTTATCGCTTTAAGTCATTTAATTACTGCAATTTATATTATTTATATATCTTTCACACAGTAAACGGTGCAAACCTTTATTTGTGGCGATCAGATTATATATTATTATTTTGCAACTCTTATTATTTATTCCGCATTTATCTTTAATATATATATATTTGTCACACAATAAACGGTGCAAACCTTTATTTGTGGTGATCATATTTCATATTTTACGAAAGCTGGAAGATGGTTAAACTCATCATTCAGGGAAATCCTGCCATTCATACGGAAACTCTATACAATTTGTACGGAGAACTTCAATCGTATGAATCCTCGATTGACCCACCAACCTCTACAGCTTTTGGAGGACCACTTGCTCTTGTGTCCACATCTTCTCAAAACCAAACACCTTTCAACGATCAAAACTTTAATCATTCTAATCAAACCACAACTTTTCAAAGCCAAGATTTTGTAAATAATTGTTTTGATCAGTTCAATTCGAACGATGAAGCAGATTATCAACAATTGTGTGCTTTGGTTGCAAATACAAATCTCCAAAGATTTATTCCAAATCTTGGTCAATCGAATTTTAAACCAAATTTTCAAAACCGACCACAATTTGGACAAAATAATTCTGGATTTCAACCAAGACCACAATTTGGTCAAAACAACCAAGGTTTTCAACCAAAACCTCATTTTGGACAAAATTCGCAAAGACCCTCTTTCCAAAATAACTCAAACCAGGGATTTCAAAACAATCCCAACTCAAATCATCAAAACAATAACCAAAACAACGGTCTTCAAAACCAAAACCGGGGATTCCAAAATCAAGGATACAATAATCAAAATAATGGTTTTTCAAACAACCAAAATTCTGGATTCCAACAAAACTCCTCTCAATCTTCCCAACAAATCCAAACTCAAACACCAGAACGACTTCAAATCAAAAGTCAAAAGGAAGAAAGTGATGAAGAAGTGATTATCTGTCACAATTGCAAAGGAACTAATCACTACGCAAGAGAGTGCCGAGCCAAAAACAAGACAAAAATCAAAGACTCGGCATACTACGCTCAAAAAGCCGATGAGTTAAAGAAAAAGGAAAACCAAGAAAACCAAAGAGCTTTGATGGCAATCCACGAACCAAATGTGGAATACTGGCCAACCTCTGAAGACGAAGCCGACAATGAACCGACACAATCCAACTTCTGCTTCGTAGTTGGTACAACTTCAAGAGCTCCAAATGTCATAGAACAGGTATGGACTATGATCTCTGAACTCGGTTTTTCTAAAATAATTTTTGAGTCCCATATATCCAAAATTGAGAAAAGTTTAGAAGCTGATCTCAAGAAATACCATGACACAGTGGTTAATTCTGAAATCTTCAAATGTGAGTTACAAACTCTACAACTCAAATTTGCAGAATTAACCAGAACAAGGACCAAATTGGAAAGAGACGTTGAAAGAAAATCAGAAGATTACAATCACGTCTTTGAACAATTAAATCAATCTCTAATTCAGAAAAAGGAATTGGAATTAAAAAATCAATCAGTTATTTCTTCTGAAACAAAAGATGTTTTAGAAATGGAAATCATTCAGTTGACACAAAACTTTCAAGAGTCAACTGAAAAACACAAAATCTTAAATGAAAAACTGACTGATTCTTTAAACCAAATCACTTTTCTTGAATCTGAAAACAAAAGATTGATACAGAATGTGGAATCTATCAAAATTGCTAGAAAACTCAGTGATGATATTTTCACCAAGGCAAACACATTGGGTACTGGAAAATTTGATACGAGTTACAGACCAGGAATTGGTAGAGAAACCTTTGAAAAAGAACTAGAAAATCAAGAAAACATAATAATTTGTGAAAACTCTGAATCAACTCTACCAGATCTTTTCACATCTGTTAATGAGGAAGATTCAGATGACGAAACAGTTATCAACTGTAGCCCAGATGATACTGCTTTCACTGTTTCCAAAAAGTCTTTCAAAAGAGTCTTAAATTCTGAAACAGACTCAGCTAGTTCTTTAACTCACCAAATCAAACATACCAACAAAACCATCAAATCAAAAAACTTTTTGTATGGAGAAAATTCCTTTTACGAGGTTGGTAGTACTTCTGTACCAACTGCTTTTCCTACAATGAGTTCATCAATTGTTGGAAAAACTAGTCCGGGACAAAAATACTCCAAGAAACAACAAATAAGCAAAAAACCCATTCAAGTCACCAAAACCCCACTTGTCAACCCAAAAGTTTTTGAAAACCAACCAAAGAAACCAGTTAAACCCTACGTCATACCTCATAAACAGGTTTCCAAACAAAAACCAAAACCTTTTCATAGCCGTTCATTATACCCCAGATATGAAGAAAACTTTTCAAATCAATTCTCAAATCTAGGATATCTTTCATCAAATCACAGATCTTATCAACTCACAGGTTATCAAAAACAAATCATATTTTGGGAAAACTTGATAAATCAAATCAAACCTCAACCATTCTATCCCAATAAACCAAAGTCATTGAACAACAAACCCAAAATAGCAAAAGCTAACAAATCAGGACCCATTCAGATCTGGGTACCTAAAATTTCTGTCTAATTGCAGGGATCTAATGCTGGAGAACCCAAGGATGATACATGGTACATTGATAGTGGCTGCTCCAAGCATATGACAGGAAACAGAAACTACCTTCGTGACTTCAGACCCACCCAAACCAATCAAGACGTTACCTTTGGCAACAACATGACGGCGAAAATCAAAGGTTATGGAAACATAACTAATGGTAACTTCACCATAAAGAAAGTTGCTTATGTTGATGACCTGAAACACAACCTCATCAGTGTTGCTCAACTCTGCGATAACGATCTTGAAGTCCTATTTACCAAACAAAGAAGCTTGATCATGGACGCCAACTCCAAAGAAATCATTGTTGATTCACACCGTGCCGGAAATATGTATCCACTAGACATGGATCTTATTTATGGTAAACCCGATATTTGTCTGTTATCCAAAGCCCCAGCAGATATTAGTTGGTTATGGCACCGCCGCCTTTCCCATCTAAATTTCGGGTACATCAACAAATTGATCGGCGATGATCTAGTTCGAGGACTGCCACTTCTGAAGCTCGACAATGAAACTCTTTGTGCCGCTTGTGAAAAGGGAAAACTTTCCAAATCCTCTCACAAAAGCATTACAGAATCTAGTGTATCCGAACCACTAGAATTGCTGCACATAGACCTCTGTGGCCCCGCCAAAATCCAAACAATACAAGGGAAGAAGTATGTCCTTGTCATAGTTGATGGCTTCACTCGATTTACATGGGTCTTTTTCTTAAGACTAAAATCAGAAGCACCAGAAGAGATGATCAACTTTATAAAACAGATCGAACTAAAGCTCAAACGACCAGTTCGAAGAATCCGAAGTGATAATGGTTTAGAGTTCAAAAACATAACTCTAGACTCATTTCTCAAAAACAAAGGCATCGAACACAACTTCTCAGCCCCTTACACTCCTCAACAAAACGGCGTTGTTGAAAGAAAGAACCGAACTCTGTGCGAAGCTGCAAGATCAATGCTCATATTTGCTGATCTGCCACAATACTTCTGGGCAGAAGCAATTGCCACAGCTTGCTACACACAAAATCGCTCCTTAATTCACAAAAATCTTCATAAAACACCATATGAAGTCATTAACAACCGAAAACCAAATATCAAATTTTTTCATATTTTTGGTTGTCGATGCTTCATAAAGAATAATAAAGACTACCTTTCAAAATTTGAATCAAGGTCGGACGAAGGAATTTTCCTTGGTTACTCATTTTCTTCAGCTGCTTATCGAGTACTGAACAAACGTACAAGAGTAATTGAAGAAAGTACCGATGTCCACTTCGATGAATTTTATGTCAGAAAATTGGATCGTGAACATTTTGGTTCACAAATGATAGATACTATTTTTCAAAATCCAATTTCACAAACACCATCTCCTGACATAGACATTGAAGTTGATATTGATTTACTTTTTGAACAACCTAAAACTGCTTATAATTCTGAAATTCTAACTACTCAAATTGATCCTACAGGAACAACCACTGAAGGAACTCCACAAAGAAACAGAAATGTTGCAGATCAAGTTGAGGGGGAACCACAAACACATACTTCGTCATTAGAACAAACACCAAATCCTCCTTTAACCACTCCAGATTTTACCACTCCATCGCCAAATATCCAAAACAATCCCGATGCAACATTTATGGGGGAACCTTCAAACCTCTTCCAAGAAGAAACTACTGGAGAAGAACAATGGGATACTGAAAATCCTATTATTACAACGGAAGAAAAACGTTTAATAAAATGGACCAGAAACCATCCCACTGACCAAATAATCGGAGATCCCAATTCAGGCATCCAAACTAGAGCCGCAACTGCCAATGATTGCTTATTTGGAGCCTTCCTATCCATGACTGAACCCAAAACCATACATACTGCTCTCAAAGACCCAGACTGGGTAAAAGCTATGCAAGAAGAGCTAGCTGAATTCGAAAGAAATGACGTATGGAATCTTGTTCCTACACCACCCGATGTTACTGTCATAGGTTCAAGATGGGTATTCAGAAACAAGACTGACGATCAAGGAGTCGTGTGTCGAAACAAGGCACGTCTCGTAGTCAAAGGCTATTCACAACAAGAAGGAATAGACTACGATGAAACATATGCTCCAGTCGCCAGAATAGAAGCTATCCGCATCTTTCTCGCATATGCTGCACATAAGAACTTTAAAGTTTTTCAAATGGATGTTAAATGTGCATTCCTACATGGAGAGTTAGATCGTGAAGTATACATCCAACAACCACCAGGCTTTGAAGATCCCAACTTTCCTCATCACAGCTTCAAATTGCAGAAAGCTGTCTATGGCTTAAAACAAGCACCTCGTGCCTGGTATGCCACCTTGTCAACGTTCCTCGAAGAATCAGGTTTCAAAAGGGGTTCAATCGATCAAACCCTCTTTCGAAAAATCTATAATAAACATCTCTTAATCGTACAAATATATGTTGATGACATTATTTTCGGTTCTACTGATGAATCTTTGAGTGTTAAGTTTGCAGATCTAATGAAAAGCAAATTTGAAATGAGCATGATTGGGGAGATGACTACTTTTCTCGGACTTCAAATCAAACAGTCAACTGATGGAATTTTCATCAACCAAGAGAATTATGTCAAAAACCTACTCACTCGATTTTCAATGGACAAATCCAATACCGCAAAAACCCCGATGGCTTTTGGATACAAAATCGATGCAGACTTAGATGGCAAACCGGTTGATCAGAAAAAATATCGTGGAATGATCGGATCACTATTATACCTCACTGCCAGCAGACCTGACATTATGTTTTCTACTTGTGTCTGTGCCAGATACCAAGCAAATCCAATGGAATCCCATGTCATTGCTGTGAAACGCATCTTCAAATACCTAAAAGGCACTCCCAAACTTGGCCTTTGGTATCCAGCTAAATCCGATTTTCAGCTGAACGCTTTCACCGACTCAGACTATGGAGGATGCAAGCTAGATAGGAAAAGTACATCTGGTAGCTGTCAATTCCTAGGAGGTCGACTAGTGAGTTGGTCTTCAAAGAAACAGAGTTGTGTATCCACATCAACAGCAGAAGCTGAATACGTCGCTGCCGCCAGCTGTTGTTCACAAGTCATATGGATGCAAACTCAACTGCGTGACTATGGCTTCAGAGTTTCACAAATTCCCATATTTTGTGACTCAACCAGTGCAATAGCCATTTCTCACAATCCCGTTCACCATTCCATGACAAAGCACATCGATATTCGATATCACTTCATTAAAGACAACATTCAAAAGGGTCATATCGAATTACACTTCATAAACACCGAAGATCAAATTGCCGATGTCTTCACTAAGGCTCTCGATGAAACAAAGTTTCTATACTTCCTAGGCCGTCTAGGAATGTTAAATCCAGATATCATCCATCCTTAAACTTTTACTTTTTGTTGGTATAAACGTGTGTTTACTTTAATTCAAAAAGAAAAAAAAAATTACAAAACTTCAAAAGACAAAAAGATTTTAGATTTTTATAATTTTCATATCTTTCCTTAAAAAACCAAAATTTCCAAAAACATTCAAATAACCAAAATTACCAAAAACATTCAGAAAACCAAATTTTCAAAAATACAATAAAAGACTTGCCATAATAAGCTTTTATAGAACCTTGTGATTAATCGTCTCTTGACTTAATTTTTCAGATGCTTATGCTCGATGAAGATTTTAAGTCATATTGATTCTCAATTGGAGTGAAGGTTCAAATATCCTACTTTTCATAATGTATATAACTTTATTTCCTTCGATTTTATTTCATTATTGACGATTTTAAACAATCAAGGGACATAAGGTTAGGAGGTTCAGATGAAAACAAAAACCCATGTGAGAATTTGTGCCTCGTCAATCTAAATCATTGTGGAATTCATTTCTTGTGAGCTTAGGTGTGTCACTATTGCTTTTAAGGTATACCCGATTATACCTTGTCACGGTCTCATTTTTGCTTAGATATCAAAATGACCAGGGACGATACTTTCATTTCTTACATACTAGACAAATTGTCTTTTATGCCACCTATCACTACCTAGATATCAGCCAACCAATAATGAAGACAGCATCAAAATAGAAAGACTTCAAACAGCGACATATCCTTACAAGAAAATCAAAGGCGAAACAAAGATCTATCAACATCCAATCCTCAAAGACGAATCAACAAGAAACTCAAATCACTCACCGAAGAAATACCAAGTTAAACAAACTTTCAACCAAATGGTTATTTAAAAAAAAAAAAACATCATCAAATCCCGCAATTTGTTTTTAACCATTTTTCAGAAAAGCAAACATCTCAATCACTCAAGACAGATACTCTTACAAAAACAAAAACACAAAATTCTCAATTGTAGCAAATTCTTAATGTTAAAACAAAATATCTTTTTACAATAAATCGATATTGATCAACAAACAGGATACCATCAAAAAAGAAGCTGCAACAATAATGGATTTCCCGGGATACTGTAGCCTTCATCATTGAAGATTCTTAGTTGCAAACTGCAATATAAAAAATTGATAAACCCCTCTACATGTATTTCCCGACGGGGAGAGAGTGAACATCAATGGCATGAATGAAGAAACCCGCTGAGTAATGCCGAAACCAGTCTTATGTGATTGATTATCTAATAATGAGACTAAGTGACTTTACAGGAAAAGCATAGATGAATACCTCCAATATGAGTGTGAGTCGTCAGAGAGAGATATCACTCATTTTTAGTGATCATTAACTTGTTCTGCTGCCAGAACAACCAAACACCTAAGTGAAATGTGAGCTATATCTATGAGCGTTCATCTGAATCGACCTGTTAGACCACTTGTCGTCATAAATAATGCTATAAAATCTTATGAAATTTCTTTAAATACATATATGACTACCCTTTGATATCCGAACCCGAGACTTTGATTCAGAAACAAACAGTCTTCAAAATCTTTTTCAAAACATAAGATATGTAAAACCAAGTCGCAAACTTTCAAAATGATTACAATGGTTTTATAAATATCTTATCATTAACAAAACTTTTATCTCAAATCTTCAATGTTAAAATTGTTAATGTGATTATATCTGTCCTTATTTCATCAATGATCACATAGGGGGAAATTGTTGAAAAATGTTTTTGTATGTGACCATCATTGAAATAAGACGAAATGTTTTTTATTATCTAACAAATATTATCAGTTCATTTCAGGTTGCGTGGATTCGAGATTAAAAATGAGAAAATAAAAGAAAATGATTTTTAAAACCAAAACAAAGAAAAATACAAAAGAAAATTAAATTAAATCTATTTAAAATGAATTTTTGGAAATATATTTTCTAAATAATTTATTTTATTAGAATTAATTAATTTTATAAATTAAAAATGATTTTTCCTAATTTATTTGAATTTATTTTGATTTTTAAAACATTTAAAATCAATTTAAATTAAATAAAAAAGGAACCAGGCCGCTACAGTCCAGCCCAGCAAGTCTCCGGCCCAATCGCGTACGGCCCATGCCGCGTCCAGCCCATTCTCCGCTCCGGATCCTCCTGCCCGACCCGCACCCGCCGCTGGATCCATTTTGCCTCACAGCGCAACCCGCGCCTCGACCCGCCATCCGACCCGGTCCGCTCCACCTCTCCGATCCGGCACACTCTCAAACCACACGCGGACCTTACCCGCCCCAGATCCGACCCACTACCCGATCCGGCCGAACCATTTCGTCACACATGCAGATCCGCGCGTCGACCCGTTTCGAAACCCGACCCAGAACCCGCGTGTTTCTGATGAAATAGTTACAGTTTTGGTCCCTGAACTTCCGAAATCCTTCAAAAACAACCCAAAACCCTCTAAAATCCATATATAAACCGTTTTACACCATTTTTTTCATAACAACACATAATTATAAACCAAAAACTCTCTCAAAAACCTCTCCAATTTCCACCATCTTATTTCCAACTTCCAAACACTCTCCAAAACACCAATAACACACACCAAAAACACCAAGAACACCAACCAAAAAACACCAAAAACACCAAACAAAAACATCAAGATCACCAAGATTACCAAGATCACCAAACAAGTCAAGATTACCAAGATCATCAAACAAGAACAAATAGAGACACAGTCTATTAGAAATCCAGTCCAACCCTAAGCCAGTTCAGTCAATATATTTGACGAACCTACTTGATAGACCAGTCGTTCCATTAGTCCTGTTGTAAACCAGTTCAGTCAATCTATTGACGAACCTACTTGATATATATATATATATATATATTTATATAATTATAGTCATTTACATTATTTATCGTTTTATGTCTTTTAATTATAGTCATTTATATTATTTATCGCTTTAAGTCATTTAATTACTGCAATTTATATTATTTATATATCTTTCACACAGTAAACGGTGCAAACCTTTATTTGTGGCGATCAGATTATATATTATTATTTTGCAACTCTTATTATTTATTCCGCATTTATCTTTAATATATATATATTTGTCACACAATAAACGGTGCAAACCTTTATTTGTGGTGATCATATTTCATATTTTCAACAGTCCATGACTTTCGATGTTGTCCGTGTAACGAGCTTTCAGAAATACCATCCCAGACCAGATGATCTTAGGTGGTTAGGTGCATAAGTCCCACCCATTTTAGACCTACCGGCTCGAACAACAAAGGCCACAGATTGATATTTCCTTCCTAAATTCCAATCTTAAGACAGCTCAATCTTCTAAACTCATAAAACTCAACTTATTTGACTAACTAATAGCATGATCACAAATAAACAGTATTTCTTGAAAAATACTAATGCTATCACAATCACAAACCATTCATTTCAAAATTGCAATTTATTAAAAAATTTTAAATAGTTGCTATAAATTTTTGAAAATTGATCATTTCTGCAAAAATTTCAAACATTACTCTTTCGACCGTCCACACCCCACACTTAAAACCGTACAACGTCCCCGTTGTACAAAAAAATTATTTTTCAGCATAAGGGAGAAAGAGTTACCCTTTTTGGACGATAGATTGCTTGGTGCTCAGTATCACAAGTATAATTGCGAACAAACGGATCCTTGATCTCGTATTCCGGAGTTGTAGCGCTACAGTGAACACGCCGGTGGTCGAGACAAGTGGAGGGGGCACGGTGACCCCACACTTATCTGAGACAACTCCTTCTCATTTGGTGGAATATGCATAACTCAACAAACAAATTACACAAACATAACGAATATAAAATAGAAATGTACAACAAGCAATTGTATGTACAACAAACATAACGAATATAAAATAGAAATGTACACAAACATAACGAATATAAAATAGAAATGTACAACAAGCAATTATGTGAGTCGAAGTCAACGTCGAATGGGAAAAGACCGCGTCGCGTACTATATTGATGCCGCGGCGCGGTAATTTCAGCAGATTACTCCAACTTTAAAATCTCACAAAATCAATTCAACACAAGAAAAACTACTGATTTATTATTACTAATTACTGCCTTTAAGAGGCTTTATTTACCTAAGCAATTTCCTAAGAACACTTATGTACTAATCCTAAAAAAAATGTAAATCCAACAATGTACTAAAAAATTCAAAAAATTACATCCATTTCTTTAACTGTGGGCAGTATCATCATAGTCGCCCTCTTCCTCCTCTGGATCTTCCTCCATAGGCTCTTCATCTGCATCTTGGATCGTTGGTTGAGGTCTCGGTGGAGAACATTTAATCTTTGCCATAAGTGTGATCATGCAATCAGCTAGCCATAAAAGTTGCTGCTGTGTATTCTCGATTCTTTTGTCATCTTCATGTGCTGTATATGCTTGGACCTGGAGCTCCCGTGTGTGTGTCTCCAGAGTTTCCTTGAGTGTCTTCACCTCGTCCGCCAGAAAGCGAGATTCCATCGTAACAGGGGACAGGCCGCGGGGTAAACCGATAGCTGGCTTGGATCGTTTCCGGGAAGTAGTCGGCTCGGACCGGAGTGCTGGGAAAGGCATACGGTCAACGGACGGGATTCCATCGTCTACATAGATCACATCCCGTGATGTTGCCACAGGTGGGCAAAAGATGATTGGAGGGATAACCTCCAACCCGTCAGTAGTGTGCTCGGAGATCAGCCCATATGACTTTGCCAGTCTAGTGATGAAGTGGCCTCTCCCGAATGCGGTTATTGTCATCGGTGCATCCGTAATTTGCTTGAAATAGTCCGCAACAAAGTAGGGAATGTTGCAAGTTTCCAACATCCGTGTAACGGACCACATCAGATGCAATTCCTGGGGCAGTACTTTCTCTTCATCTGCACGCGGCCATAGCATAGTGGTGATCAGCCGGTGCAACATGCGGTGGGATGGCAAATGCATGTAGCACTCCCGGACCGTGTTCTTGTGGTATCGGGTGGAAGCTATAGTGGCCCAGTAATCGGCTGGGGAAAAGGAATCCCCCATGGTTCGGCTGGCATGCCTGTGGAACATCTGGAATGCCGGTGAGTTCGATTCCTCCTCGGTGTACAGCCCGATGCGGTACCCGAATTCCCGCAAAGTACAGCTGCGGTCGTGATTTCCCAGAAGAAATCTCACAGTTTCCTCGGTATCCATGCCCCTCTGCTTGTGGTCAAAGTAATAGCTGGCAAGGAACTGTAGGTACACTTCACGGTAGACCGGCTCATTCATATTTGTTGCATTCTCCAAAGCCCGGCAAGTGTAAGTTAGGTCTCCTTCTTCATACCCTTCTTGTACTAACCAATCTTTCAGGTGATCCAAGATGCCCGACTCTCTTATCAAGTCCCAGTTGACCCTGCGGCACGGAAGTACGCGTTTGTTTTTGCACAGGCCCCGGCGGTTAAAGAAACTAGCCGCGCGGACCCGATCGATCTTTGTGGTCACTGAGTTCCAATCAATGGTTTCAGAACTGCCTGTAGAAGACATCTTGCCTGCAGAAATCACAAAAATTGACAATTACTGCACTGTCCAGATGTTCGTCGCGTCGCACACATAACGACCCGTGACGCGTAAGATGAATATTCATAACCCGCGTCGTGGACTGTTCATGCCGCGACGCGGCGAGCGATTTCAGTTAAGGAAACTCGATGATTCTGTCAAATTAAGTCCAATTTCTCTAATCTAGCACTTGGGTTTTATGTATCATGATACTATAATCCTAATTTGGCAATCAATTTTACCAATTAAGTACAACATTACGAATTACAGTGTCATCTAGCAAGTTTCAAGACTTACAAAACTAGGAGAAGAAAAAGAGAGACTTACTTGAATTCCAGTGAATAAAAGAAGAATGCAAACGTAGTGATGTCCTACTTCAAAGACCTTCAATCGCAGCTTTGCGTCGTGATGTCGCTTCATCTTTGATTTATAGGTGGCTGCGTTCTCGTATGCCTCATCTCGTAACTCTTCTAACTCAGACAACTGAAGTTTCCTTTCTTTTCCAGCATCAGTATAATCCATGTTGACTTTCTTAATGGCCCATAGGGCACGATTAGCGATCTCCACTGGCAGATGACATCCTTTTCTATAAACCAATCGATATGGAGTAGTCCCAATCGGTGTCTTGTACGCGGTTCGGTATGCCCATAATGCGTCATCTAGCTTTAGCGACCAATCCTTTCTATCAGTTTTGACAGTCTTTTGAAGAATTTCTTTAATCTGCCTATTGGACACCTCCACCTGGCCGCTTGTCTGTGGATGATAAGGTGTTGCGATGCGATGATTCACCCCATAATGTTTCAGTAGCCTTCCAAATTTGAAATTCTTGAAATGAGATCCTCCGTCGCTAATGATTACTCTTGGGACTCCATGCCTGGTGAAGATATTTTTCTTCACAAATTTACAAACCACGTGATGATCATTTGTACAAGTTGCTTCGGCCTCAATCCATTTAGAGACATAATCTACTACCACCAAAATGTAAACATACCCATGTGATGTGGGGAATGGACCCATGAAATCGATTCCCCAGACATCAAAGATGTCTACTACCAAAATCGGATTCAAAGGCATCTGATCTCTTTTTGATATGTTCCCTAATTGCTGGCAATTGATACATTCCTTAGTAGTCTTGTGCGTATCTCGAAAGATAATTGGCCAATACAATCCGGATTCGAGAACCTTTACCCGGTCTTCTTTCCACTGAAATGTCCTCCACATGCGGACGCATGACAGAGATCCAGCACCTCACCAATTTCATTGTCCGGCACACATCGGCGAATTATCTGGTCCTCTCCTACCTTAAAAAGGTCTGGGTCGTCCCAAATGAATCTCTTTGCATACGTGCGAAATTGCTTCTTCCTTTGTTTGGTCCAATGTGTTGGTATTGTTCCTATGGCCAGAAAATTTGCGTAATTTGCGTACCAAGGAGCTCCATTAACCTCTAAGAACTGCTCGTCGGGGAATCAGTCTTGAATTCCTGCTTCCAATCCTTCAGCTGGTAATCGAGAAAGGTGATCTGCCACCACATTTTCTGCTCCCTTCTTATCTTTGATGTCCACATCGAATTCTTTCAGCAGAAGTATCCATCTAATTAGTCTAGGCTTAGACTCCTTCTTTGTAAGTAGACGCCGAACAGCACTGTGGTCAGTGTAAACCACCACCTTGGATCCCCAGATGTAAGATCGAAATTTATCTAAAGCAAATACTAAGGCAAGTAATTCTTTTTCAGTAGTTGTATAATTCAATTGAGCTTCAGAAAAAGTTTTACTAGCATAGCAAATAACAACAGGTTTCCTATCGACTTTTTGCCCTAAAGTCTTTAATAAACCTACGATAAATTTGTCGTCCTTTTCTCGATAAATTTGTAATTGTATTTATCGACGACATTTTGATTTATTCAAAGAGTCGAGATGAGCACAGATTTCATTTGCAACAAATGCTAAATCTTCTCCGAGACAAGAAATTATATCCGAAATTTTCAAAATGCGAGTTTTGGTTGCGGGAGATTCAATTTCTTGGCCATGTGATAAATGAAGACGGTATAAAGGTAGATCCAGCAATGATCGAAGCTGGAATGAGTTGGGAACCACCAAAGAGTCCGATGGAGGTTCGTAGCTTTTTGGGATTAGCGGGTTACTATCGGCGATTCGTTGAAAATTTTTCCCGAATCGCTACACCCTAACCAAATTAACAAAGAAGGCGGAGAAGTTCAATTGGACTGAGGCGCAACAGTCAGCATTTGAACAATTACGAGATAGTTTGTGTAAAGCTCCGGTGTTAGCCTTACCGCAAGGCGGGGAAGATTTTGTTCTCTACAGTGATGCCTCTCTAAGCAGTCTTGGATGTGTCTTAATGCAGAGAGGACGAGTAATCGCTTATGAATCTCGACAACTCAAGTCACATGAGAAAGCTTATCCGGTGCACGATTTAGAGTTGGCAGCGATAATCTTTGCATTGAAGATGTGGCGACACTATCTTTATGGCGTACGGTTTCAGATTTACACAGATCACAAGAGCCTGAAATATTTATTCGATCAAAAGGAGCTAAATATGAGACAAAGACGGTGGATGGATCTACTAAAAGATTATGATTGTGAAATACTTTACCATCCCGGTAAAGCTAACGTGGTGACGGATGCGTTAAGCCGTAAAGAGCCGCCTATTCGAGTCGTATCGGCTCGAATGGGGATTGTAAGTCGATTACCGGAGGTGATACGTAGATGCCAAGGCGAAGCTAATGATTTGAAGAAATAGAGGATGATTAGTTATGTGGAGAAACTGGTGGAAAATGCACAAGGAATCAAGACTTTCCAAGGGCGAGTTTGGGTTCCGAGACATGGCGAGGCGAGACAGTTATTGCTAGAGGATGCTCACTGTACTAGGTATTCGGTTCATCCTGGTAGTACACGGATGTATCATAATCTAAAGCCGTATTACTGGTGGCCTGGTATGAAGCGAGATGTGGGACGATTTGTAGAGAACTGTTTGACATGTCTTCAGGTAAAAGCTAATCATCAAAAGCCGTATGGAGCAGTGCAACCATTGCCGGTACCAATGAAGAAATGGGATGAGATCACTATGGATGTCATCACAAAGTTGCCTCGGACTCCTCGAGGATATGATTCTATATGGGTGATTGTTGACAGGTTAACAAAGTCGGCTCATTTTATTCCGATCCGAGAAGATTATCAAGTGTCAAAGCTAGCCGAGATTTATACTAGAGAAGTGGTGAGACGACATGGAGTGCCGACTTCAATAGTCTCGGATAGAGATAGTCTTTTCAATTCACATTTCTCGCAGAGTTTCCAAAAGCATTTTGGTACAAAATCCTTATTGAGTACTGCGTATCATCATCAGACAGATGGACAGTCGGAAAGGAAGATACAAACACTTGAAGATATGCTACGAGCCTGCATCATTGATTTTGGAGGCAGTTGGGAAGATCGTCCGCCTTTAGTGGAGTTTGCATATAACAACACTTATCACTCCAGTATACAGATGGCACCTTTTGAAGCCTTATATGGTGCATCGTGTCGGACCCCGACTTGTTGGACAGAGACTGGAGAGAAACCATTGGCGGGACCAGAGATTATAGCCGAGACCGAAGAGAAGATACAATGCATCCGTGAGCATATGCGAATAGCCCAGAACCGCCAAAAGCAATATGCAGATAAGAGGAGAAAACCATTAGAGTTCCATGTCGGGGACATGGTGATGTTGAAGGTATCCCCATGGAAGGGAGTGATCCGGTTTGGCAAACGAGGTAAATTAAGCCCACGATTCATAGGACCTTTCCAAGTCTTAGAGAGAATTGGAGCAGTCGCTTATAAACTTGAGCTTCCAGATGAACTATGGGGTATCCATAATGTGTTCCATGTGTCACATCTCAGAAAAACATTATATAACAAATCCACTCGAATACCTTTAGCCGGAATCCAATTAGACTAAAAATTGAGATACCAAGAGATGCCGGAGCAGATATTGGATAGAATGGTTAAGAAGTTACGAAACAAAGAGATTGGAGTAGTAAAAGTACAATGGCGACACCATAGAGGTACGGATGTCACTTGGAAAGCTAAGGAGGAGATGCGGTCAAAGTATCCCTTTTTATTTCAAGAGATTCCGAGGACGGAATCTTTTGAAGGGGGTAAGAACTTGTAATACCGTATTATTAATTTATAGAGATTTTGTGTTAATCTTAATGTAATTAAGATTTAAATAGGTTACTATATGAGTTAGGATGGTTAAAAACCCAATTGAGTAAAGTTTAGACTTGAAAAATGTCAAATCAGAGCTACACGGGTCGTGTATGGTCACACGGGTCGTGTATGGTCACACGGGTCGTCTAGAAAGGCTTAAGAAGCAAAGCAGTAACCTTTTCAGACCTACACGGGTCGTGTACCTCCACACAGGTCGTGTAGCTCTTGTTTAAAAATTACCGAAGCGAGTTTAGGCCTCACACGGGTCGTGTGAGCCTACATGGGTCGTGTGAGTCTGTAAAGTTCAAGATAGCTTGCTGTAGGTCTCACACGGGTCGTGTGAGCCTACACGGGTCATGTCGCGCACTCAGGATTGTTTTAAAGTGCGGGTTTTCTTTCATTTGGGTCATTTCCAATTCGACCAAAACCCTCCCAAAACCCTAGTAAAGCGATTCTAACCCTTCTAAGTCGAGATTAAGGCTTATTGATCACGAATTGAAGCTAGAGATTAGTTCCTTGAGCTTGAAAGGTAATCCTCTTTGATTTTGGTTTTGTTTCAACCGTTGGATGGTTTGATTTGAGGTAGTTTCTTGTGGTTTTGATGAACCACTTGCAACTAGCATGAATTAGAGTGAGCTTACTAGGATTAGTGTGTGTAATGGAGTTCTAATTCGAGACCCAAGCTAGCAAAGTGCTTGTATTGTGTTTTTAGGGTTGTATGAGTCAAAATGGTGAAATTGGAAGTTATAATTAGGATGGTATTGCTATCTTTTGATTATAAACCTCTCTTATGATTCAAATTCTTGATTGTTATCGATGTTGAATCTGATTGAGATTGTTGAATATTGAGTTTGACCTGAGATATTGTGATACAGCTAAGGCTAGACAGGAGCACGACACACGCGGTTCAGGAGTTCCACAGTGTAACCCGACAACAGGTGAGTAGTTATTTATTGGATGGTTATATCTTATTATGACGATGTTTGCAAATAAGAATTAGGCTATGTTTTGATTTGGTTGAATATAACCAAATTTTGAGTATATGGAATAAAGAGTTGTAGTGTGTATATCACACTCGGGACTAAGATAGTCCGTTGAGCTTGATTAAAATGAGATAGTCGATGATATAAACCAATTAACCTAAATTTACTCACTGAGCTTTCATAGCTCATAAATTGTTTGTTACTGTGATTTATGTTAGGTTCTGGTAGCAGTGACCGCGGGAAGCGAAACATGGATGGATAGCTACACCTAGACTTGGACTTTGACTTGTATTGTAGTTTTGTTAAATAGTATAATGAACCCGGTTTTGGTGTAATAGTTATGTACTTTAGTGTATAACTTAAACTATGTTTTGATAGAACTTGTAAACTTGTTTCCTTTTGGATTATACCACAAATGATTTTGTGTTTGACTAAAATAATTTGGCATATCCTAAATTTGAGAAACCGGGCATTACAATTGAGAAATCATCCATGAAGATTTCTAATGTATCACCAATCATGTCAGAAAAGATTGCCATCATACATCGTTGAAACGTCGCAGGCGCGTTACACAATCCAAATGGCATTCTGCGAAATGCAAAAGTACCATAAGGACAAATGAACGTTGTCTTTGCCTGATCTTCTGGATGAATTTCAATCTGATTATACCCAGAATATCCATCCAAAAAACAGTAGTACTTTTGTCCTGCTAACTTCTCCACGATTTGATCGATGAATGGTAATGGAAAATGGTCTTTAGATGTAGCGGTATTAAGTTTCCGATAGTCAATACACACTCGCCATCCAGTTACTGGTCTTGTGGATATCTTGTCACCATCCTTTGTATCCACGACAGTGATCCCAGACTTTTTCGGCACAGTTTGCGTTGGGCTAACCCATTCGCTGTCAGAGATTGGGTAGATGATTCCTGCGTCCAACTATTTGAGAACCTCCTTTTTGACAACTTCCTTTAGGTTGGGATTCAATCTCCTCTGCGTGTCCCTAGCAGGTTTAGCTCCTTCCTCTGTGATAATGCGATGCATACATGTGGTCGGGCTGATCCCTTTCAAGTCCACGATTGTCCTACCAATAGCCTCCTTGTGTTTGGACAATACTTTAAGCAATTCTATCTCTTGTTTCTCTGTCAGATTGGCTGCCACAATCACTGGTAAAGTATCCTTCTCCCCTAGAAAGGCATACTTTAGATGTTCTGGTAAAGGTTTTAAATCCAGCTTTGGTGGTTCTTGTAAGGAGGGCTTCAATGTCTTTGGGATCTCTGTTGGTAACTTCTCTATATGCGCGCATTCTTCAGACTTGAATCCCTTTTCTTCTTCTTTTTCTTTTTGTGTCTCTTTACTTTCGACACTTGCTTCTTCCAGAGTCTCCCTCTCATCTGATTGAAGTACCTCTTGAGTGTACTGCCGCACTAGCTCATCTATGATGTCCACCTGATAACACTCCTCTTCTTTCATGCTACTTCCCTTGAGATCAGCGTTGAAAATGTTGATCTTGGCCTGTTGGTGCCCAAAAGATATTCCCATTTCTCCGGTGCGACAAGCAATATTTGCGTTGGCCGTGGCCAAAAATGGTCGCCCTAAAATGATCGTGGGTTGTTCTCCATTAGTTGCTTGACGAGTGTCCAAAACGAGAAAATCTGCTGGGTAGTAAAATTCTCCCACCTTGATGATGACATCGACTAACATACCCCTGGGAACCTTGGTGGACTTATCGGCCAACTGTAGAATCACGTCAGTAGATCTCATGGTACCAAACTTATGCTTGTCGAATAACTGTCCAGGCAATATGTTCACACTTGCACCTAAATCTAACAAAGCTCTTTTAATGTGCACATTGCCTAAATCTACTGAGATGAGAGGAACTCCCGGATCCTTCATCTTTGGAGGAAGCGCATCCATTAGGATAGAGCTTACATTCTTAGGTAAGCTAATCATCTTAGGCAAATGAGACAGAATATGCTTCTTATGTATGCACATGTCCTTAAGAAACTTAGCATATGCGGGAACTTCCTTAATGAGTTTGACTAGTGGAATGTTAACCTTAATTTGACTAAACAATTCCCACATATCTTCAGCCTGTGGTCCCTTCTTTCCATATGGTCCTTTCTCCGGCTTTTCCAAAGCCGTAGGAAAAGGAACTGTCCCACTTGGTTCTCCTTTTTCCCAGGTACTCATCTGCTTCTTCTTCTTTACCTGCTCCTCCTTATCCTTTTTCTCTTCCTTCTCTAATTCTTTTTTCTCATCAAAAACTACTTCTACATCACTATCATCATCTGTAGGCGGAGCTGTAACCTTGTTGTCCACTTTCTTCCCGCTCCTAAGTGTGATTACCTCATTAACTTGCATTCTTGATGATTGCACCTGTCCCTGCACTCTCTTCTCTTCCATTTTGACAATCAATTCTCCTAATTTCAGAATTGCTTTTGAATTAGACTTCTCCACTTCCGGGAGCTTGAGTAACATTCCAAAGATTTCCTGTAAACCAATATTCATTCCTCCTGCTGGAGATGGAGGTTGTGCCTGCTGCTGCCTCATAGGTGGTTGTCTCGATTCTTGTTGCTGATTACTTCGAATGGTCTTGGTGCGTTATGAAATCGACCATATCCATGCACTTGACTAATTTCTTCATGAGTCATCGAGCACTCATTATAATTGTGTCCTATTTCTCCACATGTATTGCATATAATCTGCCCATGCAACACATATGCCCCCTTTTCTTGTTGAAACCTCTCAAGCATCTGATTGAACCTTTTTCTAACAGCAGTGAGATCTTTCTGAATTTCAGCTTTCCATTTGTTCTCTGCTTCAATGTTAGCTACATATATCGTCTTATCTTTCATAGATCCGCTGACTTTTTATGAGGCATTTATCATACCCTGGTGTGTCTCACTAACTCCCTCGAAGAATAATTTAACCAACTGCCATTTAGGAACTTCATGATGCGGGCAGGATCGCAACAACTCTTTTAACCTATCAAACGCTTCATGGAAAGCCTCCCCTGGCTTTTGCTGAAAATCTTGGATTGCTCGTCTAACCTCTGTGGTTTTACTGACCGGATAGAATTCTTGTAGAAATTTTGCCTTGAGTTGTTCCCAACTAGAAATACTGTTAGATGGCAAAGATGTAAACCAATATTTGGCTTTATCCTTAAGAGTGAATGGAAACAGTCTAAGCCTAAAAATATCTCTATCAGTATTCCAAGGAGTTTTGGCATTCGCGATAGCTATAAACTCATATAAATGATTGTATGGGTCATCAGTCTTATACCCCCTGAACTGAGTCAATATTCCTAACAACTGAGGTCTTATTTCTACTTGAGAATCAATGTTATCAGGAATATAAATTGGCGACGAATCATCATATTCCCGTAGCTGCAAATGTGATGCAACCGATTGCCTTCTCGGTTGTGCGAAATGTAAAGGTTGAGCAGGATTACCGTAAAGATGATCGTTATATCCCTACTGACCTGGTGGTTGTTGATACTGTTGTGTCCTTCTGGGAGGTCCCCGACCTCGGTTCCACGGTTGCTGTAGTGCTAGTGGCACCCATCCCTCGTCTTCCTCATCGTACCTCTACTCTGTCTCTGGATAATGGTATTGTGGCTGAGGAGGTTGTTGGTATTGTATAGGTTGTGTAGGTTGGAATGTGGGTTGAGGTTTAAAAAGAACTGGTTGTGGTTGAGAAAATGGTTGAGAGGTTGGTGTCTGCTGTCTAGAAGCTGGGGTGCCATCACGGGTTGGCTCTCCCCACGACATTGCAGAGGTAAATGGATTGGTAGATTGTGGTTGTGAAACGGGTGTAAATGGTGGTACAGATGGCGGAGTGCATGATGGTATGGGTGCAGGGGCTGAAACTGCACCACCAGAAGGACTCGTGCTCCCGAAGTGAAACACTGAAAGTGGGGGAATAGAAAACATCCCCGTTGCCTCACCTGATGGTTCCTGGGCAACACTTACCGGACTACTACTAACCTGACTAAAACTCATGATATTCAAACGCCTACGAGCACGGATTTTGCGTGCAGTACGCTCAATCTCATGATCAAAATGCAATGGGGATAATTGCTCACCCCTGCGGGTACGCATGCACTAGTGCAACACCCCTACAAAACAAAAACCAAAAACTAACCAAATGAAACTTCCAAAAATTATGAAACAAGTTCCTACTAATCACCTAATCTAGGTTCACAGCTCCCCGGCAACGGCGCCAAAATTTGACACGCCTAGGTCGTTGTGCGGTCAAAAATAAAGAAAACCTAACACACACACACTAGTACAGTGGTAGTCAGGGTCGATCCGCAGGAGCTTCGTGGTTAGACCAGATGATAGATTACCAACTAGTAGTGTCACGCTACAGTCGGAGGACCTAGTTTCTAAGTTCTTAATTACCCAAAAACAATAACCAAACAAAGTCAAGCCAAGCATAAGCTAAACTCAACTCAAACAAACCAAGTTACTTTCTGAAATCAGAAGTGCATCTCTGAATCAGAAGCAAACAAAGGCATCCAAACCAAACAAGGCATAACCTAACCAATAACTAAGGTTCTGACTGAACAGTTATTGGCCAAAGTTCAATACCTAAGCTAACATAGCTGGCTACTGAGTTCAGCAAAGGAAACAGTCCCAAACAAGGTCAAAATGACATTCAAACACAATCCAAACAATCACAATCAAACATAAGCATCAAAATACCGAAAAACCAAGATTAATTGTAACCAAATGCTTTCATTAACCAAAAACCAAATTCAAAACATCCAAACAGTGCCCAATGATGCTAAAACAGAACCCTAAAGTGCTCAAAGTCAGTGGTTGTCACTCCCAAAGACTTTAGCTACAAATACTACTTACTACTAAAAGGAAATTAAATTCAAAAACATAAAATACCAATTGAGATGTTGCTGAAACGAAATCTTGGAGTCAAAGAGCTTCAAGGTCTATTTTACACCCGGTCTTTTCTAGGGTTTTCGGCTGGAAATGCCTCTATTTATAGTTGCAAATTTGCCGAGGCCGCGCTGCGCAAATGAAGAATCTGCGGCGCGCGTACTAATCTTTTCCCGTTTCTTCGGCATTTGAATGTGTTACACCGCCTTAAGCCGGCGTCGCGCGTTTCAGAGTCCTGCGGCGCGCGTACGTATTTCCGTGATTTTTCATTCTCTTCCAAACTTCTTCCTTTTGCACGCTTTTAGTCCCTGTTTCCATTCTTTTCTTCCAAACAAGTCCTGACACGAAAAGTGAGAATACCAAGATATATCTGATATAATTTCATCAAGAACAGGGCTCAACAACGCCTAAAATACTTGATATCACTAGGCGTTGTCAATACTAAAATCAAAAATCATAAACTAAAGTCCTACAGATCGCTTACTCTCAAGCTCACAACTCCCCGGCAACGGCCCCAAAATTTGACATCGCGTGCGGTCGTCATGCGATAAAAAATAATAAAATACCTCACTCTCGCTTAGTACAGTGGTAGTCAGGGTCGATCCACAGGAGTTTCGTGGTCAAGGTAGGCAACAGATTACCAATTGTAGTGTCATGCTACAACCTGAAAATCTAGTTTCTAACTTTTACCAAAATAGTCCCAAAATCATAAAATCCAACAAATTCCAATCCAAGCATAAACTTAAACTAAAATCAAAACGAAAACTTAACCTAATTACTTATTGAAATCAGAAATGCAATTCAGAAATACAAATCAGTTCAAAACATCCAACTCATTCAAACTCATTAAAAAGTAAAAAGAAGCAATTAAACATAACCGAATGATTAACTTTCATAAAAACTCAGATCCAACTTGTTCAAAACAGAAAACATAAAATTTAGAAACTTAAAACCTAATGCTAATGGTTGTCACACCCAATAACACCAAACTAAGCTATTGAAACTACTAAACTAATTGAAAATTAAATAAGAAAACATAAATACCACGTATGGTCGACTGAAAACTGAATCTCGGAGTCAAAGAAGCCTTGGGTGTCGTTCCTTTGCTAATTCTTTGCTACTGATTTCGACCTAGAAGCCTCTATTTATAGTTTTGGAAATTAAGCGGTCGCGTCGCGCGTATTTAGAATCCGCGGCACGCGTATGAGTTTATCCCCGTATTTTCGGCATTTGAATTCTTCTCACCGCCTCATCTCTAACTCAGCGCGTCGCGCCGTTGTTTACATCTCCAAACTTCTTCCATTTTGTACGCATTTAGCCCCTGTTTACATCTTTTCTTTCCAAACAAGCACTGACACAAAAAGTGAGAATACCACATCATATATGATATAAAATCACCAAGAATAGGGCTCAACAACGACTAAAATACTTGATATTACTAGGCGTTGTTAAACACCCCACACTTGTGTCTTGCTTGTCCCTAAGCAAGAGAGTTTTTAACAAATTCTAAGTAAGACTCAAACATTTTTGAATGTGTTCAATTTCAAAGGTTATTCCCTCAGGAGTTAGAGTGAAATAGTTTGTGAAAACATAATCAGAATATTCTTTGTAATTCGTGACTTTCTAAAGAACCCTTGATTACAAATTTGCTGTCCACAATGAAGTGTACGTACTCATTCAGATTCTAAAGGCCATTAAAGAACTATCCATGACTTTCGATGTTGTCCGTGTAACGAGCTTTCAGTAATACCATCCCAGACCCGACGATCTTAGGTGGCAATGTGCATAAGCCCCACCCATTTTAGACTTACCGGCTCGAACAACAAACGCCACTGATTGACAATCCCTTCCTAAACTCCAATCCTAAAATACTCCAACCTTCTAACTGCTAAAACTCAACTTATTTGACTAAACTCATAGCATGATAAGAACTAAATAATATTCCTTGAAAAATATCAATGCTATAACATTCAAAACTATTCGTTTAAAAATTACAATCTTCTCACCGCCTCATCTCTGACTCAGCGCGTCGCGCCCTTGCGCTTCCCCGCGGCGCACGTGCTTATTCGACTCTTTTGGCTTTATCTCCAAACTTCTTCCATTTTGTACGCATTTAGCCCCTGTTTATATCTTTTCTTTCCAAACAAGCATTGACACAAAAAGTGAGAATACCACAGCATATATGATATAAAATCACCAAGAATAGGGCTCAACAACGACTAAAATACTTGATATTACTAGGCGTTGTAAACAATCCATCTTGAAATTCCTCTTGCTTTGTTTCAATGATTCAATAAGAAACCCACACCAATCAAGATCCTTAACAGACACATCCTCTTTAATATTTTTCAAAAACTTCTGATTGCAAGTGCCCATTGCAGGTCTATCAATCATAATTGTGACAAGTGCAACCAAAAAATTGATTATAAAAGAGCGACGACATTCAATATCTCTTTCAATGAATTCTTTCAAATCAGCGAGCCTAATCCTTTCCTTATCACCTGAAAATTGGTCATCTCTGACAACCCCTAGTAATATCAAGTATTTTAGGCGTTGTTTAGCCGTGTTTTAGTTAATTTATCTTTATTAATTGGCTAATATCACTTACTTTTGTGCCAAAGTGCATGGAAATGTTTTTATTATAAATGCAGGGGTTTTAGTGCAATTCTGGAGAAGTTACGGAGCAAACCGGACAAGAAAAAGAAGTCAGCCGATATTAGCGTCGCTAACTTTTATAGTTAGCGTCGCTAATATTCGCAGGAGGGAAAAATTCATATTCAAAATTCGAACGCGCACGAGGAATCTTCTGGAAGCACACATTAGCGACGCTAATTTCCACATTAGCGACGCTAATGTCAAAAAAAGATAAAATCTCCGTTTTTGACTTTTAAATTCCGAAAAGTCGGGATAAGGCAACACGCGCGACGCGGGAAAGGCTATGTCGCAATGCGGAAACCCAAATTTCGCACCATTATAAATATCGGAGTCCCGTCCGACTTTTCACTCATCCCGGGACGCGAAGGAGGGATCCGAAGGCACAATTTCGTCAGTTTTTCAGTGGGAATAAATATTTTGATTAGTAATTTAGTTTTTCTCTTGTTTTATCAACTCGGTATCGAGGTATTCCACAATCGGGATTTCCGTCGATTACTCGATGTTCATTTAGATTCATAGTTTCTAATTTTAGTAGAATAGCCATTAGTTTAGATCTGATATTTGATTGTATGGTTTGGATTTGAGTTGGATTTGGATTTATAAAAGTTAATCATTGGGTTTGATGTTTAATTGCACTTTTTTCGGAATTGTTTCTATTGAATGCTTGTTTGGATCTTTTGAATTGTCATTGCTTCTGATTTTCTGGAATTTACTTCTGGAATCAGTAAGTAATCTTAGTTTATCTTAGTTTAGTTTAGTTCATGCTTGATTTGGGTTTGGCACTTGTTTTGGTATTGGGTTTTTGTGTGATTTTTGGGAAAGTAGAAACAATACCGCTGACTGTAGCGTGACACTACAGTTGGTATACTATCGTCTTGTCCTAACCACATAACTCCTGTCGATCGACCCTGACTACCACTGTGCTAAGTGAGAGTGAGGTTATTTTACTATTTTTGACCGCATGACGACCGCTGCGATGTCAAATTTTGGCGCCGTTGCTGGGGAGTTGTGCGCTTAGAATAGACGATCAGTAGGGTTGTTTCTTTTGATGTTTGATTTTAGTTTTTTGATTTTTGGTATGTGTACGTCTTCATAATGGGCGATTACATGTACCCGGATCAGTATTATGAGTATTATGAAAATCCGGCAGACACCTATTACGAGGATGATTGCTACAATGGATCGTTCGATGACAATGGATGACGGACCGAGGAGTCAGCTCAGCCTGAAAATCCTGCAATTTGGGCCCGACTTTGGGTACTCATGTATAACACCTACCAAGTGCAGAAGGACCAGGCTGATGCTCTCGTAAGATTGCAAGCTTCTTTAGATCAGTTAGAGAAAAGTTGGGAATCGATGCCACCCTGGCCAGAACCCGAGGCGAGTGATTTTAATACCAATGATACCGTATGTAAACTTGCATCACCCGAACATGTGATGGAAGGACATACACCTTTGGAAAGTCAAGAGACCACTGAGATGGTCGAAACGGTTGTTGAGGATGAGGTTTTAGGTGACAATGCTACTTCTGACTCAGCAACCCTTGAAGTTTTTGATGTTTTTGAAAGTATTAGTAATGTTGATCTGGTGTTGGGTGAATCCATACCATCACCAGACAATTTGGTTGATGAGGATGTTGTGGAGGGGGCTGTAAGTGACAGTGCAGACCCCAGCCCAACGACTCCTGAAATTGTTGAAGTTATTGATATTATTGGGGAAGGGGGTGTAGATGACAATACTACCCCCGAACCTATAATTTTTGAAAATTTTGAGTACTTTGAAAGTAAGGATCTGGTGATAGGTGACTTTAAACCACCACCATATCAAACCAGTCGCTCACTCTTGGTCCCGATCCACCTGTTGGACGATGATCAGGAAGATGATGCTGACGAGTTGGTTTTTGAAAATAATAAACATGATTTTTTTCGCCACTCATGATCCATTCATGAATGGAAAATTAGATGTGATCAATACCATCGATGAGGATATACGAGAGTAGGGATGAGCAAAACCGACCCAAAAAACCGAAAAACCGACAAAAACCGAAAAAACCGACACCGAAAAACCGAAACGGAAAATGAAACCGATGGTTTGGGTTTTGTTTTTTCAAAAACCGAAAAATTTCGGTTTGGTTCGGTTTGTGTAATGTCAAAACCGGAAAAAAACCGAACCGAACCGATTTATATAAAACATTTAAAATATATATATTTTACGTATATTATATTTAAGATTTGCGAAATCAGATAACAAGTTGTATATGGTTGAGCTGGTTGAGGCGCTGATTGTGTGTAGGCGAGGTCGCAGGTTCGAGACTCTCCAATGGCGTGCTGATGTATTTTATTTTGCAGCTCCCAATTAATAATACCCACGCTTTTGGTTTATTTAATTCACTTGGACTCATCCCACATCGCCAGATAACAAAACTCCACCACCTAAGTCCCCTTATATATTGCTGCTAGCTCGAGATCCTTGGAAAATCAAAGTAATGGGTTTAGAGTCGGTTTAAAACCGAAACTGACCAGACAAAAACCGTAAAACCGAACCGATGGGTTTGGGTGTGGTTCGGTTTTGAATATTCAAAAACCGATTTTTATCGGTTTGGGTTCGGTTTGGGGTCAAAACCGACCCAAACCGACCCATGCTCATCCCTATACGAGAGCATACCAATATTATGCCCTCCAATCTCATTCGATTGGAAAATTTCTATTGGCACTGCAAGCCAAAATTGCAAAATAAAGACACCATGCGAGATGCGAGGAACAAACAACTTCGGGAACACTTACTGGGAGAAGCACTGGGCACGCTTCACATCAAGCCGGTAATCTTGAAGAGATACCGAAGGAAAGATCGAGCTTAGAGGTTTAAAGCTACTTCCAAGCATTCGCGGGAAATAATCAGAAAACGACAACCGGGCAACAGCAGAGGAACCGACAAACCATTTGACCCAGGGAAATTGGAGTATGGAATCAACGAGGGGACGGTGGTGACTGAAATTCAGTCGAGTCAAATGGCGTACGACCCACCGTAGCCGCAGAAAGACGGTCCAGCTAAAAGACCGAGCAAAGAAGCGCTTTCGGGAGGCAACCCGGCATTTCGGTAAGTTATTTTTAGTTTTTGTTTTTATTTTTTTAGTTTTTATTTTGTCAAAATATCACTTGAAAAATTCTTCAAAATGTCCTGGCATAACTCGAGTGTGGG
Source organism: Cichorium intybus (assembly GCA_023525715.1). Lineage (NCBI taxonomy): Eukaryota > Viridiplantae > Streptophyta > Magnoliopsida > Asterales > Asteraceae > Cichorium > Cichorium intybus. Next base: position 124,729,644 of record CM042009.1, read on the forward strand.
GTGGTCGAACGGATTTTAAAAATAACGGAAAATCGCGAAAAAATATGGAAAATTACAAGTTAGCGCCACTAATTTTAATGTTAGTGACGCTAACATCTGGTCAAAGGCTGGTCAACTCTCTTCCACCCTCTCGTCGCTAATGTTGAGCTCCTCCTCCCCCTTGCGTGTCTGCCGAACCGAACACCACTAAGAACCACAAAATTTTCGATTTTTCGAGAAATTAATCCAACCAAACTTCAATTCAGCATCAAAGGTACGTATCTAAACATCCCTCTACTGTTCTTATCGTACAACTTGCTTGAATTCGAGATTTTAAAGCCGATTTGGGGTTTCGGGTTTCGCACCCTTTGACCCCGATTCGGGCCATTTCGATGGTGTTTTTCATCAAATTGAGGCTTGGGGTTTGTTAATCGGTCCTTTAGCAACATGTTGGTACAATCAATTGAGCAAAAACAAGTCGGATTTGAGCATTGAGAAATTAGGGCCCGTTTTTGGGGTTTTCGGCATACCGAACGCATCGGCTCAAATTGGTCGATTTCTTGTTTATTTTTCGACAAATTACCACCTAGGGTTTCTTAATCGCCATGTAGTTACACAGTGGTGCATTCCATTTGACAAAAACATGCAAAAATCAAAAATTTGTGAAATTAGGGCTCGTTTTAGGGTTCTTCGGGTTTTTACCCTATTTGGTGGCTTTGTAGCTTGTTCTTCCTGAAATTGACAGAGGGATTTTGTTAATGGTTACTCTAATATTCTATTGGTGTCTTCAATTTAATAAAAACAGGTTGGAATCGAAAATCAAGAAATCTAGGGTTCATAATTAGGGGTTTTTGACCCAAATGAGAAATTAGGGCAATTTTAGCTTGTTTTTCTGAAATTAAACTTACGGCTTTTGTTAGTCTCTAGTTTAGGAACATATTGGTGCAATCAATTTGAAAAACGGGCTAAAAATTGTACAATCGAAAAATCTAGGGCTTTTCAAGCATACTCGCGACGCGGTCATCTTAATTCGGCGCCGCGGACCTTCGAACATGATCGATAGACACCAAATTTCATCGCGTTTTACGCGCCGCGGCCTTGGCACTTCGGTGTCGCGGAGACGGGGAATCAGCAAGGACAACAACTCGCAAGAAATAATTTTCTTTTGTGTATTTTGCAATTTTTAATATGTTTGTTAGTATCTTGCCAAACTGTGATTGCTGCACCAACTGATGGAGTTGCATAACGCAAGTGTGGGGTCACCGTACCCCTACACTCGTGTTATGCCGGTGTGTTTACTGCTGCGCCCGACTCTCGGATTTCATCGTGAATGACAAATGATCGACTCTGCTACAAACGGTCCCGACAATCAAGCAATTCGCTGTTCCTAAGGGGGTAACTCTTTCTCCCTTGTTTTGACATTTTTATGTACAACGGGTACGTAGTACAGTTTTAAGTGTGGGGTGTGGACGGTCGAAAGAGTTTATTTTTGAAATTTTTGCGGGAAATGAGTCAGTTTTTAAAATTTTAGCAATTTTTCAAAATTTTTAATAGGTTGTAATTTTGAAACAAATGGTTTGTGAATGTTTATAGCATTGGTATTTTTCGAGAGATACCATTTAGTTGTTATCATGCTATATGTTTAGTCAAATAAGTTGAATTTTAGGAGTTAGAAGATTGGAGTGTTTTAGGATTGGAATTTAGGAAGGAATTGTCAATCAGTGGCCTTTATTGTTCGAGCCGGTAGGTCTAAAATGGGTGGGCCTTATGCACCTTACCACCTAAGATTTTCTGGTCTGGGATGGTATTTCTGAAAGCTCGCTACACGGACAACATCAAAAGTCATGGACAGTTCTTTAATGGCCTTTAGAATCTGAATGAGTATGTACACTTCATTGTGGACAGAAAATTTGTAATCAAGGGTTCTTTAGAATGCCATGAATTCCAAAGAACATTCTGATTATGTATTCACGAACTATTTCACTCTAACTGCTAGGGCAATAAGCTTTGAAATTAAACGCATTCAAAAATTGTTTGAGTCTTAGTTAAAATCTGTTAAAAACTCTCTTGCTTGGGGACAAGCAAGGCACAAGTGTGGGGTTTTGACAACGCCTAGTAATATCAAGTATTTTAGGCGTTGTTTACCAGTGTTTTAGTTAATTTATCTTTATTAATTGGCTAATATCACTTACGTTTGTGCCAAAGTGCTTGAAAATGTTTTTATTATAAATGCAGGGGTTTTAGTGCAATTCTGGAGAAGTTACGTAGTAAAACGGACAAGAAAAAGAAGTCAGCTGGTATTAGCATCGCTAACTTTTATAGTTAGCGTCGCTAACTTTTATAGTTAGCTTCGCTAATGTTAATTAGAAAGTCCGGTAAAGAGAAAGATTGATTTATTATATGATTAATAAATCAATAGAAATTAAATAAATAGTTTATTAATATATTTAAGTGATAATATATTAATTAGAAACTATAATAATTAATTAGAAATTTTTCTGGAATTAATTGGAATTAATTTGGCAGTTAAATTAATTAATTAAATGTGCAGGGACTAAAACTGTAATTATTCAATAGTTGAGTAAGTGGCAGTGTGAGTGACCATGTGGTGGCCGAATATATATATATATATATATATATATATATATATATATATATATATATATATATATATATATATATATTCGAGATATATATATATACTACAGATAAATGGTGTTTGAATGATTAAAATAATAGTTTATCTTAATTCGAATTCAAAAAGGTTTATCTGTAACGATTATCTGATCACCACATGGAGGCTATAAATAGGGAGACTCTCCCTAACCCTAGGACCACGTTTTTTGTACTCTCTCTGAAGGAATTTTTGGCCAAAGCCTCAAGCTAGGGTGTGACTTCATTTGAGGCAGGACAATTGTGCTACTTTGCTTCAAAGAAATCCTAAAAGGTTAGTTTTTCTTATTTTATTCTTTTAGTTAATTTCTTCTGGCCTTCTAGGATATGTTATATGTTTAATTAGAAGAAAACCTAGATCTATATAAGTTGCATGTGAACTTAAGATTTTTAGTTCATAGTTGCAGAAAACCTTTTAGTGGTATCAGAGCTATTTGGTGTGTTTTCTTGTTAAATTGTTATAATTGTATCCTGTAAATTAGGGTTTATTGTTTCTAAACCCTAATGTGGCCGTTTTGAATATTAGGGTTAGGGTTTCAAAAAACCCTGGCCCCTCCCCCTGCTTGGCTTGAAAAAGGGATTGGTTTAGTAGGCTTTCTATTTTTGATAACTTTAATTGTTTAAATAGATAAAACATTAAACCTTTATCCTAAAATTCGAAAATTAGGGGATAAGGATAGGTTTAAATTAATTTGATTATTCTGTGACACCTATCTGCAAAATTAATTAAATTAATTAATTGTTTAATTAAAAGATAATTAATAGAATTTAATTAATTTCGATTTAAATGGTTTAAATTCCGAAAATTAATAGATTAAATCTATAAATATTTTAAGAGGTTTAAAATATCAAATTTAATTAATTGGTTAATTAAAAGATAATTAAATCGGCTTTAAATGGTTTAATTTAATTTTAAATTTAATAGCTTAAATCGACAATAAATTAAAAGATAAACCAGAAACAATTTTTTAAAGGTTTAAAAAATTACATCTTATATATATTATAACTAGGAAGTTATTTTTTATATGTATGAGATTAAATGGTTAGTCAAATCATTAGTAGACCTCATTCACGAAGTTGGTCTATAAAGTGGGTATAAGGAGACTGCCTATAAAATGGCGGTCTAATGGGTGAACACTCTCGCCCACCGCTCGCCTGATCAGTGGAGGGTCGTTAGCCAAACATGTTTGATAGGACCGCCTAATAATCACTAAAAGTATAATGATTCAAAGTACTAGAACACTTAATAAAATCCCATTCTAGTTACTTTAGGAAAAATTTGAATTTGTGCTAATCCATGAAATTGCACATTGCACTTTATGAAACATTGGTGGAGCGTGTGTGGTTAACCGGCACGCCAATTGGGGTTCATAAGGAGTTGCAATGGGTTTCCCGGGTATTATCATTGTTGATGGAGCATGTGTGGTTTACCGGCACATCAATTAGAGATGATAATTAACCCGAGAGTACCAAGCTAATTTGCATGGTTATTCACATCCAGTTTGTGATCCTCGGCATCTCAGTCACAAACAGTGGGACACATCCGAGATTAAACATGCCATTGAATAGTTCAATGAATCTCAATAGACCTAGGAATTTCATATGATGAAATTGATAAGTGAGTTATCTACATTAATGACCATTATGTTGTGATTACGACATCCCTCTTCACACCATACTTGGGGTATTTTGGATCCTAGCCTTAATAAATAATATATTGGGTAATTATTTAAAAGGATCAATTAAACTAATAAATTTTGTTTAGTTTATAGATGTCAAGTGTCAATTCTCCTTCTTCTCCGCCTTCACCCATTTCTCAAAGCATCAGAATGCACTTGCCAAATATGGAAAGGCTGACTGGCCTCAACAGTAAAGAATGGCTTCGCAATTGGAGACTAGTTCTCAGCATTGCTGGCAAGCTACATCTCACCGAGTATCCGATCCCAGTCCCACCGGAACAAGTCATCATAAAAGGTTCTTATGATAAGCATAACCTCTTAGTTGATGAATCCGAAGAGACCGTGACCTCATGCTATTAACCATTGACCCCGAGTTCCGCAAGGATTTTGAATCCTTGGGGCCATATGAGTTAATGCAACTGGTTGAGGAAAGGTTCCAAAAGCCAGTTGAAGAGGAACGAGCTAGGATCTTCAAAAGACTTGCAGAGTGCAAGCTAAAAGAAGGAAGTAGCATCAATTCGCATGTTCTTCAGATTGAAGCGTACATAGGCGAATTGTACAAACTTGGTTATTCCATGAGTGAGGAAAAGAGTGTTAACATTCTACTCGCTTCGCTGACTAGTGAGTACGATCTGTTCATTCAGACGTATAGAATGGAAGACCAGAAAAAGACCTTCATGGAAATGCGTCCACTGTTGACTTTATACGAGTCATTCTTGGACAGGCATAGCTCCAATGGCTCAACTACTTCTGGATTAAGTCCAGTGAAGAGACGTAACAAGAAACGGTCGAGATCGACTGGACATGTCTCAAGCTGGGAATCCACTAAATCGGATACAGTCACGGAAAGATTGGAAGACGCTCCAAATCCTTTGAAAACTCAGGTATATCTAAAAACCTCAAAACTCCTGTTCCAAGATTTCTTGATACATAATGTGATAGTCACATTTTGGTTGGTATACAGGGAATCGAGAAGGCACAGGACTCTGTCGCATAGGAGCACATTTGGATTGGATCTCCAACTCGTGCAGTTTTGAAGTTTAGATAGATATTAAATATTGTTATTAGTCTTTAGATACATTTTTGACATTGTCTATTACATTGTTCAAGGATTTTATTTTTAATAAAATTGTCATATTTTCTTTTAACACCTGTTGTCTGAAATTATCCTTGAAATGTTATTTGAATGTGTTGAATGTATGATTAGTAATAACTTGAATGTTGATACATCCAAAGTGTTTGGATTCAAGAATTGTGTCATTTATGATTGTTAATGTTACAAGAATCAATTCAACCACAGGTCCAGTTGGACAGGACCTTGGAATCATTTGACTTAGAGTCACTTGATGAATTGAGTTCTTAATGTGTCAAGAAATGAATCAACCAAAAGTCCAGTTGGACAGGACTTTGGAATCATCTGACTTGGAGTCAGATGATGATTAATTTCTTTATAAAGCACATGTGGCAAGAAATGAATCACCCAAAGATCCAGAGGATAGGATTTTGGAATCAGTTGACTTAAAGTCAACTGAAGATTGCAAGTCTTGAACAAAGTCATAATTTTACATAGATATGTAAAAGACATTGAGATTAAGAGCAACGGACACACCAGTTGCTGTGTATTGCTAGAATCTTAATATAGAACACAATTGTTTGTACTTCACAATATTCATCATTCGGTATGACGTATATGACATTGCTTATCGGGATAAGCGATTGAATTGAAACCTTGAACAGTTCAAGGACTTCAAAGGAAGTACAAGTTCCACAGAACCTGAGCGATAACTGAGAAAAAGGTTTCATAGTTCATTATCTTCCAAGAACATTAATAGTTAAAATGTGTCTTAGGGAAGATAATTGAGCATTGGTCGAAACAGTTCGATCATCGGTGTATGAGATACATTGCCAATTAGTTTCCAATAAGATGAACACTATACCAGTCAGTCCATATAAAACATACTCCGACCATATCCTAGACTAAGTAGGTCTTGCAGACACTGCCTGAAATGTAAAGCTGGGATTATCCCACTTATACATAGAAAGTCCAGGGTCTTGTAGTGTTCATCTGAACCTCATGACTAGCTGAGCATTGTCGTTTCATTAGCTATCCCACTGTTACTAAAGAGCTCTTTTAGAAAGAACTCATGGTCTAAGGAAACAGTGGGAGTTGGAACAGTCCTAAATGAGTTTAGGATTAGCAATGAAAGAACCTTTTTAGTCATCACTAGGCTTGGAGCAGAAATCAGATTTCTGCTTTACAACTGACATAATCTCCTCTTGACCAGTAGTATTGATCACCATCATAAGTGGTTGTGATCAGGGTGACATACCGATTGGTGGTAAAACACTACAATTGGTACGGATTTGCAATCCGACTACTTGGAAGCATTGGTGAGCCCGGCTGCTGCCAAATAAGAGGACCTTAGGGCGAGACACGGTCTGTGTGAAAATTTGATTGATTTTACACCTGGTCTAAAAACCAGTGGGAGTAACTGAATCATCAAAAGAAAGCAACATGGACATATACATACCTTCTGAGCATCTAGTTGAGTCGATAATCAGAGTCAAGCAATTGATTCCGAGTAAAGCACTCTCAATAGAAGATGAAATCCGAGAGGATTCTGCGTGGCATAGTGTGAGTCGTTAGTGGAGCATGTGTGGTTTACCGGCACACTAATAGAGACACACATAGAGCATGCCATTACAAAAGGTATATGGCCCCGGGTTTCGTCCCACGGCCATCTCGCAAGAAAGGATATTCAGATTCTCAAAATATGCCAAAGGATTGGATTTTGAGAAAAGGCTAAAAGATTTCCATTAAAATGTCAGAAAGGTTTGGATTCTCAAAATGTGCCATAAGTCCTGGATTTTGTGAATAGTCTATAACCGTGTCAAAGCCAGTGGGAGTCGCCGTTATCCACTATCCTCACATGTGGGATATATAATGGTTCTAGGAAACGTCTCTTTTCATTACGAAGTGTAATGACTTGGTGTTAAGAAACAGAACGCTATGAAAGCCTTAATAGAAATACGGCATACTCAGATGGTTGTAAACGTCTATGAGATAGATCCAGATTCTGCCAAGATGATCTTGATGAGATTCAAGATGCATAGACTTAGGAAAAGTTTTTCTTGTCATTGCAAAGTGTGATGACTTGGCATGAAAGAAATAAAGAAGGTGCAATATACTCATGTAATTCACAGTCATCTATTGGAAAGATGAAATCGCCAGCATAGACCTAGCCATTGTAAGCATGATCTTGATAAGATTCAAGATGCACGAGAAAAGTCTCCGAAAGGAAATAGTTTTTCGAAAATCATGACACAAAGGATTATAAATAATCCTTGGATTCTGAAAGGGTTTGGAATAGGATTAGATTGGGTTCCACAAGTTTTGGATCGATCATAAAGTCATGAACATGTCCTGATAACTTAATGCTTAGGGCATAGTAAGTTGGATTCAGGACGTTGCCTGACTGGGAATACTGGATGGACTGGTTGAACTAAAGTGAGAATTCATTAGGAAATGATTAGGGTGAAAGTGATAGTATTAATTTGAAAGATTTTCAAAGTGGTAATTATTAACATCAGGACATGATGTTAAAGGACTTTATGGTTACAGAGTCTCGTTGTTATTCTGATGGAGCGCGTGTGGTTCACAGGCACATCATAACACCTCGAAATAGTCTTAGGGTGCAGTCAAGTAGACTACAGACCCCAGAACCATAGGAAGTCACAGTACACATTACCAGAATGGAGTTAAAAGAGAAATTGACAGGATAACTTATTGAGATGTTATCGGATGAGCATCCGATTGGATCATCTGCAATAAAGTGTATAAGTATAAGATACTTTGGATACATTGAAAAAGTGTAAGGTTCATTAAGACATAGTTGTAAAAAAATTAGAATTGAAAGTTTAAAAGAAATCTTGAAACCGATAATAGTTTATGACAAGGTCCGACTTGGTGATTACCTTGTGGAGACTTGGTAATAAGCAGGAGTAGCTGCCAGTCAGATCTTTATGTTTCACTTTTGCATGTTTTACTTCCCGAATAATTTAATTATTGAGAAAGGTCCACAGTCGCTCATACTTTGGGAAGTAAGTATTGAATCAAGACTGTCATGAATTGGTTTGTAGACTGTCTAAGGAGTTAGACATAGCAATAGGATTACTACAACAATCATGAGTACTTAGAAATAGAGATTTGAGTATTGGATAAACCCACGCTCAATAGATTGCTTCATGGATTATATCACAAGCAATGTTGAGACGATAATATCTTATGATCTTGAAGTGGAGAGATATGAGTTATGATTTACAAGGCAGTTGTTCATTGATAATACGAAAACGCATCGGTAACTCGATGTCATAAAACGTGTTGTTGTTAATGATTTGACTGGTAAAAGATATAAGCATATAAGTGAAAGCTTATTCGTTCCTTGACCCTGATGGGAAACAAATATCTATAGGCCTCTCGATGATTTTGAAGTTGACTAAAGTGCTAGCCAGCCTGGACTAAATTGATGTGTTCAATTAGAAGTTCTAAAGTCATAAGCAGAATCAGAAATCGGGGAACAGAGAATCGGACAGATATTGATCTCAATCCATGTCTCGTGTCTGAAAATATATTGTTGAACGAAGGATCATATGATCACTTATCTATGGACGGAACTGACTAGGTTAGAGTTCAGCAGCAGTTTCTAGGACGCTACAGTTGCTAATTAATCAGAGTCTAAATTGGTAATTATAGTCATAGACTTATCCAAGTGGGAGACTGTTGATTTAGGTGTCTAATCCATGACTAATAATTAGTATTTATCTAATTAATAGTAGCATAGTCCATTTGGGTTGCCCTCATAGTTGGAGGATTGGCAGAAAGTCTGGTAGAGAGAAAGATTGATTGATTATATGATTAATAAATCAATAGAAATTAAATAAATAGTTTATTAATATATTTAAGTGATAATATATTAATTAGAAACTATAATAATTAATTAGAAATTTTTCTGGAATTAATTGGAATTAATTTGGCAGTTAAATTAATTAATTAAAGATGTAGGGACTACAACTGTAATTATTCAATAGTTGAGTAAGAGGCAGTGTGAGTGACCATGTGGTGGCTGAATATATATATATATATATATATATATATATATATATATATATATATATATATATATATATATATATCTTCGAGATATATATATATATATATATATATATATATATATATATATATATATATATATATATATATATATATATATATATATATATATATACTACAGATAAATGGTGTTTGAATGATTAAAATAATAGTTTATCTTAATTCGAATTCAAAAAGGTTTATCTGTAACGATTATCTGATCACCACATGGAGGCTATAAATCAAGAGACTCTCCCTAACCCTAGGACCATGTTTTTTTGTACTCTCTTTGAAGGAATTTTCGGCTAAAGCCTCAAGTTAGGGTGTGACTTCATTTGAGGCAGAACAATTGTGCTGCTTTGCTTCAAAGAAATCCTAAAAGGTTAGTTTTTCTTATTTTATTCTTTTAGTTAATTTCTTCTGGCCTTTTACGATATGTTATATGTTTAATTAGAAGAAAACCTAGATATATATAGGTTGCATGTGAACTTAGGATTTTTATTTCATTGTTGCAGAAAACCTTTCAATTATAAATATCGGAGTCCCGTCCGACTTTTCACTCATCCCGGGACGCGAAGGAGGGATCCGAAGGCACAATTTCGTCAGTTTTTCAGTGGGAATCAATATTTTGGTTAGTAATTTAGTTTTTCTCATGTTTTATCAACTCGGTATCGAGATATTCCGCAATCGGGATTTCCGTCGATTACTCGATGTTCATTTAGATTCATAGTTTCTAATTTCAGTAGAATAGTTATTAGTTTAGATCTGATATTTGATTGTATGGTTTGGATTTGAGTTGGATTTGGATTTATAAAAGTTAATCATTCGGTTTGATGTTTAATTGCACTTTTTTCGGGATTGTTTCTATTGAATGCTTGTTTGGATGTTTTGGAATTGTCATTGCTTCTGATTTTTCTAGAATTTACTTCTGGAATCAGTAAGTAATCTTAGTTTAGTTTAGTTCATGCTTGATTTGGGTTTTGGCACTTGTTTTGGTATTGGGTTTTTGTGTGATTTTTGGGAAAGTAGAAACAATACCGCTGACTGTAGCGTGACACTACAGTTGGTATACTATCGTCTTGTCCTAACCACGTAACTCCTGTGGATCGACCCTGACTACAACTGTGCTAAGTGAGAGTGAGGTTATTTTACTATTTTTGACCGCATGACGACCGCTGCGATGTCACCCTCCAAGCTTTTATTACAGGATCACATCGGTTACTTTTGACAGGAACTTTCATTACAACATGCCCCATTGGCAACCCTTATATATCATGTACTGACTTTCTTGTAATGTGAATCTTCTGATTGTTGACATTAATGACGTTTAATTTTGGATCATATTTCTCAAGTACCCAAGAGCAAATCTTTCGATTAAAACGTTTAATAACAAAATCCTTCATAAACCCAAATCCTATATCCTCAACACATTTCTTTTGATTATCATTAAACCCTAAATAAATGTCTAATATTTGACTAGAAGGGTTTCTAAAAGTAACAATTTTCTTCTGGTTACCAACATCATCGACCAATGGTTTTGAAATAAAATCATCATTATCTATCAACTGTTTTTTATCTTTTAAAACCTTAGTCTTCTTCTTTGTTATTTGAACACTTTTTTTCTTTTCAGATGACACGACTATAATTTCCTTACTTTTAGTCTTCGATTCTTTGGCTTTGGAAAGCGATAACCTCTTCCTTTTCTTACTGGAATCTGCATATATAAACATATAAACCACAACAATTCAATTATCTACAAACATACACTAAGATAAACAAAATAAAAATTACAATATCAAAAACACAAAAATCTAAAACATGGACATATACAACAACTATAACAATATATAAATAAAAAACAATGTAAATCATCAATTTAAATAAATATTTCTGATCTACAAACAATAGTAACACAAATAATCCATATGTCAGGTTTATCCAAAGACACTCCATAAATGAAACTCAAAAAACCACAGATCTGAAAAATAGAATACTAGATTCTCTTACAATCAACGTATTCAGGTAAACTCATTTGGAAAACTCCCTCGTATAACAATCAACAGAAACAATGTACTTAGAACAGCAAACATGCAGTTGAAACAAAAAACAGAGCATAAAAAATAAATATATGTAGTTACCTCCTTCCATGACCTGAATGATTCAATTTCAAATTTAAAAACACTTGAAATACATTAATAAACACAAATTAATAATATATAAAAGAACATTTCAAGGCTAAATAATATTGATCTTCACTAAAACTTCACTAAAACGAAATACAATAAACTCGTTAAACCTTTATTTGATTCATTATATGTGATGAAAATATATAATGAAACCAAAACAATCGACATAAATCACACTACAAAACTCACATTATCGAAACCAAAATTCTACAGTTAACCAACTAAAAAACCCTAAAAACAAATAATAAACGATTTAGGTAAACATAAAAGAGGTCTTCGAACATTTACATACCTAATCGTAACCTTCCTTGATCGATTTCACTTCACAGATGCAACAAACAAGAAACCCTGATGAAACCACTCTGACATTTACGACTGATAATTGCAAGAACTGAGACATACAAGACGTTTTTAGACGACGGTGGGTTTAAAAAGCAAAAAGACGTAAAGGCCCTAAATAATTTAACCTTACAGGGAAAAGTAAACAGAAGTTCCATCTTATTTAAAAAATGCCACCGTATTTTTGAAACATTAAAACGAAAATTCAGTTTAATTTTAGCCTTTAATTTTTTTAGATAAAAGGCTAAGATTTGTCCTCGCTGTTCTTACTAGATTTTGGGTTCATACACGATCCTTATATATATATATATATATATATATATATATATATATATATATATATATATATATATATATATATATATATATATATATATATATATATATATATATATATATATATATATATATATATATATATATATGTATATATATATATATATATATATATGTATATATATATATATATATATATATATATATATATATATATATATATGCAAATCTCCAATAAAGTCCTAATATTTTAGCTTAATTTATGAAAAAGTCCTAAATTAATTTTTATTTATAAAAAAGGACAGAAAACTGGCAGATGTTTTCAAATTAGCCCTTTTAACCTTTTCAGCAGGTAATTACATGTTTTATCTTCAATAAAATCCTAATATTTGGCCCAGTTTACGGAAAAGTCCCAACATGTTTTATCTTCAATAAAGTCCTAATATTTTCGCCCAATTTACGGAAAATTCCAAACATTTTGACTCCGTTTACTTGGGAAAAAATATGTATTTTTACATTATTTACATCTTTAATAACGTATTTATATGTTTGAAAACATATTTTTACATATTCATACACGTATTTATTTAAAATACGTAAAAATACTTAAAAGTGCGTAAAAATAAGCAACATAATAACTTCATAAATACCTAACAATATGAAATCTAAACGAAATTTATATCATCTAGTATTGGATATCGTTTTTTGAAACCACGAAATCATTGCTATCAGAACCTAAATTGAACAAGAAATATTAATCATTTAGTTCTGTGCAATTCAATTTTGTTCGATTATTTTCCAGTCTGTCTAATCTCTGTAAGCAAACTTACCGAAATTCATATTCGTCATTTAGATAAATACATGAATAAAATGTATTTTTTACATATTTATATGTTTATAAAAGGTATTCATACATGGTTTTTACTTTTTACGTATTTTTGACGTATTTTTTACATATTTATATGTCATTAAAGACGTATAAATACGTTATTTTAGGTATTTTTATAAATACGTTAAATATATTTTTAAACATATAAATATGTTATTAAAAACGAAAATACATGTAAAACTACGTAATATTTTTCAAGTAAAACTGAGCTAAAATGCTGTGACCTTTCCATAAACTGGGTCAAAATATTAGTGACCCAAAATATATATGGTCAAAATATTAGTGACCCAAACTACGAAATCATTGCTATCAGATCCTAAATTGAATAAGAAATATTAATCATTTAGTTCCATGCAATTCAATTTTGTTCGGTCATTTTCCAGTCTGTCTAATATGTGTAAGCAAACATACCGAAATTTATATTTGTCATTTAGATAAATACATGAATAAAACGTATTTTTTACATATTTATATGTTTATAAAAGGTATTCATACATCGTTTTTACATTTTACGTAGTTTTACATATTTATATGTTATTAAAGACGTATAAATATGTTATTTTAAGTATTTTTTATAAATACGTAAAATTTTATTTTTAAACATATAAATATGTTATTAAAAACGTAAATACATGTAAAAGTACGTAATATTTTTCAAGTAAAAAACTGAGCTAAAATGCTGGAACCTTTCCATAAACTGGGTCAAAATATTAGTGACTCAATATATAAGGTCAAGATCTTGTAAAATCCAAAATTTTTGTGAGATCTTGAGATCTCTTAAACTAACTTTTATTTTTCAAAAAAATGACTTAATACATTAAGTCGCTTATATTGAAGACATTTTTTTAAAAAAATTTGAAAAAAATGTGCATATACGAAATGTGCATATGTGCATTTTTGTGCAAATGTGCATATGTGCATCTTCAAAAAAAATCAACTTTTTTTAAGATTTCTTGTTACGAAATGTCTTATATATAAGCGACTTAATGTATTAAGTCACAATTTTGAAAAAAAATGTTATAGTCTAGGAGTTCTCAAGATCTCATGAATATTTTGGATCTTACAAGAATCTAACTCTCACACACACACACACACACACACACTCTCTCTCTCTCTCTCTCTCTCTCTATATATATATATATATATATATATATATATATATATATATATATATATATATATATATATATATATATATATATATATATATATATATATATATATATATATATATTGAAAGGGTTTCTGCAACTATGAACTAAAAATCCTAAGTTCACATGCAACCTATATAGATCTAGGTTTTCTTCTAATTAAACATATAACATATCCTAGAAGGCCAGAAGAAATTAACTAAAAGAATAAAATAAGAAAAACTAACCTTTTAGGATTTCTTTGAAGCAAAGCAGCACAATTGTCCTGCCTCAAATGAAGTCACACCCTAGCTTGAGGCTTTGGCCGAAAATTCCTTCAGAGATAGTACAAAAAACGTGGTCCTAGGGTTAGGGAGAGTCTCCCTATTTATAGCCTCCATGTGGTGATCAGATAATCGTTACAGATAAACCTTTTTGAATTCGAATTAAGATAAACTATTATTTTAATCATTCAAACACCATTTATCTGTAGTATATATATATATATATATATATATATATATATATATATATATATATATATATATATATATATATATATATATATATATTCATCCACCACATGGTCACTCACACTGCCACTTACTCAACTATTGAATAATTACAGTTTTAGTCTCTGCACCTTTAATTAATTAATTTAACTGCCAAATTAATTCCAATTAATTCCAGAAAAATTTCTAATTAATTATTATAGTTTCTAATTAATATATTATCACTTAAATATGTTAATAAACTATTTATTTAAATTATATTGATTTATTAATCACATAATAAATCAATCTTTCTCTCTACCGGACTTTCTGCCAATCCTCCAACTATGAGGGCAACCCAAATGGACTATGCTACTATTAATTAGATAAATACTAATTATTAGTCATGGCTTAGACACCTAATCCAACAGTCTCCCACATGGATAAGTCTATGACTATAATTACCAATTTAGACTCTGATTAATTAGCAACTATAGCTTCCTAGAAACCGCTGCTGAACTCTGACCTAGTCAG
The DNA here is from genome assembly GCA_023525715.1 of Cichorium intybus. NCBI lineage: Eukaryota > Viridiplantae > Streptophyta > Magnoliopsida > Asterales > Asteraceae > Cichorium > Cichorium intybus. The sequence continues at coordinate 124,744,969 of CM042009.1, forward strand.
TTCCGTCCATAGATAAGTGATCATATGATCCTTCGTTCAACAAGATATTTTCAGAAACGAGACATGGATTGAGATCAATCTCTGTCCGATTCTCTGTTCCCCGATTTCCGATTCTGCTTATGACTTTAGAACTTCTAATTGAACACATCAATTTAGTCCAGGCTGGCCAGCACTTTAGTCAACTTCAAAATCATCGAGAGGCCTACATATATCTGTTTCCCATCAGGGTCAAGGAACGAATAAGCTTTGAATTATATGCTTATATCTTTTACCAGTCAAATCATTCACAACAACACGTTTTATGACATCGAGTTACCGATGCGTTTTCGTATTATCAATGAACAACTGCCTTGTAAATCATAACTCATATCTCTCCACTTCAAGATCATAAGATATTATCGTCTCAACATTGCTTGTGATATAATCCATGAAGCAATCTATTGAGTATGGGTTTATCCAATACTCAAATCTTTATTTCTAAGTACTCATGAATGTTGTAGCAATCCAATTGCTATGTCTAACTCCTTAGACAGTCTACAAACCAATTCATGACAGTCTTGATTCAATACTTACTTCCCAAAGTATGAGCAACTGTGGACCTTTCTCAATAATTAAATTATTCGGGAAGTAAAACATGCAAAAGTGAAACATAAAGATCTGACTGGCAGCTACTCCTGCTTATTACCAAGTCTCCACAAGGTAATCACCAAGTCGGACCTTGTCATAAACTATTATCGGTTTCAAGATTTCTTTTAAACATTCAATTCTAATTTTTTTATAGCTATGTCTTAATGAACCTTACACTATTTCAATGTATCCAAAGTATCTTATACTTATACACTTTATTGCAGATGATCCAATCGGATGCTCATCCGATAACATCTCAATAAGTTATCCTGTCAATTTCTCTTCTAACTCCATTCTGGTAATGTGTACTGTCACTTCCTATGGTTCTGGGGTCTTTAGTCTACTTGACTGCACCCTAAGACTATTTCGAGGTGTTATGATGTGCCGGTGAACCACACGCGCTCCATCAGAATAACAACGAGACTCTGTAACCATGAATTCCTTTAACATCATGTCCTGATGTTAATAAATACCACTTTGAAAATCTTTCAAATTAATACTATCACTTTCACCCTAATCATTTCCTAATGAATTCTCACTTTAATTCAACCAGTCCATCCAGTATTCCCAGCCAGGCAATGTCCTGAATCCAACTTACTATGCCCTAAGCATTAAGTTATCAGGACATGTTCATGACTTTATAATCTATCCAAAACTTGTGGAACCCAATCTAATCCTATTCCAAACCCTTTCGGAATCCAAGGATTATTTATAATCCTTTGTGTCATGATTTTCGAAAAACTATTTCCTTTCGGAGACTTTTCTCGTGCATCTTGAATCTTATCAAGATCATGCTTACAATGGCTAGGTCTATGCTGGCGATTTCATCTTTCCAATAGATGACTGTGAATTACATGAGTATGTTGCACCTTCTTTATTTCTTTCATGCCAAGTCATCACACTTTGCAATGACAAGAAAAACTTTTCCTAAGTCTATGCATCTTGAATCTCATCAAGATCATCTTGGCAGAATCTAGATCTATCTCATAGACGTTTACAACCATCTGAGTATGCCGTATTTCTATTAAGGCTTTCATAGCGTTCCGTTTCTTAACACCAAGTCATTACACTTCGTAATGAAAAGAGACGTTTCCTAGAACCATTATTTATCCCACATGTGGGGATAGTGGATAACGGCGACTCCCACTGGCTTTGACACGGTTATAGACTATTCACAAAATCCAGGACTTATGGCACATTTTGAGAATCCAAACCTTTCTGACATTTTAATGGAAATCTTTCAGCCTTTTCTCAAAATCCAATCCTTTGGCATATTTTGAGAATCTGAATATCCTTTCTTGCGAGATGCCCGTGGGACGAAACCCGGGGCCATATACCTTTTGTAATGGCATGCTCTATATGTGTCCCTATTAGTGTTCCGGTAAACCACACATGCTCCACTAACGACTCACACTATGCCACGCAAAATCCTCTCGGATTTCATCTTCTATTGAGAGTGCTTTACTCGGAATCAATTGCTTGACTCTGAGTATCGACTCAACTAGATGCTCTGAAGGTATGTATATGTCCATTTTGCTTTCTTTTGATGATTCAGTTACTCCCACTGGTTTTTAGACTAGGTGTAAAATCAATCAAATTTTCACACAGACCGTGTCTCGCCCTAAGGTCCTCTTATTTGGCAGCAGCCGGGCTCACAAATGCTTCCAAGTAGTCGGATTGCAAATCCGTACCAATTGCAGTGTTTTACCACCAATCGGTATGTCACCCTGATCACAACCACTTATGATGGTGATCAATACTACTGGTCAAGAGGAGATTATGTTAGTTGTAAAGCAGAAATCTGATTTCTGCTCCAAGCCTAGTGATGACTAAAAAGGTTCTTTCATTGCTAATCCTAAACTCATTTAGGACTGTCCCAACTCTCACTGTTTCCTTAGACCATGAGTTCTTTCTAAAAGAGCTCTTTAGTAACAGTGGGATAGCTAATGAAATGACAATGCTCAGCTAGTCATGAGGTTCAAATGAACACTACAAGACCCTGGACTTTCTATGTATAAGTGGGATAATCCCAGCTTTACATTTCAGGCAGTGTCTGCAAGACCTACTTAGTCTAGGATATGGTCGGAGTATGTTTTATATGGACTGACTGGTATAGTGTTCATCTTATTGGAAACTAATTGGCAATGTATCTCATACACCGATGATCGAACTGTTTCGACCAATGCTCAATTATCTTCCCTAAGACACATTTTAACTATTAATGTTCTTGGAAGATAATGAACTGTGAAACCTTTTTCTCAGTTATCGCTCAGGTTCTGTGGAACTTGTACTTCCTTTGAAGTCCTTGAACTGTTCAAGGTTTCAATTCAATCGCTTATCCCGATAAGCAATGTCATATACGTCATACCGAATGATGAATATTGTGAAGTACAAACAATTGTGTTCTATATCAAGATTCTAGCAATACACAGCAACTGGTGTGTCCGTTGCTCTAAATCTCAATGTCTTTTACATATCTATGTAAAATTATGACTTTGTTCAAGACTTGCAATCTTCAGTTGACTTTAAGTCAACTGATTCCAAAATCATATCATCTGGATCTTTGGGTGATTCATTTCTTGACACATATGCTTTATAAAGAAATTAATCATCATCTGACTCCAAGTCAGATGATTCCAAAGTCCTGTCCAACTGGACTTTTGGTTGATTCATTTCTTGACACATTAAGAACTCAATTCATCAAGTGACTCTAAGTCAAATGATTCCAAGGTCCTGTCCAACTGGACCTGTGGTTGAATTGATTCTTGTAACAATAACCAAGTTTGTACAATTCGCCTATGTACGCTTCAATCTGAAGAACATGCGAATTGATGCTACTTCCTTCTTTTAGCTTGCACTCTGCAAGTCTTTTGAAGATCCTAGCTCGTTCCTCTTCAACTGGCTTTTGGAACCTTTCCTCAACCAGTTGCATTAACTCATATGGCCCCAAGGATTCAAAATCCTTGCAGAACTCGGGGTCAATGGTTAATAGCATGAGGTCACGGTCTCTTCGGATTCATCAACTAAGAGGTTATGCTTATCATAAGAACCTTTTATGATGACTTGTTCCGGTGGGACCGGGATCGGATACTCGGTGAGATGTAGCTTGCCAGCAATGCTGAGAACTAGTCTCCAATTGCGAAGCCATTCTTTACTGTTGAGGCCAGTCAGCCTTTCCATATTTGGCAGGTGCATTCTGATACTTTGAGAAATGGGTGAAGGAGGAGAAGAAGGATAATTGACACTTGACATCTATAAAAGAAACAAAATTTATTAGTTTAATTGATCCTTTTAAATAATTACCCAATATATTATTCATTAAGGCTAGGATCCAAAATACCCCAACTATGGTGTGAAGAGGGATGTCGTAATCACAACATAATGGTCATTAAGGTAGATAACTCACTTATCAATTTCATCATATGAAATTCCTAGGTCTATTGAGATTCATTGAACTATTCAATGGCATGTTTAATCCCGGATGTGTCCCACTGTTTGTAACTAGGATGCCGAGGATCACAAACTGGATGTGAATAACCATGCAAATTAGCTTGGTACTCTCGGGTTAATTATCATCTCTAATTGATGTGCCGGTAAACCACACACGCTCCATCAACAATGATAATACCCAGGAAACCCATTGCAACTCCTTATGAACCCCAATTGGCGTGCCGGTTAACCACACACGCTCCACCAATGTTTCATAAAGTGCAATGTGCAATTTCATGGATTAGCACCAATTCACATTTTTCCTAAAGTAACTAGAATGAGATTTTATTAAGTGTTCTAGTGTTAGTTCTATATGCCCAAGGATGATCATAAAATGATATTACTGATAACACATGATCCTATAGGGTCACACCAACAACAAGTTTGTCACCAAATTGATCATTTGGAATGTTAAATTTGATTTAACATCAAATGATACTAAACTTGCAATTTAATCTTGTAGGTTATTATTATTTGAGGTAAATAATAATAACTACAAAATTAAAGGTTGATTAGTAATTCATATGTGATGAATTAATTAAGTGTAACAATTAAATTGTTTAAATTGTTAAACGATTTAATTGATTTATAAGTAAGCCTTTTATTTAATTTAATTGGTAAATTAAATAAAATATATATATTGTTATATATATATATATATATATATATATATATATATATATATATATATATATATATATATATATATATATATATATATATATATATATATAATTATACAATTAAGATTGTATATTTAGATGGTTTATTTATGTGTATGATTATGGGTTAAATGTTATCCCATTTAAGATATAAGAAGATGTATTATTTATAAGCTTTCATTATCTAAGTTTTATAAATAATAACAACCCACTAGCACTCCTTTTGCCATCATAAAATCAACCATATTGGAAGGAAAAAGAATGCATTAAGAACTTAAAAGAGGTGGAAGATGCTTTGTGTCTTCTAGCTTTTGATTATAGAAATCAAATGGGACTTTCTTTTAAGCTAGTTGCATGTGCTTTTCTTTCTTTTTGGGTGATATAGTGGCCGATCATTTCAAGTGTTAGGATAATCATTCTTGCTTCTTAAAATCAGCCAAATAACTCTCCTAAAGTGCTTAGCAAAATTTGATTTTTGTTTCATAAGAAAAGGAGTCTTATCTTGCAAGTTGTGGAACTAGCATTCAAGGGTGTTCAAGCTTGTGGTGGATCAACTATAGAGGGATTCTAACTTGATTCCTAGCTATCAAAATCGTCCAAACCAAACCCAAGAACAAAGGTTATGATCTTGAACTTAATCTATGTTTGTTCTTCATCTTATCTCTACATGCATGTAGCATGATCCTCTTGAAAATGGAATTTGTGTTCATGATTTTATGCTTCCGTTGCAAACTCTTGTTTTTGAAACTAATTACATGAACTATGATTTCCAACAATTGGTATCAGAGCCATGGCTATATTGCATGTTTAGATAATAAGTTTATTTGGATAAACTTGGTTTTTGGAAGCCATGAATGTTCATCTTCTTAAATGAAAGTTTCATGCATGGCTTCTTTGGCAACATGCAAGTATATTATCTATGATTTTATGTAACCAACTATATCTTATGTTTGCATGCTTTTGGTTACATAAATTGTTGCCTTAGAAAAACAAAGTGTTGGTTTTCTTATGATTTTATGTGATAAAATGGTGCATAAACAAGCCAAGGACCATATGATGCATGTTTTGTGTTTGTATTCGATATGGTTGTAATATATTCATTTATTCAAATGGTTTGTAATAATAATTAGTTATTTCCTTCTTAATATTCCTTTTGTAAATATTATAATAGTTGTATTTTATTTATTTCACAAAATGTAACAAGAGAAGGAAGTAAAAGACCAAGAGAAGATTGCACCCAACAGCAGCACTTTCTGAAGAGCTGCTGTCCAGATTTCGAAATTGTTTAGAAAGGTTTTAAAAATTCATATCTTGGTCATTTGGTTATATAATTGTTGGTAACTTTAATATCTAGTATATACATTAAGTTTCAACAAGTATTAGCATCAATATGGCCAAGAATGAATTGAAAAATGCAACAAAAACCACAAAAATTCCTTCCTGCCTACCCTGCCTGTCGCAAGTTTCATGGGGCCAAAAGAAAAATTATAACTCACTCAAGGATGTCAAGAAATGGTGGTTCAAGTATCATTTGATGATATAAGAAGCTTGGCAAAATTGTAGCCAAATCGAAGATCATTTGGTTGAGTTTTTGTCACCTTTTTGTCCCTAGGTTTGGACTTGATATTTCATGTATGGCTCACATGAAATATCAAACTAGTTGGCTTGTGTTTATGCACCCATGCATGCTTGTGATGATTGAATGTTTTGTTATGTTATGTTGTGGATAAAAATAAGTTTTTGCATGCTAGACAACCTAGATAATTAAACATAATCATCAAGGAGTTTGTATTTTCAAAAGTTGACATTTAAAACATAAGATGTGATAGGTTTTATTAAAATGGGTTTTGTTATAAAACCTATTAAGTCAAGTTTTGAAAATGAATGTAACAAGATATAAAATGGAGATTTTATAAACTCTTACAAACTCCAACCCTAAATAATAATGGTAATTATTTAGGATTATAAATTGGTTCTAATATATGTGATCAAACTCAAACTTAATATTGGATATTAATTGTAATCTTGACCACATACAAAGAATCAATAAAATGGAGATTTTATGATTATGGAACCAATTAACAAAATAAGATTTAATGGTACCATGTTCATTGGATGCATGCAATCTACATGATACCATATGTTTTTCAAAATTAGAATTGTAAAACATTCGAATCCCTTATGAAATACGAATCAATGCCGTCCCTCCTAAAGACACTCATGTATCACTTGTATTTCCGTGTAGGATAAAGGATACCTAACCACTTGGAGTCTTCTTGTGATACAAGAAGTAGTTTTTCAATATTGATGGGATAAAGGACACCTAACCATTAATAGTTGTCAAAACTACACGTCCGTTTAAGTAGGATGATTCGTTTGGAAATCTCTTGTGATAAAGGTCACCTAAGCATTAAAAATCCAAGGCATAGATGGGATCAAACATGCCAAACTTATAAATGTTATAATGGGATCCCATAACACTAGAAATTATATTTGGATATAATTGGTAAACCGTTACCTACCTTGTTGATTCGAATAGGCGGGATAAAGGATACCTAACCACTTATTCGTAATGCAACTTGGATTCTATACCTTAATTAATTAAAGTTTATGAAACAAGAAAGGGTATTAATTATTAAGGACTTAATATCATAATTTACTAAATAGAACCTTGTCAAAATTTTGTAGATGGCACCAAACTCAACAAACCCGGCTCCTAACAAAACCTCACTACGGTCTCTCCTTGAAGGAGAAAAACTTAACCATACCAACTTCTTGGATTGGTACCGTAGTGTGAGAATTGTTCTCAAACAAGAAAAGAAAGAATATGTTCTCAATGAACCACTTCCTGAAGAGCCCCCTGCCATTCCTAAGCCCGCACACGATGCATGGCTTAAAAAGATGGATGATTCCATCAATGCATCATGCCTCATGCTGGCAACCATGATTCCCGACCTTCAGAAGGATTTGGAGAATCATTCAGCCTATGACATGATTAATCAACTAAAGGAAATGTTCCAACAACTTGCAAGAACGGAAAGGTTCGAAACTGTTCGGGCTTTCCATGCTTGCAAGATGGAGGATGGGCGGTCGGTAAGCTCTTATGTGCTCAAAATGAAGAGTCACATTGATCATTTGGCACGTCTTGGAGTTGTGATGCCTGATGAGCTAGCAACGGATATGATCCTTAACTCCTTGACAAAGTCCTTTGATCCTTTTGTCATGAATTATAACATGAATGGTTTAAATAAGACTATCCCGGAATTACATGGGATGCTAATTACCGCGGAAAAGAATCTGCCTAAGAAAACCACTCAAGTTCTCATGATCAAGGAAGGTGGCACAAAGAGAACTAGACCCGAACACCCCACCAACTCCAAGGGCAAGGGGAAATCAAAAGCTTTCAAAGGTAAGGGCAAGAAAGTTGTCCAACCATCCCATCCGCCCAAGAAGAAGGCAAAGGTTGCCAAAGAAGACACATGCTTTGAATGTGGCAAAGCTGGGCATTGGAAGAGAAATTGCCCTACCTATCTTGCGGAGTTGAAGAAGAAGAAGAAGGCCGGTGAGGGCACTTCAGGTATCTATGTGATAGACCTAGAACTTTATAATTTATCTCCTAACACATGGGTATTTGATACTGGTTGTGGAACTCACATTTGTAATATGTTGCAGGGGTTCAAAAGGAGTAGGCGACTGAAAGCAAATGAAGTAGTACTCCGGGTTGGAAACAATGCAAGGGTTGCGGTGGATTCAATTGGAAGTTTTGATTTATTACTACCTAATGGCTTGTGTATGACATTGTTGAATATTTACTATGTTCCTAGCTTGACTAGGAATATTATTTCGGTTGCTAAATTAAGACAGTGTGGATTTGATCTTTCCTTTATGAATGATGATATTTGTGTTTACAAAAATAATGTATTCTATTTTGAGGCTAGGCCTTTAAATGGAATTTATGAAGTAAACCTTGATGAAAAAACTAACCATGGCTCTTTATACCACACTTTCACCAAGAGACCCAAAAGTGATTTGAGTCAAACCTATCTATGGCATTGTCGCCTTGGGCATATCAACAAGAATCGCATATCCCAACTTCAAAAGAGTGGACTTTTAAAGGCAAATGAGAATGACTCATTTGATATATGTGAATCTTGTTTACATGGCAAGATGACTAAAGCTCCTTTCTCCGGAACAAATGAGAGAGCAAAGGACTTGTTAGGAATCATACATACGGATGTATGTGGTCCTTTCAAGCCAATGACTAGATATGGTGAAAGATATTTCATCACCTTCACTGACGACTTCAGTCGTTTTGGATATGTTTATTTGATTAAACATAAACATGAGGCGTTTGAAATGTTCAAAACATTTCAAAGTGAAGTGGAAAATCAACTCAATAAAACAATTAAAGTTCTACGTTCTGATAGAGGAGGTGAGTACTTAAGTACAAACTTTATGGATCACCTTAAGACTTGTGGAATTGTTTCACAACTTACTCCACCTGGAACACCACAACATAATGGTGTATCTGAGAGGCGGAACCGAACACTATTGGATATGGTTCGATCCATGATGAGTAGAAGTACTCTACCTTTATCATTTTGGGGTTATGCTTTACAAACAGCTGCTCGTCTCCTAAACATGGCACCTACTAAGAAGGTAGATAAAACACCTTATGAGATATGGCATGGAAAGGTTCCATCTTTATCCTATCTCAAGGTATGGGGTTGTGAAGCTTATGTTAGACAAGACGCTTCAAACAAATTAGAACCCCGTTCAACTAAATGTATCTTTGTAGGGTATCCGAAAGATTGTCTTGGATACTATTTCTACAATCCCATCGAGAATAAGATATTTATTTCTCGAAAAGCTGAATTCCTAGAAAACAAGTTTCTGACGGAAGAGGCTAGTGGGAGGTTTGTGGAACTTGAGGAACTTCAGGAACCACAACCTGATACACAAGAAGTTGAATCTAGCATTCAACAAGAAATTGTTGAACCTGAACAAACGGTTGATCAGGAACAAATTGTAACACAAGGTGTTCGTAAATCTGGTAGGGTTCGATTTGAACCAGAAAGGTATGGTTACCTTATGATGGAAGAGGAATGTTATACGATAGATTCTGATGAACCCGTCAACTATCAGAGTGCAATATCAGATCCTGAATCTGATAAATGGCTTGAGGCCATGAACACTGAGATGCAATCCATGCACGATAATCAAGTTTGGAACTTGGTTAATCTTCCCACCAATTGTAAGACTGTTGGGAACAAATGGATTTTCAAGAAGAAAATTGACATGGATGGAAATGTTCACACTTTTAAGGCTAGACTTGTCGCTAAGGGATACTCACATACTCATGGTATTGACTATGATGAGACTTTTTCACCAGTGGCAATGATCAAGTCGATTAGGATACTTTTTGCCATAGCCGCGTACTATGATTATGAGATATGGCAAATGGATGTCAAGACCGCTTTCCTTAATGGACACTTATTGGAAGATGTCTATATGGATCAACCTGAAGGTTTTGTCGATCCCAAGCATCCAAACAAAGTGTGCAAGCTTAAAAGATCTATCTATGGATTAAAGCAAGCGTCTCGAACATGGAACATCCGTTTTGATGAAAAGATTACGAGTTTTGGATTCATCAAAAATGAGGATGACTCCTGTGTTTACAAGAAAGCTAGTGGGAGCATTGTCATAATCCTAGTATTGTATGTAGATGACATACTTTTATTTGGAAATGACATCCCAACCTTAAAAGGTGTCAAAGCGTTCCTTGAGAATTGTTTCTCAATGAAGGATCTAGGGGAAGCTGCTTATGTATTAGGCATAAAGATCTATAGAGATAGATCTAAGAGACTTATTGGTCTTAGCCAAAGTGTATATATTGATAAATCTTGAAAAGGTTCAAGATGCAAGACTCCAAAAGAGGATTCTTGCCAATACCGCATGGCACCATCCTAAGCAAGTCTCAGTGCCCAAACACTAGGACTGAACTTGAAAGGATGAAACATGTCCCATATGCTTCGGCAATTGGTTCCATCATGTATGCCATGTTATGCACTAGGCCCGACGTCTCATGTGCCTTAAGTATGACTAGTAGGTATCAACAGAACCCAGGTGAAGCCCACTGGACTGCTGTAAAGAACATTCTTAAGTACTTGAGAAGAACTAAAGATATGTTCTTAGTTTACGACGGTTTGGAAGAAAGCTTAAAGGTAAAGGGTTACACTGACGCAAGCTTCCAAACAGATAGGGACGATTCGAAATCTCAATCAGAATATGTTGCTGCTTCGGAAGCTGCTCAAGAAGCTGTCTGGATGAGAAAGTTCATAGAAGATCTAGGGGTTGTTCCTTCCATTCGGGACCCTATAGAAATCTTCTGTGACAATCTAGGTGCTATAGCTCAAGCAAAGGAACCTAGATTACATCAAAAGACCAAACACATTCACCGAAGGTATAACTACATTAGACATGATGTTAAGAATGGTGAAATAAGTATTCACAAGGTTCATACAGATCAGAATTTGGCAGACCCATTCACGAAGCCTTTACCCCAAACTAAGCATGAAAGTCATGCTAAGGGTATAGGACTCCGTTTTTCTAATGAATGGATTTGATTTGTGTTTAGTGTTTTATGAATATGAACTTATGTAAACGACAAGAATTATGTAATATATGTGACATGATGTTTCTTTCATAATTTTGTGTTTTATTAGCATGTTTAATCCTTGAATAATTTAATTATTCTAAACGTCCATAGTCGATCATAGTTGTGGGAGCAATTATGAAGTAAGACTAATATGAATTGGATTGGTTGACTTTTGTGGGTAAAAGTAGCAAAAGGTTGCAACCAAATTCATAGGTACTTGTCAGTGAACAAGTATTGGAGTTGACCCGTTTCAAGATCACTCCATGGATAATCATCATAAGTGATTCTTGAATAAAGGTATTATCATTGTATCCTTTGACCTGAGATACATATTTGGGACTCAAGTGTAGAGTGTACTATGTTTTGATATGGTTCACTGTTGTTCTTGAAATACAGACAACCATAAAGGCCATACTCATGCATAGTACTAACTATATGAGGGGCGTATGTAGTCAAGACGGGATTTGTTCCTCTTATGTGTTGAGAGTTAGACATCTAAGGCGCCTGATTGAAAGTTGAACATAAAAATGAGAATGATTAAGATCCATGTCTCATGTTCAACATGATGTCTGTAACAAAGGGATAATTGATAGATAACCTTATACATCAATTAGAGCCTCGTGTTTTCTGAAGAATTGAATGTTGTTGAATGGCACAATGTCATGTGTTATTGGGGGCAGTGAAATGTTGCTAGACGTTTACCACTGTCTATATCATTCTGTGATGCAAACTTGTGCAAGTGGGAGATTGTTAGTTCTATATGCCCAAGGATGATCATAAAATGATATTACTGATAATACATGATCCTATAGGGTCACACCAACAACAAGTTTGTCACCAAATTGATCATTTGGAATGTTAAATTTGATTTAACATCAAATGATACTAAACTTGCAATTTAATCTTGTAGGTTATTATTATTTGAGGTAAATAATAATAACTACAAAATTAAAGGTTGATTAGTAATTCATATGTGATGAATTAATTAAGTGTAACAATTAAATTGTTTAAATTGTTAAACGATTTAATTGATTTATAAGTAAGCCTTTTATTTAATTTAATTGGTAAATTAAATAAAATATATATATTGTTATATATATATATATATATATATATATATATATATATATATATAAATATATATATATATATATATATATATATATATATATATATATATATATGTATATATATAATTATACAATTAAGATTGTATATTTAGATGGTTTATTTATGTATATGATTATGGGTTAAATGTTATCCCATTTAAGATATAAGAAGATGTATTATTTATAAGCTTTCATTATCTAAGTTTTATAAATAATAACAACCCACTAGCACTCCTTTTGCCATCATAAAATCAGCCATATTGGAAGGAAAAAGAATGCATTAAGAACTTAAAAGAGGTGGAAGATGCTTTGTGTCTTCTAGCTTTTGATTATAGAAATCAAATGGGACTTTCTTTTAAGCTAGTTGCATGTGCTTTTCTTTCTTTTTGGGTGATATAGTGGCCGATCATTTCAAGTGTTAGGATAATCATTCTTGCTTCTTAAAATCAGCCAAATAACTCTCCTAAAGTGCTTAGCAAAATTCGATTTTTGTTTCATAAGAAAAGGAGTCTTATCTTGCAAGTTGTGGAACTAGCATTCAAGGGTGTTCAAGCTTGTGGTGGATCAACTATAGAGGGATTCTAACTTGATTCCTAGCTATCAAAATCGTCCAAACCAAACCCAAGAACAAAGGTTATGATCTTGAACTTAATCTATGTTTGTTCTTCATCTTATCTCTACATGCATGTAGCATGATCCTCTTGAAAATGGAATTTGTGTTCATGATTTTATGCTTCCGTTGCAAACTCTTGTTTTTGAAACTAATTACATGAACTATGATTTCCAACATCTAGTACTTTGAATCATTATACTTTTAGTGATTATTAGGCGGTCCTATCAAACCTGTTCGGCTAACGACCCTCCACTGATCAGGCGAGCGGTGGGCGAGAGTGTTCACCCATTAGACCGCCATTTTATAGGCAGTCTCCTTATACCCACTTTATAGACCAGCTTCGTGAATGAGGCCTACTAATGATTAGACTAACCATTTAATCTCATACATATAAAAAATAACTTCCTAGTTATAATATATATAAGATGTAATTTTCTAAACCTTTAAAAAATTGTTTCTGGTTTATCTTTTAATTTATTGTCGATTTAAGCTATTAAATTTAAAATTAAATTAAACCATTTAAAGCCGATTTAATTATATTTTAATTAACCAATTAATTAAATTTGATATTTTAAACCTCTTAAAATATTTATAGATTTAATCTATTAATTTTCCGAATTTAAACCATTTAAATCAAAATTAATTAAATTCTATAAATTATCTTTTAATTAAACAATTAATTAAATTAATTAATTTTGCAGATAGGTATCACAAAATAATAAAATTAATTTAAACCTATCCTTATCCCCTAATTTTCGAATTTTAGGATAAAGGTTTAAGGTTTTATCTATTTAAACAATTAATGTTACCAAAAATAGAAAGCCTGCTAAACCATTCCCTTTTTCAAGCCAAGCAGGGGGGAGGGGCCAGGGTTTTTCGAAACCCTAACCCTAATATTCAAAACGGCCACATTAGGGTTTAGAAACAATAAACCCTAATTTACAGGATACATTTATAACAATTTAACAAGAAAACACGCCAAGTAGCTCTGATACCACTGAAAGGTTTTCTGCAACTATGAACTAAAAATCCTAAGTTTACATGCAACCTATATAGATCTAGGTTTTCTTCTAATTAAACATATAACATATCCTAGAAGGCCAGAAGAAATTAACTAAAGGAATAAAATAAGATAAACTAACCTTTTAGGATTTCTTTGAAGCAAAGCAGCACAATTGTCCCGCCTCAAATGAAGTCACACCCTAGCTTGAGGCTTTGGCCGAAAATTCCTTCAGAGAGAGTACAAAAAACGTGGTCCTAGGGTTAGGGAGAGTCTCCCTATTTATAGCCTCCATGTGGTGATCAGATAATCGTTACAGATAAACCTTTTTGAATTCGAATTAAGATAAACTATTATTTTAATCATTCAAACACCATTTATGTGTAGTGTATATATATATATATATATATATATATATATATATATATATATATATATATATATATATATATATATATATATATATATATATATATATATCTCGAAAATATATATATCTATATATATATTTTCGGCCACCACATGGTCACTCACACTGCCACTTACTCAACTATTGAATAATTACAGTTTTAGTCCCTGCACCTTTAATTAATTAATTTAACTGCCAAATTCATTCCAGTTAATTCCAGAAAAATTTCTAATTAATTATTATAGTTTCTAATTAATATATTATCACTTAAATATATTAATAAACTATTTATTTAATTTCTATTGATTTATTAATCACATAATAAATCAATCTTTCTCTCTACCGGACTTTTTGCCAATCCTCCAACTATGAGGGCAACCCAAATGGACTATGCTACTATTAATTAGATAAATACTAATAATTAGTCATGGCTTACACACCTAATCCAACATATATATATATATATATATATATATATATATATATATATATATATATATATATATATATATATATATATATATATATATATATATTGCATCATATTCATTTGAAACCTCCACCTCTTCATCTTTCAACTAATTATTAAAACCATTCAAGAGTTTTTTAACTTAAATATTATAATTACTAAGTATTTAAACTAATAATGATATAATTTATGAGTATCAAATGAATTGTAGTTGAATAGGCTTTTTTACTATAAAAGAGGACAATCATTTGAGTAACACACACATACAAAGTGAGAAAAATCATATAGATTAAAGAATGCCAAGGTTTAAAGATATTTTTGTTTGCTTGAGTTTTTTTATATATTTCGAGCCATATTAAGATGATCATACAACCATTATCAATGAAGAAACTGTGTGTGTATGATACACATTTCGCAATGAAGTTATTATATTTTACTATGTTTTATGCTTATTTGTAACTCAAACTTAAGCTTATGTAATTAGCTGATGATTTGGATTCTTATTTGAGATTTTTGGTATTCTTATTTCATCAATTAGAATAGTATACTTCTTCATGTAATACAAGCTTTGATATTTTATTATCATGTGTTATGTTTGTGATTTATAAAATAAAATCTTATTTACATATATTTGGGTGTTTAGTATTTTGAAAGAACTTTATACATATTTAGCTAAATAGATATTATATTTTAGAATTTATATTTAAACGGACATTCAGGAAAATTATCAAAAAAACACATGAATGCTTGAAGAGATTATTGAAAAAAAATAAAGCAAGTAGATCAATAAATAATTGCTCTTGCATTTATTTGATCGAAATGAATGATTTTACAAAGTACTTAGTAAATCTTACATATAATCAATACTTAAATATGATTAAATTGAATAGTTTTTACAAAATACTTTGTTAATCATATATTATAATTATCTTCTAAGAAATGAAGTTTGCTAATATATAAGTATATTTTACAATTACATACATATTATAATTATTAATAGATGTGTTTTTACTTCAATTGCATTTATTTAAAACTCTTATGACATTTCATGTTCTTTTTAATAATAATGTTAGCGTTAGTTTATAATCAACATATTACGATAAATTATATATTATAATGATATTATCATTTGAATCATGGTAATTCATTTTAAATAAATATTAGTTTTTAATTGTTTAAAAACAGATGATGAAACATGATTTTAATTTTATTGTATATGTGATTTTTAGAATTAAATATATGTAAAAACACGCTTTTAGTATGTTTATTAACTCAATACAAACATTATCATTAGTTTGTAATTGTAAATATTATGACAAAGTTAGATATTATAATGATATTATCACATTAATTAAGATAGTTTATTTTAGTTAAACATTAGTATTTAGTTATTTAAATGTTGACGATAAAATGTGTTAGTTCATTACTAATAAGTTTAAAAAAATTCAACAGCATAGATTACAGCTATACTATGATTTCTTTTTTTAACCATTATCCTGAAATTTATTATGATATTATTTTACTAATTATTTATTTATTCTTTTTGATTTTTTAGAACGAATGTCTTGATATAAGATAATTCATTAGTGATACATCAACTTTTATTTTCTTATATACAATTGTTAGTACATAGTAGATAACAATGACTTAAATATTTTTTAACAAAACATACGTATTATTATTGTAACTGTGTAATTTAGTTCCTCCGCAACGCGCGGGGATTCGCCTAGTATATATATATATATATATTCTCTATTTCTTTCTCTCTTTCTCTCTTTCTCTCTCTCTCTCTCTCTCTCTCTCTCTCTCTCTCTCTCTCTCTCTTTCTCTCTCTCTCTCTCTATATATATATATATATATATGTATATGTATATATATATATATATACAGAGAGAAAGAGAGAAAGAGAGAAAGAAATAGAGAGAGAAAGAGAGTCCCGATCCGGTAAGTACTCCAATTTAGATGAGGACTACGAAGACAATTCTCGTCCAATCATTTCGTCAAGGGCAATAACGTGAAACGTATTCTTGTATTTGACGTAATCGCATGTGACGCTCTCATTCACGGAAACATAATGCCGACTCAATAATATAATCACTTGTTATGCACGTCCGTATAACATAGTTTCGCTGGGTTTTTCTGTGTTTTAAAATATTATTTTTAGCTTTTAATAAACTCGATTTTTAGTTATTATTATTGTTTAGTTTTTTCATATTTTTTATTTTTCAGTTATTATTATTATAATTTATTTATTTGTTTTTCCCTTTTCATTTTTTTTATTATTTTTTAATTATTTCATTTAAATTCGTTTTTATCTTTTTTAACTTGTTTTGGATTATTAGACATAAGATTTATAACAAGTTTTGGATTTTAGATCATAACAAATTTTTGATTTTGGATCATAACAAGTTTTGAATCATGAATCATAAGTTTTGGATCATTATACTGAACAATAATAATGTTTAGGACATAATAAGTTTTGATTCATAGCATTTTTGGATCATTATAAGTGTTTGTTGAAAATTAAAAGAAAACTCGAAAGTTTTGGTACGGGATATTTCGCTCAACAATAAATGAAGATATAAAAATGAAGTGTTGAAATTTAAAGGAACGATGCGGAAAATACATATAAATGACATGAAATGTAAAGTTGCAGAATATTAAATAAATTGTAAAGATGTGTGCGGAAATTAAAGAACAATAATTTAAACCATATGATGTCATTCGTATATTTTATTGATATTAAGAATGACGTTACAAATTTAACATTGGCTCACAAACACTCTTTCTAATTTTTGATGAATTACATGGAGATCCACACAAACACACTCAAAAGAAAAAGGAGATAATATATTTCTTGATGTTTTGTGGCTGGAGAGAATTCTCCAGCCACTCCTCCAATTCCTTTAGACTACATTGGAGTGATAGTGTCTCACTCTCTCTGATTCATGACCCAAAGCTCATTTTTATATGAGGAGAAGAGATATTCTACAAATCTGAAGTACAAAAAGAACTAATAAACTATTCCTAGACTAGGGCAGTCTATGCTTGAATATAATAATACATTAAGTACACAAGCCATACTTCTATGGAAACATGCCTATTCTAGCCTATTGAAAGTGAACTTCTGATAGTGAGGAGGTGGAAATGACTGTTTCTTCTAATCTTCTGATTTTCTGTGTTTCAGTCGCATGCTCATACAGTTAAGTTGCATGCTCCTGACTCTCATTAGTCCTATCTTGAAGTTTGATACACCTCATCTTGAGGTTCTGATACCTTCTCCTTGCTTGGACACCACCTCAAGTTCGGCATCACCAAGTTCAGTTTACGCTCCAAGTTCCGTTCACACTCTAGCTTCGGTTCAACTCCAAGTCTTCAAGTTCGGTTCCACTTAATTTTGGTGTGCTTCAAGTCTAGTGCTCCAAATAAATGTGTTCAAGCTCGGTGTCCAACTTGGTTAGCTCAAGTTCGGTTAGCTCAAGTGTTCAAACTCGGACACCTATCAAGTTTAGTGGCCAGCTTAGGTGTTAGCTTCCAAGTTCGGTTACCTCACTTGTTTCTTTTCATTTAGTCTCACAAACTTTGTAGAACGATAACTCTGGCCTGGACTTTTCGTTGACTAAGTTTGAAGGAAATAATATGGCTTAGTAGCCACCGGGTTAGGAGCACTTATTTATGCTAATTTTTAGCTTTTTCTGTTATTCCTTTGTACGTTAAATAGGAGCAGTAATTTGCCATTTGTTTTAATCAGATAATAAGAATTGGAAACCTTTGGCTCCACCTCTGTTCTTCTTAGATATTGGGCGTGAATTTTTTTGATCCTTACTTGCCTCTTTCCAACACTTGGTATCAGAGTTATGCTTCATGACCAAATACATCAGCTACGAGAAAATGGCATCATCAAGTCAGATCGTTACAAGGGAGAACACTGGAGTATCGTTCCAATGCCTGATGCTGACACCACAAGCTACACTACGTGGGCAATCAAGATGGAAGCTATCATGGATGCTCAAGTAGGGGTGAGCAACGGGCGGTTTTGCGGTTTCGCAGTTTCGGCGATTCTGGTTAGGCGGTTTGGGGATGAAGGCCAAACCGACCTTAAACCGAACCGCTTAAAAGTGGGTTAAACGGTTTGCGGTTTGGGCGGTTTCGGTTTGGGCGGGTACGGTTTGGTTTAAACCATTTAAGCAAAATCCCATTTAAGCAAAATCAGATTCATATTGGGATCGATAATGAACACATAGTAACAAAATCAGATTCATCTTGGGGTATGAGATAGAGTTCACGAACACATAGTAACAAAATCAGATTCATAGTAACAAAATCAGATTCACTAACTTACATTTATGCTGAATTTGACTGTTTGAGACTTGCAATTTGGAAACAGGAAACTTGCGATGCGATTTTGGATTTTTGGAAACCTGCGATTTGGAACTTGCGAGTTGCGATTTGAGTCGACTGAGGAGAGTAGTCAGGAGAGTGAACTCCGTGAAGTGCTGAACGAGTGAACGCCGAGAGTGAACTGTGAAGTGGAGCGCAGCCGCAGATGCGAGATCGAGAGTGAACTGTGAAGTCAGAAGTGGAGCTTTGCCTCTCAGCTTTGGTTCGACTTGGAGTCTATGAAGTGTGAACTGCGTAAGGACTAAGGAGAGACCAGAGACGTAACCTAATTTCGGTGTAAAGGGTATAGGGTTTAAGTGTAATATCCATTATTAATATTTAATATATTATATATATATATTTAATATTAATTCTTAATCGGGTTTCGGGCGGGGCCCGCCTAATTTTTCACAAACCAAAAACCGAACCGTAAACCGTATATTCAAACCGCTTAACCCGTAAACCGATCCGTAAACCGTTTAACCCAAAACCGTAAACCGTATAAGGTTCGGTTCGGGCGGTTTCGCGGTTTAATCCGAATAACGCTCACCCCTATGCTCAAGGGGTTTAGGATTCCATCGAACCACAGGTTGGCGTAGCTGTAGATGAAAAGAAGAGTAAAACTGCATGGGCATATATATTCCAAGCAATATCTGAAGACGTACTGTTGCAAGTTGCAAAGAAGAGAATGGCACAAGAGGTGTGGGAGTTACTGAGAGTGCATTATCTCGGTGCTAAAGGGGTGCAGAAAGCTAGGTTGCACACACTCAAGAGTGAGTTCTACGCTGTCCTAATGAAATATGGGAAAACTATTGACGATTTTGTAGGAAAATTAAGTGGCATGAGGTCAAAATACAACAACCTCGGTGCTACTATTGAAGATGAATCGCTCGTAAGAAAACTTCTCGACTAAGTCCCTGAAAAGTACCTTCAATTAGTAGCATTAATCGAACAGTATTCGGATGTGGATATTATGTCGTTCCAAGAAGCAATTGGTAGGCTCAAGGCATACGAGGACCGACTTCGTCTTCATAGTGAGAACACAAGAAATGAACCAAAACTGTTGCTCACCCACTCCGAAGGGCAATCGAGTCAAAAGTCAGTCGGTAGAGGATCTACAGGAGGAGGTAGAGGACGTGGTTCCAGTCAACAAGATAGAGGGGGACATAGCGGTGGTCGAGGGAGAAGATGCACACGAGGTAGAGGCGGTCGGGGTACAACTCGGCATCGCGGGATGGAAGTAACAACTGCTGGAAGAACAAGGATAAAAGTCACATAAAATGTTTCAATTGTGAGACATTCAGACACTATGCTTCGGAGTGCCCCAATCCCAAGCGGTAGGAGGCTGATGTCAATCTCACACAGGTACATAGAAGAACCCACTCTACTCTCGACTGTATGGGGTGAGGAGACAGATGACTGGGTTTTGCTTAAAGAAGATAAGGTTTTCCCGGCTTCAAAGGTGAATACAAAGGACACCTGGTACTTGGATAATGGTGCGAGTAATCATATGACAGGGGTGCGAGACTACTTTGTAGAGCTCGATAAAAGAGTAACGGGTCAGGTACGTTTTGGTGACGGTTCCAAAATGCAGATCAAAGGCAACGGTACGATTCTAATCGAATGCAAAAATAAGGAGCAACTTGTTATTACAAAAGTGTATTACATTCCCGCTTTATGAAGTAACATACTAAGTCTAGGACAAATGACTGAGGTGGGGTACAAGATTGAGATGCTACATGAATTCCTAAGAATTCACGATGAAGGTAACCGACTAATAATGAAGGTGCAACGGTCAAAATCTCCTGTACAAGATAGTTCTCCACACTACACAACCGGCGTGTTTTAGCGCCAGTCTAGATGACAATGCATGGTTATGGCATGCAAGACTAGGGTACGTGAACTTTCGTGTGATTGAATCAATGGTGGAGAAAGAATTGGTGCGAGGAGTGCCAAGAATACATCATCACACACAAGTTTGTGAGGGATGTTTAGTCGCCAAGCAAACCCGACAACCGTTCCCAAAACAAGCACAGTAGCGATCTAGCCATCCACTAGAGCTAGTACATGCAGATCTTTGTGGTCCCATATCATCTCAAACCCTAGAAGGTTACCGATACTTCCTTCTTATCATAGACGACTACAGTAGATACATGTGGGTGTCTATGATCAAAGCCAAGAGTGATGCACTCACTGCCTTCAAGAAGTTCAAGATTCGAGTTGAAAGTGAAGGGCAATACAAACTGAATATGTTACGTACAGATCAGGGAGGTGAATTCATGTCTACAGAATCAACTGATTATTGTAGCAAGGAGGTTATCAAAAGATAGTTAACAGCTCCATACTCCCCTCAACAGAACGGGGTAGTAGAACATCGCAACCGGAAAATCTTGGAGTTACCAGATCTTTGTTAAAAGTCATGGAAGTACCAGAAACATTGTGGGGGAAGCTATTCGACATGCAGTTCAAATTCTTAACCAATCATCAGAACAAGCTCTAAGCATAGACATATCGACTTATGACGAAACACCCATTCAAGGTTTTCAAGCCTTGATGGATATATACAATGAAACAAAACCTTTGTAAGACGACTCAGATATTCTGATGTATGCAGGTGAAGAATCAAAAACTATAGAAGAAGCCTCAAGTGATAAGGAATGCAGAATTGCAATGAAATAGGAGCTGGATTCAATCGAGAAAAACAATACCTGGAAGTTGACACATCTTCCAAAGGGTCAAAAGGCGATAGGCTTGAAGTGGGTATTCTATTTAAAGGAGAACGCAGAAGGGAAAGTCACCAAACACAAGGCGATAATAGTTGCAAAAGGTTACGTACAATAGAAAGGCATTGACTTCGACAAAGTCTTTGCACCGGTGGCACTTTTAGAAACAATACGTTTGTTATTGGCAATGGGAGCAAGTGAAGGTTGGAAGGTACATCATTTGGATGTAAAGTCCGCATTCATGAACGGGATCCTCCAGAAAGAAGTTTATGTTACCCAACTGGATCGTTTTGTTATTGCAGGAAAAGAAAACATGGTTTACAAGCTAAACAAGGCCCTCTACGATCTGCGTCAAGCTCCAAGAGCATGGAATGATCGACTTGATAAAACGTTAAAGGATATGGGACTTCAAAGATGCCCACAGGAGTATGCCGTGTACAAACTCCATAAGTCAAACATGATTCTAATTGTCGGCGTCTATGTGGATGATTTAATTGTAGCAGGTACAAGTGAAAACTTAGTGGTTGACTTCAAAAGGCAAATGGTTAAGGCTTTCGATATGAGTAACTTAGGAGCTTTATCCTAATACCTTGGGATAGAAGTTCAACAAGACAAAGACAGCATTACAATCAGCCAAACAGGGTATGCCAAGAAGATATTGCAAGCAGGTGGAATGGGAGATTGCAACCCATCGAAATATCCTATAGAACCAATACTCTCCTTAACAAAGGACGAAGACGGAGTGCCAGTCAAGAAGACAAAAACATGGTAACTGTTGTGCATTCTGACATACATATAAAACACCCAAAAACGACACCAAGAAACTTGATGTGTTATTAGCGTTTATAAGATTTTCGAAAATGATTTCACATTAGTTTTACATTTATGAACAGGGAAATACCATGTATGAATAGAACAACACAATTAGGCAAGTGTACCTAGTCGATTGTAGTATAGTAATGGTAAATCCGGGTTGTCGACCCAAGGGAAAACGGCTATCTTTAAGTTAAGAAAATCAATTATCAATTAACAATTATTCAAGCAAATACTCAGGGGCGAGTTTTAATAAAAACTCGTAAAACTTTGATTATAAAATAAATGACGAAATAATAAATGATCATAACAAAAATAACAAGGGAAACTTTCGTCTAGGATCTGTTGATTCATATAAACCTATGTTGACTAGTTTTGATTATGTGCAATGAGTTTAAATAAGTTGCATTAAGTTGTAGGATCGTATGGTCAAGTCACCAATTCTATGACTAATAAGTTAAAATAGCACAATGGTCATGTAACTAATTAACTTATAATTATCAAGTATTAATACAATCTAGCATGCAAACATAGCCCATATCCTAATGGTCAAAGTGATATGTTCATACAATCAATGGTCATGAGTTGCAACTAAATGTGATATAAGTCTTATTTCACTAATCAAGTTTATAACTTAGATAACCTTCCTAGTTAAATGGTCAATAACTAGTCCAATGATATATAGTTGTCAATTATACATCATGACGGTTCATGTGATCAATACGTTTAAATGGCCATTTAAACTTAATCATATGAAGATGGCAATCAAGAATACAAACTGTAACCACATTTAATATGTATAGCATGCAAGTTATATATCCTAACCGATATTAAACCCGAATCAAGAACTAGATCAACACATATTATATTAATGAATCAACATCACCTAGGAAAAAGTTACGGGAAATATAAATTACAAAATATAAAAGTAAACATTACTTAGATTCGATTGAACCATCTAGTTATGTTTGATATGCTATTAGTGCAATGGATATTGAACATTAAATACCGATTTCTAAAATGATTAGATGTTTTGGTCCAACTACCTAATCCTATGATTATAAGGTCATTAATGGCAATGGTCATGCGATTATGTATTCCAAATAATCATGTATTGGTTCGTATCATACAAGGTTCATTCGAGATTTTGATATCAATGGTCATGATAATCAAATTAACGTCAAATGAATTATGCGAGATAAAATATAAAACGTTCAATATCCGATAAATAATAATCAAATCATAACCAAACAATAATCAAATCTAAGTAATAAATAATACAGATAACATAATCTGAAGAAGACGGCTTAGGAAATCATAATAGAATGCTAAATATATATAAAGCAAACCGAATGAAGTCCCGGCCGAACATTCTTCAAGCTCTCGATTCCATAGTTTCCCCTTTGATTCTACAAGCTTTCTGGCCGAGTTTGGTGGTGTGGAGGTGTTGAGATACGATCTGGTCTCCAAGTGGTGTGAAGGGTCTCTCCAAAGAAGAGCTGAAGGGCTGAATTTATAGCAGTCGCTGGAGTCGGGCGGGGTGCGCCCAAAGTGAGGCGCAGTGCGCCTTAAAGTAGATCTGGCAGGTGGTCAACTGTCGCACGAGGGAGCACGTGGTTTGCAGCTTTAATGTCGGATCTGAGGCGCGGTGCGCCCAAAAGGTAGGCGGGGTGCGCCCTTGCACATGCTTGGCAGGTCGGTTGAATCATTGGATAAACGCACGCTTGAATATTATAATCAAAAAGTCAGACGAACGTGCGATCTGGTTCCCTCCATGGGCGCAGTGCGCCTGTAAGTGGGCGGGGTGCGCCCCAGCGTCTGGCAGTTTTGCACATTGCTTCTTTTTAAGCTCAAATGTTTGTGTAATTCGTTCTTTCGCTCCAAACGCGTATTTTTAGCTTCAAAACGAATATTTAAGCATATTAGGTATCTTTTAGTTCATAACATGTATAAAATTAAACTAAAATCACACTGATATCGTGCGGAAAATATGTATAATTTACGCGATATCAAAATACCCCACACTTGAACTTTGCTTGTCCTCAAGCAAACTACAATTTATAACCAAGCCAAAACGTTTTGATGCCCAAACAAATTTTCATACGCTACCACAGATCTAGCGTTTATTACCGATGTTAAGAATAAAGAATTAAGAATAAACATAGTAGATTATACCTAGTCCTATGTACATATATTTATCTTTTCAAAACTTTAAATAAACTCTCTTTCTATAAACGACAAGTCTTTTAGATTGATAAAAACTCATTTTTACATAACATCGAATACACCCATTAAAGATTCTTCTACCTCAAGACTTTTTGTCAAATTTCCCATATTTAGAATAAAAATCATGCTGGACTAAATTTATCAAGTTAAGTTATTATTTCCATTTTTTTTTTCGTACCTTTGAAACTCGTGACTTTCTATGGAACTCTTGATTACAAATTTTTGACTCTAGACTGTACAGAGTCTACTAATTCAAATTCCAAAGGCCACTAAGGAAATTCCATGACTTTCGATGACACCCGTGTAGCGAGCTTTCGACAATATTATCCCAAACCAGATGGTTTTAGGTAATAAGGAGTAGAAATGCCCGTAGGCCCCATTTTATGTCTACTTGCTCGAATGTCAAAGGCCACTGATTGAATTTTCCTTCCTGAGTCTCAATCTTATGGTATAACATTACTTGACTTCTGCTTTTTAACACATCAGATTTCTTGAGAATTTTTCTCATTTTAAGTTCATTTACCGAGGCTTATTTTCCTCAATTTAGTAACAGCATGTAATTCGCACATTTTTGCAAGTAGGGAAACTGACTCAATCTGTTTTGGCAAAAACTCAATTTTTAACAATTGATAAATTTTCAATGGGTTTATTTCATTATTTATGCAAAACATTTTGTAACTACCATGCTAAAAACTTGTCATCTACAAAACTAGACTTTAGATAAAACAATGAAAAACAAAAATACATACATAAAATTAAATTTAACCTACAAATTTATTTTCAGAACATTTTTCTTAACAATTACCTTTTTAGCGTTCAATTTTAGAAAAGATGTTTAAGATAACAAAAATTTTAATTGGCTCAGTTAATCATTGCAGTATGACGTCCTAACCCTACACTTATATTATATAATAATTCTATTGTATATATAATTCAAAACAGTAAAGGGAGCAAAATAGAACAGACTCCCCTTGGGTATCGGTAGACGTCATATATGAGGCTCTTTCCACAGAAAAGAATTCATTGAACATGCTGCCAGCATTGAATCTTAGCAAATCTGCATAAACATCACTCGGACAAAAATTATTTACACACAAATAAACACACAAAAATTAAATTACAAAAGTAAAAGTAATAACAACGAAAGAAAAATATCACTCATTTTGTGGTCCCTGAAGTTTCAAATCCGTGGCTACTGGTTTGCGGGTGTAGTGTGGCTGTGCGACTTTTGACCGTCGTCAGTATCGCTGCCCCTACTGTAAAGAAGCGTCCCTCTTCTCAATAGTGGTTGATTTTTAGCCATGTATCATTATGTACGACCAGTATCTGCCTCGGGTGTTTACGCGTCATGCACGTTTCCGTGTCGCGTAATTTTTGAAGTTGTCTCTTTCTCAACGCGATCCAGATTGTCGACGCGTTGCGTCCGGATGGCATACACGTCGCATTGCGTGAGCAGAAAACACTTCAAAGTTTTGTTACTTCATTTTTCCCCAAATATTCACCCCACACTTAAAATATGCTTAAGGTGTGCAAATATCTATTTATGATTAGTGATACGTCAATCAAATCAATAAAAATACATAACACAGAAAAACAATTTTAAAATCACACAAATATTAACTAATAATTTAATTTTCTATAAAATAAAAATAAACCCGAATTCCCCGGCAACGGCGCCAAAAACTTGTTGTGCATTCTGACATACATATAAAACACCCAAAAACGACACCAAGAAACTTGATGTGTTATTAGCGTTTATAAGATTTTCGAAAATGATTTCACATTAGTTTTACATTTATGAACAGGGAAATACCATGTATGAATAGAACAACACAATTAGGCAAGTGTACCTAGTCGATTGTAGTATAGTAATGGTAAATCCGGGTTGTCGACCCAAGGGAAAACGGCTATCTTTAAGTTAAGAAAATCAATTATCAATTAACAATTATTCAAGCAAATACTCAGGGGCGAGTTTTAATAAAAACTCGTAAAACTTTGATTATAAAATAAATGACGAAATAATAAATGATCATAACAAAAATAACAAGGGAAACTTTCGTCTAGGATCTGTTGATTCATATAAACCTATGTTGACTAGTTTTGATTATGTGCAATGAGTTTAAATAAGTTGCATTAAGTTGTAGGATCGTATGGTCAAGTCACCAATTCTATGACTAATAAGTTAAAATAGCACAATGGTCATGTAACTAATTAACTTATAATTATCAAGTATTAATACAATCTAGCATGCAAACATAGCCCATATCCTAATGGTCAAAGTGATATGTTCATACAATCAATGGTCATGAGTTGCAACTAAATGTGATATAAGTCTTATTTCACTAATCAAGTTTATAACTTAGATAACCTTCCTAGTTAAATGGTCAATAACTAGTCCAATGATATATAGTTGTCAATTATACATCATGACGGTTCATGTGATCAATACGTTTAAATGGCCATTTAAACTTAATCATATGAAGATGGCAATCAAGAATACAAACTGTAACCACATTTAATATGTATAGCATGCAAGTTATATATCCTAACCGATATTAAACCCGAATCAAGAACTAGATCAACACATATTATATTAATGAATCAACATCACCTAGGAAAAAGTTACGGGAAATATAAATTACAAAATATAAAAGTAAACATTACTTAGATTCGATTGAACCATCTAGTTATGTTTGATATGCTATTAGTGCAATGGATATTGAACATTAAATACCGATTTCTAAAATGATTAGATGTTTTGGTCCAACTACCTAATCCTATGATTATAAGGTCATTAATGGCAATGGTCATGCGATTATGTATTCCAAATAATCATGTATTGGTTCGTATCATACAAGGTTCATTCGAGATTTTGATCTCAATGGTCATGATAATCAAATTAACGTCAAATGAATTATGCGAGATAAAATATAAAACGTTCAATATCCGATAAATAACAATCAAATCATAACCAAACAATAATCAAATCTAAGTAATAAATAATACAGATAACATAATCTGAAGAAGACGGCTTAGGAAATCATAATAGAATGCTAAATATATATAAAGCAAACCGAATGAAGTCCCGGCCGAACATTCTTCAAGCTCTCGATTCCATAGTTTCCCCTTTGATTCTACAAGCTTTCTGGCCGAGTTTGGTGGTGTGGAGGTGTTGAGATACGATCTGGTCTCCAAGTGGTGTGAAGGGTCTCTCCAAAGAAGAGCTGAAGGGCTGAATTTATAGCAGTCGCTGGAGTCGGGCGGGGTGCGCCCAAAGTGAGGCGCAGTGCGCCTTAAAGTAGATATGGCAGGTGGTCAACTGTCGCACGAGGGAGCACGTGGTTTGCAGCTTTAATGTCGGATCTGAGGCGCGGTGCGCCCAAAAGGTAGGCGGGGTGCGCCCTTGCACATGCTTGGCAGGTCGGTTGAATCATTGGATAAACGCACGCTTGAATATTATAATCAAAAAGTCAGACGAACGTGCGATCTGGTTCCCTCCATGGGCGCAGTGCGCCTGTAAGTGGGCGGGGTGCGCCCCAGCGTCTGGCAGTTTTGCACATTGCTTCTTTTTAAGCTCAAATGTTTGTGTAATTCGTTCTTTCGCTCCAAACGCGTATTTTTAGCTTCAAAACGAATATTTAAGCATATTAGGTATCTTTTAGTTCATAACAT
>CM042009.1:124776318-125221318 GCA_023525715.1 Cichorium intybus
TATATCCTCCCTTTATGTTCATGTGTGTTTTTTTCAGGAAACATATATTCAAAAATCTCGATGATATCATATTCGATGGAAGTGATACCATTATAGACGATGATGGATGCAGAGACGATGAATAACATTTACAAGATTATTATATTTCAAACGTGGTTGATGATTCGAACCACATCCCAGAAAGTAAGTATAAATGCTCAATAATTCAGACAATTTCAAAAAAAATATCTTGAATACATAATTATATCAGGCTCACGTGTGTATATATGCATCATGCTACATGACTATATTTGCATATATGTCCTAAACCGTATGTGTGTGTATATGCATTAACATAAAGATCACATTAGATGTACATAGTCACATCTGATTTTTGTAAATTAGCATTTTTTTTGGTTCATACAAATGTGTATGTTCACATTTTGTGTATGTGTTCAGTCAACATCAAAGTTTTTCTTCTTTTTAATGCCAGACGATGTTCACATTCAAGATGAGCTTAGCAGTACAGAAGTTAAATCACCTGGAGGTACAAATATTGTGTCCTAGATTCCAAACGTTAAAGAAGGGGTCGAGCCTAAATTGAATTTTTGTTTTCGAGTCACTTGATGATGGTATTCACTTCTACAAAGAGTATGCCAAGAAAGCAGGTTTTGATCCAAGGTTGGGATCTACCAAAGGAAGGGGTTATAAGTTACAAATACCTCTTTTGTAGTAGAGAAGGAACGCACGACACGATCAATGTTGACTCTTTAAAAGGAGAATCTATGAAGAAAAAGAGAAAACTACCTAGTCAAAGGCAAGATTGCCCTACGAGGATTGGATTTAAAAATGTAAAAGGTACTGAAAAGTATTTTTCTATTACATTTGAAAAAAATCACAATCATGACTTGTACACGAGGTCGAACGTTCACATGTCAAAACATTGCAGAAAACTTCGTTTTTCTGATTAACATATGATAAATGAGCTCTATACATCTAATATTGGATCAACCAAGGCACATGGTACTGGACTTAAAGGTGGTTACAATAAAAAAGGTCCACAAAAGATAGACTACAAGAATTACTCTAGAGACCTCAACTGCCATATAGGAGACACTGATGCGAACATGGTGGTAAACATATTGACTCAGCAAAGCAAGAACAATCCATCTTTCTCATTTCATTATATGTTGTAGAAGGATGAAATTAGGGCTTTATTTTGGGCCGATTGAATTATGAAAAGAAATTACTCTGAATTCTGCGATGTTGTATCTTTTGATGCTACATTCCGTACAAACAAGTAAGCTTAATACAATAACATAGTTTTAATCTTCTATAAATGGTTGTACATTTATATTAAAATGAGTGTTACATTTAGGTATAACATGGTTTTCGTTCCGTTTACTGGGATAGACAACCACAAACGATGTGTCACATTTGGCGCCGGGTTGCTAACAAGAGAGACATCGGAGTACTATATATGGTTGTTGGAAGCATTCATGTCTTCGTTTGGGAAGGAACCAAATATAGTTTTGACCGATCAAGACGCAGCAATGGCAAAAGCTGTGGAGCAAGTGTTTAAGAAATCCACACACCGTTTATGTATGTGGCACATTGGGAAAGAATTAACAGATAAGGTTTATATTTGTGTAGTTATTTAATTTAAACCTTTACAATATAAAGTACATATGAAATGTTAACTGGCCAATTATTTTTGTATGTGTCTGCTAAAATAATATACGAAACAGATTTCAGAAAGAGGTTACAACGTATCATTTGGAATGCATGCATCAGTCCAAATATATTTCAAGACAAATGGATAGAATTGATAGAAGAGTATCAGCTACAGGACAACAAATGGTTTAAAGAAATGTACAGCATTAGAGAGCGTTGGATACCTGCGTATTATAAAAATACACCCTTGATTGGTTTGATGCACACGACATCAAGATCAGAGAGTAAAAATTACTTTTTCCAGGGTTTCATGTCAAGGAAGTCAAATTTTTTGATGTTTATGTGTAAGTTTGATGCAGCTGTGGATAAACAGAGAAATATACAATCAAACACCGAGTTTACATCTATGCCAAAGAAACTTGGACTGGTGACAAAACTACCTCTAGAAGCACAAGCAGCGGATTTGTATACTCATAAAATATTTTACATATTCCAAAGGGAAATAGAAGACTCTGTATGGACATGCTCACCGAATTCATGTAATTCTCTTGAACAGTATGATTCATACATAGTTTTGAAACAACTAATACCACAAAAGGTTCAAAATAAAATCTTGTT
This sequence comes from Cichorium intybus, assembly GCA_023525715.1. Taxonomy (NCBI): domain Eukaryota; kingdom Viridiplantae; phylum Streptophyta; class Magnoliopsida; order Asterales; family Asteraceae; genus Cichorium; species Cichorium intybus. The sequence goes on from CM042009.1 coordinate 124,778,590, forward strand.
TTTTAATGTATCGTCTAAGGAGTTTTTGAGTCATAATGATGGGGAATGGCGATATCAGGTTAGTATTTTTGGATGCTTAACAACAATATGAATGTATCAAGTAATGTTATTTTGTATAATCATCTATTTGATGTCAGGTTAAAGTTTACAAAGACGAAGACACCTTTGAATGTTGTTGCATGTTGTTTGAACATTATGGAGTCTTATGCATGCATATTTTGTATATTATGAAAAAAACATTCATGAAAACCATACCTTCCAAATACTTTTTACAGTGATGACAGAAAGGTATCATACATATGAAGGATTTAGAGAAAAGCACATATTTTGGTGAGATTAGTGGTGGGGAATACACAAAGGTGCAGGAGGTTTATTCTATAGTTCGAGAGTGTATAGACATGGTTGCACATGATAAGGATGCAATAGTCAAATTAATAGAGTATCATAAAGATATCAAAAGGAAAATACAAGACGATCCACCTGCTAGAGACACACGTTCAAGAACTGAAATAATGGAGGCAGCCATTAGAGTGTCTAATCCTGATGTAATTTCAATACGAAATCCTGAAAACATATGCAACAAAGGATGTGGGACTGGAAATCGGATAAAAGGAAAAAGAGAAATTGCAATGATCAATGCGGATAAGGATGCCAGAACGTGTACATTTTGTAAGAAGAAGATTTCACCCAACGAAAGACACGACAGAAGGAATTGTCCACTAAGAAGGGATGCGGCGAAAATGAATCAGTAGCACAGTTATAATATATTTAATTTTCATAAGGATGATTGATACTCTTTTTTTACATTTTATGTTTTGTTTGTTCCTATTATAAACAATCAATAATCAATTTGATTATTTTGAAATAAAGTTGCTACGTTTATTTACATAAGTTTGGTGTATATAGATGTGTGCGACTATTAACACAGTTGTATAATCATATACAACTAGGTGTATGTGCATATAGGCATTCACGAAATGCAACATTATAAAAATGTATAGGTATGTGCATGTGTAATTTTCTCAGTGCACATATGCACATATTAATATGTTTTTATGTGTAGGTGTTTGTACACATGCGTATTATGTGCACATATGCACATATGCACATGTTAATTTGTTTTAGGTGTATGCGTGTGTGTATATAATCAGTTGTTTTATGTGTAGGTGTGACTGCACATGCGTAATAGATGCACATATGCACATATCCACATATTAATTTTTTTTTGTGTATGTGTGTATATACATAATCAGTTGTTTTAAGTGTATGTGTGAGTGCACATGCGTATTGGGAGCACAAATGCACATACGCACCTGTTTTTTCGTTTTATGTGTATGTGTGTGTGCACATGCGTCTTAGGTTCACATATGCACATAGGTGTGTGTGTGTGTGCATATAGTCAGTTGTATTGATTATTTAAAATAAAAAATATATGTGTATGTGTACGTGTAGTTTTTTATGTGCACATGGGTATTAAGTGCACATATGCACATACACACATTTTACTTTCTTTTAGGTGTATGCGCATGCGTATTAGGTGCACATATGCACATCTTCAAATATCAACAAGTTTTAGGTGTATGTGTTTGTGCATATAATCAGTTCTACTCATTCATTTAAATAAGAATTTAATGTGTATGTGCACATGTATCCATTTCACTTCACCAGCGTATTAGGTGAATATATGCACATACTCAAATTTGCAATTGCACTTTTGTAGTGTTACAATCTAATTGGCATTTGTAATATATCAATCTTTTAAATGAAGTCCTTTAGCAATATAATATTGTAAGACCATTTTTAGTTGCATATATGTAAACTCTTATGAGCATCACTTAATGATGAAAAGGTTCATGAATTAATGTATCCATATATAACATTAGAATGATAAAAAGTATTGTCTATTGTGCATAGCGCCATGTTCAAAATGCATTAGACCGAAAACAAATTCTAACATTCAATCATACCAACCTATTGTCCAGATAAAAAAGCATTCTTGTCTTTTAAACAATCTTAGCCATCACCAAAAGTTCTTCTATATCACTACTCAATTCCAAACCTTTTTTCCTTCCATTTGTAAGCATCAAGCAATATTTTCTTCTTTTCTTTGATTGGTATTCTAGCAAATTCTTCTGATTCATTCAACACCAAGATCTACATGTATGTTCACATTGTTTAACAATATCTTTGTTGCATATTTCTTTCTCAGCTTACGAAGTTGACGTGACTGCTCCTCAGACTCAACTAGCAATCCACTGTCATATTTGCTAATAGGTCCACCCTTGTACGTCTCCATATGTCTAATCAAGAAAACCCATCCATCTATGTCTGTTCCGTTTGTCTGCCATTTCACTTTTGCACACTTGACATCTTCTTTTCCAATTGATTCTGCAGCTTTGTGTTTCAGCTCAACCAGTAGATTTGAAAAATACAAAACATGTGATATAACAAAATAACAATTATTTATAATCACTAAGATACAGTTAATAGTGTAAGTGGGTACATTTGACAAGTAACCAGTCTTTTAGGGACATTATGGTATAAAGACTTTGGGTAATCATTTGTACTATCAATCAAAGTAATTGATATTCGCTTGATATCAAATACGATAAGATAGCAACGTTCACCTTGGTATATTGGGATGAACACGTGCAGAACAAACTCCAAACGGATAACACATTAGAAATTCTTGTATGTGACTATGTGCACATTTATTAATTGTGTGTTTTCATAAATACTTGCAGTTGGTGTATACATATACATATCAACATACCTCACTTCAGATACTGTGATTTGCCATCAAAATGATATATCGATAAAAACAAAATGGGGTTATAATATTTTAATCTCACTAATTATCCATTACTGAATTAAGATTGACTCATTAATATTTAATATATTAAATATACTACACATGCTACAATATTGATTTATAAATTATATATAAAAGTGTTATGTGTGTGAGTTACAGTTTGTATGAAAATCTAATCGGGACAAGAAGAAAAAAAATATTGAAGAATTATGGAACATCAGAATGAAGAGTATATATATATATATATATATATATATATATATATATATATATATATATATATATATATATATATATATATATATATATATATATATATATATATATATATTATTGTTTTCAACGGACATAAAAACCATAACAAAAGAAATCAAATATTGTAATACGTTTAAGAAACTCAAACCCAAAAAACATCCCAAACCACAATAAAAAAAAATTTACGGATCTGGGGTTTCATTTTTTCAATTTAATTTTATACGTTTTTTGGTTTTAGACTTCTCAATCCTATCACAAAGTTTGTTTCTTTCATTATCCATATTAATATGTCATTATTGAATGCAATTAAAATATAGTTTAAATTCAGACATTCCACAATTATTCAAGGTTTTAATATCTAAACCTAAGAAGATTTTCCTACAAATTGTAGCCCATACAAATAACTCTTAAATATTTAATTTAAAATCTCATATTTTTGCATGATACAAACATTCAATAAATCAAATTCAATCATACCAACCTATTGTCCAGATAAAAAAAGCATTCTTGTCTTTTAAACAATCTTAGCCATCACCAAAAGTTCTTCTATATCACTACTCAATTCCAAACTTTTTTTCCTTCCATTTGTAAGCATCAAGCAATATTTTCTTCTTTTCTTTGATTGGTATTCTAGCAAATTCTTCTGATTCATTCAACACCAAGATCTACATGTATGTTCACATTGTTTAACAAGATCTTTGTTGCATATTTCTTTCTCAGCTTACGAAGTTGACGTGACTGCTCCTCAGACTCAACTAGCAATCCACTGTCATATTTGCTAATAGGTCCACCCTTGTACGTCTCCATATGTCTAATCAAGAAAACCCATCCATCTATGTCTGTTCCGTTTGTCTGCCATTTCACTTTTGCACACTTGACATCTTCTTTTCCAATTGATTCTGCAGCTTTGTGTTTCAGCTCAACCAGTAGATTTGAAAAATACAAAACATGTGATATAACAAAATAACAATTATTTATACTCACTAAGATACAGTTAATAGTGTAAGTGGGTACATTTGACAAGTAACCAGTCTTTTAGGGACATTATGGTATAAAGACTCTGGGTAATCATTTGTACTATCAATCAAAGTAATTGATATTCGCTTGATATCAAATACGATAAGATAGCAACGTTCACCTTGGTATATTGGGATGAACACGTGCAGAACAAACTCCAAACGGATAACACATTAGAAATTCTTGTATGTGACTATGTGTACATTTATTAATTGTGTGTTTTCATAAATACTTGCAGTTGGTGTATACATATACATATCAACATACCTCACTTCAGATACTGTGATTTGCCATCAAAATGATATATCGATAAAAACAAAATGGGGTTATAATATTTTAATCTCACTAATTATCCATTACTGAATTAAGATTGACTCATGAATATTTAATATATTAAATATACTACACATGCTCACAATATAGATTTATAAATTATATATAAAAGTGTTATGTGTGTGAGTTACAGTTTGTATGAAAATCTAATCGGGACAAGAAGAAAAAAAATATTGAAGAATTATGGAACATCAGAATGAAGAGTATATATATATATATATATATATATATATATATATATATATATATATATATATATATATATATATATATATATATATATATATATATATATATATATATATATATATATTATTGTTTTCAACGGACATAAAAACCATAACAAAAGAAATCAAATATTGTAATACGTTTAAGAAACTCAAAACCAAAAAACATCCCAAACCACAATAAAAAAATTTACGGATCTGGGGTTTCATTTTTTCAATTTAATTTTATATGGTTTTTGGTTTTAGACTTCTCAATCCTATCACAAAGTTTGTTTGTTTCATTATCCATATTAATATGTCATTATTGAATGCAATTAAAATATAGTTTAAATTCAGACATTCCACAATTATTCAAGGTTTTAATATCTAGCCCTAAGAAGATTTTCCTACAAATTATAGCCCACACAAATAACTCTTAAATATTTAATTTAAAATCTCATATTTTTGCATGATACAAACATTCAATAAATCAAATGATTCAAGTCATATCAATCTTTAGAATCAGACGCATAATGATTATAAGAAAAGTATAGCCCCATCTCGAAATTATGATATATTTATTTTGACAATCATTTCCATTCAGATTCAAATAAATGTTTTATGTACACCTACCAAAATCATACTAGTACCTATGTTTGATATATGTAGTTTTTAGGCATTAGTATGTTTACCTTAATTTAATGTGTATATGCAGTTAATGTGCATATGCATACTGTATGTGTATATGTACAGTATATGTGTGCTTCTAAACTAGATGTATACCTACTATAATAATAATACTACCTATGTGTTATATATCTAGTTTTCAAAAGTTGATATGCATTTTTTGATGTTTTTATGTCAAATGTGTATATGTACATTGTATGTGCATGTCTACAGTAGTTGTGTGTATCTACAGTTGATGGACAACTACCATAAGCATAATAATGCCTATGTTATATGAATTTTTTTAAAAAAAACTACCATAAGCATAATAATACCTATGTTATATGAATTTTTATGTTGTATTGATGTGAATGTGTATACGTACATTGTATGTGTTTATAGACAGTACATGTGTGTTTATACTGTAGATGTACACATTCTATAATAATAAAATTACCCATGTTATATACATTCACATTTCATAACTTGATACGCACTTTTATGTTGTTCTTTATGTGAATGTGTATATGTACGTTGTATGTCTCTATGTAAAGTAGATGTGTGTATGTATACTAGATGTACGTATGTACATATAGTGTGTAAGCAATATATGTGTATACACGTATTTCTAGACAGAATCATCTACTTAGCATTTACATTTTGATAAATTGAAAATGGGGTTATCATTTGTCAAAATCAATACCTATCAGTTTTCAAATAAAGAATTCAATTTTAACATTTGTTTTAATAGATTTTTCATACCCTGCTTTCATTATATATTTAAACAGTCATGATCTAAGTGATATTTGAGTAAGCTACAATTTTTACGAAAACCTAGTTGAATTAGATACATCAAAAATATCTAAAAAGTTACGAAAAGACATCTTAATCCGATACATTAATAATTGTTTTCCACGGACATAATAATAATAAAAAGGATACAAATATCGTAACAAGTTTAAGAAACTCAAAACCAAGAGGCATAATAATATATAAGTATAGGTAATAAAACAATACTTTTAAGATGTCATCATAAAAAAATCATAAATTTTCTACATTCATATATCTCTTTACTTTTTAAATCAGATATATTCAGTCCAACATAGGTTTTCGTACAAATTATAGCCCACTCAAATAACTCTTAGTCATGAAGCAGTAAAACATATCATTATTGCATGAAAAAAAACATCTATTAAAATAAATTTTACAATCTAGCTCAGTCTTTGAAAGCCAAGAAATATTGATTATAAAAGATGGATAACCCCATTTACAATTTATAGAAAATGCAAATGTATATATGAAGTTTTCATAAATTTTATGTGGTATATTAACAATAAGCTGTGTATATTGTCCATGTACATGTACACACAATGTAATGGTATGCATGTATGTTTTTAATATCTCATATGTGCATATATACACTTACACTAAAGATATGCACATATGTATCATACATTTCTCATTACATATGTACACAATAATACAAACAAACATACCAGCTCAACATAATATATTTACCTACATATTATTGTATTACTATATACATTACATTTATAAATAACATATTCAACTGTGTGCATTTTATTACAATTAAAAAAGACACATACCAGCTCAACATTCTTCCATTTGTCTTTTCCTTTAATTGTCTTCATGAAAACTTTGACATACGATGCAAATGCTTGATACGAGTCATTCGAATTCACCATAAAATCTTCCCGATTAGTGTTATCCTGTAACATAAACATATTCGTTAGTTAGCATACCACTTTGTCATGTCAATTTATTAAATAATTATAATTATTAGTAAAACTTACATATTTATAACATTCAGATATAATCTTGTTGGCCTAGTTTTCTTCTTTATCCCTTCTTCATGATTCATCACCAGACACCATGAGTTGACTGCATATACATCCAAAGCAACATCTGGCAGAAATGTCTCCATGTTTATTCTTTTCGCATAATTACCATTTTTATCTTCAAATATTGAAAACCTGTCAAATAAAAAATGAATCACTCATAAGTAGATAATTTTACAATTTTAATTACTATATGTACATAACTTACTCAAGATCATCTGACAGTTGAAACAACCATTCTGATTCTTTCACCTCTATCACCTTGACAAAATCTAAGACTTGAACCTGTTTGTTCAAGTATTGAGATAGTTTGTACTGCGAAGGCTTCCTAATTCTTTTACTCAAAGGGACCTCATCCATTGGATCCTCGACCTCATTGTCACGGTTTACAAAAGGTATCTTCACTTCGCGTCCACCAACATTGATGGTCGGCCCATATTGATCTGCTAACACAATCCTGAATTCCTGGGTTATCCCCAAATCAAATTTAGGTTCCTCGTTTTCTGTCGTATTAAAATTAGGCTGATGTATATTTGACAATAAAATATAATCAGGATTCCTATGTTGATGACTTATGCTTTTAGAATAATAATTATTTTATGTTTCTTCCACTACCTGTAGCAAGTAAGTGGAAATTGGAGAATCAAACAAGTCTTTTTGTTTGTCATGTGACGGTGTCCCACTAATCTTGAACGATATGGTTTTTGTTGGGGTTTTCAGCACTCCTTCAACACCATATTGTTTATTACCATCAACAAAATCACCTATAACACATTTGTCTTTTGGAGTGTTTACAGCCTCTAACAATGTCGTTTTTATATTATCTAAACCCACAGTGGTGTCATCCTGACCCAAACCCCATACAGTCATCAACCTGTAGTGCCATTGAACTGTTGTTTATCTCATCTCCATATTTCCCAGTTGACAACACACTCCTATTATCCTCATGTACATTTATACCATTGTCAGCTTTCACTCCTTCTCCACCAAATAGTCGATCAAAATCTTCTTTAGCAGACAACAATTGTTTGTTTGTTGGCTCCCTTACAAGTAGACTTCCAATCTTTACTGCCAAATCTTTCTTATACCGAATGATTCTTGAAATGCGTAAGTTGATATCAACAATATCTTCCTATCAATATCATAAAAAAATGAAATTTTTAGTTAACCTAGAATTTGTAATTTATTTGTAAACTCACAATAAAATCTTATACGTAATACATGAACCGTCTTGTAAGCTGTAGCTTCCGGTTCCAAATCCTCCACGTGTTCACCACCTGTAAAGTTCCCGAATCCACCATTGTTCAACTCGTACAATTCCCTCTTATTCACCTCATCATAATCCCAATTCCCAATTGCAGGAAATATTTTTGGAACCCTGTCGTTCGGTATTCTTATATGATGCAAATATGTTAACTGCATTTGACCACACATAATATTATTAGTTTAAGGAACTAAATGTCAGAACACACAATATTTCATTATGTAGACAACTTACCAGTAAGAATGTAATCGTACCGCAGAAATGATATTTCTTTAAGTACGGTATCCATTTCATTTTCGAACATTTAACTGGATTCAACACGTATCCACACCAATCTAATGAACTGATGTCCTTTACCCCAACAACCTTGTTCATAATTTTCTTCATTATGTATCCGGTTTTGTAAGCTTTGCATATGCAACTATTGAATAGAGCTACAAAGTTCAACCTGAATATGATCCCATCATCATCTGATTCCTGTATCCTTTTTACCAGTTCACTCCTTGATGCATGCTTCTTAACAAACTGAGCCCTCCAAGCACTAACAATATCATTTGTGTCATCAGCATCTTCAACATCATCGATGTCTGTACCACCATTTGGTATCCCCAAAATATCATGTACTACATTGTTTGGCAATTTGATGTCCCCTTTACCAGTTCTGATTATCATGTTCTTGTCGTCTAGAGTAGCAACTATATAATGTCCTAGCTTAGCAGAACTTACCCCTAGTTTCATCTTTAAAAATGATTCAAACCTAATTTCTCTTACAGCTTCTTGTTGATCTTCAGACAAGTATCAAACAGCTTCAATCATTGACGAAGGGGAAGTCTTTATTCATAAACCATAAGGTTTGTTGAATCCACTACTGGAAGGAGATTTCAGTATATTGTTTTTCTTGCTTCTACCTCTCTTAGACGATGATTTCGCGGACGATCTTACCCGTTTTGCTGGTGTTATTGCAATTATAGGACCTTCCTTTGGTTTCTTAACCTTAACTTTATCCATAAGCTTTGCTTCTGTCATTTTCCTTTTACTACTCCTTGTTCTTGATGAAGATATATCAGACTTCCTAATTCTAATAACGTTATGCGGGGGAGTCATAGCTTGTTCATCACCTGTGAAAAAAATTACATTAAATATGTATTAATATACCACATTAAAACAAAAATGTATTACCTGCACAAATTAAAAAATATCATTACTCAATATAGACCATGAAATGATTATTTTATATTTCTTAACGTACATCTGTGTACGTGTTAATGTAAAGGTAAACATTGACATGCATGTGCATACGTTTATTTTGTACCAAATACATGAATAGAGCTACATGTTTACACAAATGCGTATGTACATAACTCAAGACAGGAATGAATGTGCATAACTATAGATGTTCATTGACATGCATCCCAATGTGCATATATACATTTTTTTAGAGATGCATATGTATATAATACAAAATAAGGATGCATATCTGCGTATCACAAGTCTGTGTTTTTCACTTTTGTGAACATGTGCATATAATACATTTCAGATGAACATATGTTCTAACATTAGAATACATAAATGTTATACCTTCAATTTCTGGTTTTTTTACTTCCAATTTCGTTGTTTTGTTCATCAGTGTCATCTTCAACATCAACATCTTCATCATTATCCTTGTCTTGTTCATCTTTTTCATCTTGAACATCTGCATCTTCATCACTATCGTTAACTTGTTCTTCAGTTTCATCTTTAACAGCTTCAACATCATCTTCGATGACTACTGGATCATTCTGTAGATTTGCAAATTTTCTCAGAGCCTTCTTCCGCTGCCTTTCGCTCCTTCTACCATAAACTGCAAAAAATAAAACATAAATAAAGGACATCTAAAACAAAAACTTTGATAGATATGACATACCTCTGTTAACCATTGTGTCTCTCTTTTTCCTCGATGCTTGTAAAAATCAAATACAAACACAAAAGATTATAAAGAAAATGAGTATATTTATTGAATCGAGCAAATCAATGAATTAGGGTTACGATTGCGAACCGAAAAACCCTTTTCCAGTGTTTATCGGAGGATAAACCTTGAAATCGTTTTTAAAACCACACCATAAAATACTTTTTCAATACACACACAAAAGGTTATAAAGAAAACGAGTATATATGTCAATTTCGAGCAAATCAATGAATTAGGGTTGCGATTGCGAACCGGAAAACCCTTTTCCAGTGTTATAGGACGATAAACCTTTAAATCGTTTTTAAAATCACACCATAAAACACATTTTGAAGTTCAATATATCAAGAAACTAGTTAGATGAATGATCGATTACAAGAAATTTTGACGTTCGTAGTTCACCTTTGAATCGCCTTCGTCTTCTGTAAGCTTTGGTATGAAGAAAGGTCTCTGGAACAGAACCCAATTTTTATCTTCGATAATTATGGAAAATATTCATTAGCTGTGATGAGATCATATACGTAGCTGATTTCACGGGATCTCATTGAAAGGGTGACAGGATGTGATATCGGTTATGACAAATATACCCTTCACCGCCTTATTTTAAATGGTAAAAGGGTTATTGTTTCATTTTTATTACAATAATGCCATCGTGCATCTCCACCATCCAAATTTTTGATCTAGTGGCTAAGAATTGGTTCTTAGGTTCCAAGGAAAATAATGGTTTCCATTTGATCTTTTGTCTATATATATATATATATATATATATATATATATATATATATATATATATATATATATATATATATATATATATATATATATATATATATATATATATCTATATATATATATATATATATATATATATATATATATATGTATATATATATATATGTATATATATATATATGTATATATATATATATATATGTATATATATATAATGTATATATATATATATATATACATATATATATATATATATATATATACATATATATATATATATATATATATATATATATATATATATATATATATATATATATATATATATATATATATATATATATACATATATATACATATATATATATATATACATATATATACATATATATACATATATATATATATATATATATATATATATATATATACATATATATATATATATATATATATATATATATATATATATATATATATATATATATATATATATATATAGAGACAAAAGATCAAATGGAAACCATTATTTAATAACATAAAAACCACTCATCTTTTCAAAAAGATACATTGCGACCATTATAACAAATAAAAGTCAAGATTTTATGCCGCCAACTTGAAACACTTCTTATCCCCGTCACATTCAAAATTTAGTTGATTCATTTGGATACTCTATGCATTCACAACGTGACCAAGAAGTTGCACTTACGAAAACCAAACTCATATGTAGACAATTTTATGTATCATTTTCATTGCAATGAAGTTCCAATATTTGCTTCAAATGTCGATATGAAACTTTTCATAAAATATTTCGATGAAAATAATCCTTAAAAATTATAAAATAAAATGAACAGTGGTCAATATGGAATTTTTTGAAAGTGTGGGTGGTTTTTATAGAACAAAAAATATATAGTGGTTAAACCGGATTTTTGGGCAAACTACAGTGGTTTTTACGTTATTTACCCTATATATATATATATTTATATATATATATATATATATATATATATATATATATATATATATATATATATATATATATATATATATATATATATATATATATATATATATATATGCATACAATTACACATACACATAATAATAATAATAATAATAATATTAATCATCACAAAATTTTCTCGTCAAGCTTTTAACATATTTATATTTATAATATTTTTCACATGTATCGCTAATTCGTTACCGGTTACACAAAGATTGTCTTGTAAAACTTAATTTCCAAATAAATTATTCTTTTTATTTTGTGACTAATTAGTGATGGACTTTAATATTTATTAACATTTATTGTTAATTTGTCTGTAATGATGTAAAGATTTTTGATGGAATATTCTCGCCATTGTAAAAAATTTATATTATCATGCATAATTATAACAAAACCTTAAATATGCATGAATTTAATTATTTAGGCTATTAAAACACCAAGTCAAAAATAAATTCATCCATTATTTTAATAAACCACCATCTTTATAAAACTCGGATATTATAGATTAGCTATAGTTCATAATGGTCTTTCATTTGTCGATGTTCAAACATTGTGGTTCTTTATCGACATCTTTTGCACAATATAAAAGTTCAATGTTTTTCTTTGTTTTACTTGGTTATATGCATTCCACAACTAACCATTCAAGATCCACTACTCGATACTAATTCTTATGTACTTTTAAGTGTTAATATGCAAACATCTCAAAAATTTCATCCCTTTTAGTGTATAACCTCAAGCATATATTTTCTTAGAGTCCAATACAAAATTGTGGCCAAAATCTTGGCTCTTCGGTTGGCGGCAGTGGTGGAGTCTGTGGTAAGTATTGAGCAATCGGCTTTTGTGAAAAATAGGCAAATCCTTGATGGTCCTTTGATGGTGAATGAATTGGTGGCTTGGTTTAAAAAGAAAAAAAACAAATGATGATCTTAAATATTGATTTTGAAAAAGCTTATGATTCTATTTCTTGGAATTTTTTGGATCGGGTTATCAGACTTATGAATTTCCCTCCTATTTGGTGTGAGTGGATCCGTGCTTGCCTTCATTCAGCTCGTTCTTCGGTTATGCTTAATGGTAGTCCTACGAAAGAGTTTAGGTTGTTTCGTGGTTTAAGGCAAGGTGATTTGTTATCCCTGTTTCTTTTTATTTTGGCTATGGAGGATTTACATGTTGCTATTGAGAATGTGTGTGCTATGGGGCTTTTCAAGGGAATCAATGTTGGGGATTCGACTTTAATGATGTCTCATCTTTTTTATGTCGATGATGCGTTGTTTTTGGCGGAGTGGTCTAAGGAAAATATTGAGGATCTTGTTAATATCTTTAACTGTTAAAGTTAAATCTTTTTAAATCTAATCTTTTGGAGTAGGCATTCCGGTTGATGTGGTGGAAGGTCTTGCTCATGTGGTTGGATATAAAGCTGCAAAATTTCTATTTATTTACTTGGGTCTTCCGGTTGGTGCAAACATGACATGATCAAAGGGTTCAGACATTCTTAAGGACAAGTTCAAAAAAAAAAGACTTTCTAGTTAGAAAGTTAATAAGCTGTCTATTGGTGGTAGGGCGATGCTTTTAAAGACTATGCTTGGAGCGATGGGCATTTTTTATTTCTCGATGTTTGTTATGTCGGTGAAGGTAGCTAAGGAGCTTAAGGCGTTGTGATCTAGATTTTTTTGGGGTGGTACGGTTCATAAACAGAAAATTGTGTGGGTTAAATGGGATCTATTCATGCCCAGGTTAGAAAATGGTGGCTTGGATATTGGTTGTTTAGCTATTTTTAATATGGAGCTCATTTTGAAGTGGAAATGGAGGATTTTTTTCATGAAAATGACTCTCTTTGAGTAAAGATTATCAAATGTTTTTATGGAAGTAAGGATGGTTTTGGGTCTTGTCGATATAGATCTATTAGTGGCAGCCCTTGGTCTGGAATTTTACATGTTGAGATTAATATGTATGAAAGAAAGGTGTTAGATCTCAATGTTTTTGTTCGTAAAATTGGTAATGGGTGCAATTATTTTTTTAGTTAGATAGATGGTTCCAAGGGGTTATTCTAAAAGATGCTTTTCCACTTGTGGCTGATATCGAGAATTATTTTACTTGCATTGTGGCCAAAAGATGCAATAGAAATGGGTGGGTTTGGTCTTGGAAGCATCGTGATTGGTTTGGTGATGCGATGGCCCAACTTCAAGAGTTTTTGGGCTTTATTTGTGATTTCAGATGTGGGTTGGGCCAGGATACTTGGGTTTGGAGTATTCATTATGATGGAGTTTTTGCGGTTGCTTCTACTCGAAAATGGATTAATGATATGGTTCTTCATGCTAACTATTTTGGGACTAGGTGGTGTAAGCTTATGCCTAGAAAGATAAATATTTTTGTTTGGAGAATGTTATTGGGTAGAATTCCTATTACTGTGGAGTTAGTAAAACGAGGGGTAGAGATCTCTAATGTGCTTTGATCCATTTGTGAGTGGGAGGAGGAAACGTTCGCACATCTTTTTGTCTGATGAGAAGTTGCTTGTAAGGTGTGGAAGGGATTATTTAAATGGTTAGACATTGAAGTGGGTTGTTTTTGTGATCTGGGTGATTTACATAGAGGTGGTTGTGTTTACGGGTCTTTGGTACATTTGAAATTTCGGAATGATGTGATGCATGGAACGAACAGGACCAAGAAAAACATGATGCTAGATAGTATTCAGGAATTGTCATTTCTTTGGATGAGTAGTAGGCAAAAGAAATTGTTGCTTTCATTGGGTCTTTGGTTCCAAAAGGCCCTAAATGCTTTGTAATTTCTGTAATGCCCGGTTTCTCAAATTTAGGATATACCAAATTATTTTAGTCAAAAACAAAATCATTTGTGGTATAATCCAAAAGGAAACAAGTTTACAAGTTCTATCAAAACATAGTTTAAGTTATACACTAAAGTACATAACTATTACACCAAAAACCGGGTTCATTATAATATTTAACAAAACTACAATACAAGTCAAAGTCCAAGTCCATGTGTAGCTATCCATCCATGTTTCGCTTCCCGCGGTCACTGCTACCAGAACCTAACATAAATCACAGTAACAAACAATTTATGAGCTATGAAAGCTCAGTGAGTAAATTTAGGTTAATTGGTTTATATCATCCATTATCTCATTTTAATCAAGCTCAACGGACTATCTCAGTCCCGAGTGTGATATACACACTACAACTCTTTATTCCATATACTCAAAATTTGGTTATACTCAACCAAATCAAAACATAGCCTAATTCTTATCTGCAAACATCGTCATAATAAGATATAACCATCCAATAAATAACAACTCACCTGTTGTCGGGTTACTCTGTGGAACTCCTGAACCGCGTGTGTCGTGCTCCTGTCTAGCCTTAGATGTATCACAATAACTCAGGTCAAACTCAATATTCAACAATCTCAATCATATTCAACATCGATAACAATCAAGAATTTGAATCATAAGAGAGGTTTATAATCAAAATATAGCAATACCATCCTAATTATAACTTCCAATTTCACCATTTTGACTCATACAACCCTAAAAACACAATACAAGCAATTTGCTAGCTTGGGTCTCGAATTAGAACTCCATTACACACACTAATCCAAGTAAGCTCACTCTAATTCATGCTAGTTGCAAGTGGTTCATCAAAACCACAAGAAACTACCTCAAATCAAACCATCCAACGGTTGAAACGAAACCAAAATCAAAGAGGATTACCTTTCAAGCTCAAGGAACTAATCTCTAGCTTCAATTCGTGATCAATAAGCCTTAATCTCGACTTAGAAGGGTTAGAATCGCTTTTCTAGGGTTTTGGGAGGGTTTTGGTCGAATTGGAAATGACCCAAATGAAAGAAAACCCGCACTTTAAAACTGTCCCGAGTGCGCGACACGACCCGTGTGAGACCTACAGCAAGCTATCTTGAACTTTACAGACTCACACGACCCGTGTAGGCTCACACGACCCGTGTGAGGCCTAAACTCGCTTCGGTAATTTTTGAACAAGAGCTACACGACCCGTGTGGAGGTACACGACTCGTGTAGGTCTGAAAAGGTTACTACTTTGCTTCTTAAGCCTTTCTACACGACCCGTGTGACCATACACGACCCGTGTAGCTCTGATTTGACATTTTTCAAGTCTAAACTTTACTCAATTGGGTTTTTAACCATCCTAACTCATATAGTAACCTATTTAAATCTTAATTACATTAAGATTAACACAAAATCTCTATAAATTAGTAATACGGTATTACAAGTTCTTACCCCCTTCAAAAGATTCTGTCCTCGGAATCTCTTGAAATAAAAAGGGATACTTTGACTGCATCTCCTCCTCAGCTTCCCAAGTGACATCCGTACCTCTATGGTGTTGCCATTGTACTTTTACTACTCCAATCTCTTTGTTTCGTAACTTCTTAACCTTTCTATCCAATATCTGCTCCAGCATCTCTTGGTATCTTAATTTTCGTCTAATTGGATTCCGGCTAAAGGTATTCGAGTGGATCTGTCATATAATGTTTTTCTGAGATGTGACACATGGAATACATTGTGGATACCCCGTAGTTCATCTGGAAGCTCAAGTTTATAAGCGATTGCTCCAATTCTCTCTAAGACTTGGAAAGGTCCTATGAATCGTGGGCTTAATTTACCTCGTTTGCCAAACCAGATCACTCCCTTCCATGGGGATACCTTCAACATCACCATGTCCCCGACATGGAACTCTAATGGTTTTCTCCTCTTATCTACATATTGCTTTTGGCGGTTTTAGGCTATTTTCATATGCTCACGGATGCTTTGTATCTTCTCTTCGGTCTCGGCTATAATCTCTGGTCCCGCCAATGGTTTCTCTCCAGTCTCTGTCCAACAAGTCGGGTCCGACACGGTGCACCATATAAGGCTTCAAAAGGTGCCATCTGTATACTGGAGTGATAAGTTTTGTTATAGGCAAACTCTACTAAAGGCGGATGATCTTCCCAACTGCCTCCAAAATCAATGATGCAGGCTCGTAGCATATCTTCAAGTGTTTGTATCGTCCTTTCCGACTGTCCATCTGTCTGGGGATGATACGCAGTACTCAATAAGGCTTTTGTACCAAAATGCTTTTGGAAACTCTGCCAGAAATGTGAATTGAAACGACTATCTCTATCCGAGACTATTGAAGTCGGCACTCCATGTCGTCTCACCACTTCTCTAGTATAAATCTCGGCTAGCTTTGACACTTGATAATCTTCTCGGATCGGAATAAAATGAGCCGATTTTGTTAACCTGTCAACAATCACCCATATAGAATCATATCCTCGAGGAGTGCGAGGAAACTTTGTGATGAAATCCATAGTGATCTCATCCCATTTCTTCATTAGTACCGGCAATGGTTGCACTGCTCCATACGGCTTTTGATGATTAGCTTTTACCTGAAGACATGTCAAACAGTTCTCTACAAATCGTCCCACATCTTGCTTCATACCAGGCCACCAGTAATACGGCTTTAGATTATGATACATTCGTGTACTACCAGGATGAACCGAATACCTAGTACAGTGAGCATCCTCTAGCAATAACTGTCTCGCCTCGCCATGTCTCGGAACCCAAACTCGCCCTTGGAAAGTCTTGATTCCTTGTGCATTTTCCACCAGTTTCTCCACATAACTAATCATCCTCTCTTTCTTCAAATCATTAGCTTCGCCTTGGCATCTACGTATCACCTCCGGTAATTGACTTATAATCCCCATTCGAGCCGATACGACTCGAATAGGCGGCTCTTTACGGCTTAACGCATCCGCCACCACGTTAGCTTTACCGGGATGGTAAAGTATTTCACAATCATAATCTTTTAGTAGATCCATCCACCGTCTTTGTCTCATATTTAGCTCCTTTTGATCGAATAAATATTTCAGGCTTTTGTGATCTGTGTAAATCTGAAACCGTACGCCATAAAGATAGTGTCGCCACATCTTCAATGCAAAGATTATCGCTGCCAACTCTAAATCATGCACCGGATAAGCTTTCTCATCTGACTTGAGTTGTCGAGACGCATAAGCGATTACTCGTCCTCTCTGAATTAAGACACATCCAAGACCGCTCAGAGAGGCATCGTTGTAGAGAACAAAATCTTCCCCGCCTTGCGGTAAGGCTAACACCAGAGCTTTACACAAACTATCTCGTAATTGTTCAAATGCTGACTGTTGCGCCTCAGTCCAATTGAACTTCTCCGCCTTCTTTTTTAATTTGGTTAGGGGTGTAGCGATTCGGGAAAAATTTTCAACGAATCGCCGATAGTAACCCGCTAATCCCAAAAAGCTGCGAACCTCCATCGGACTCTTTGGTGGTTCCCAACTCATTACAGCTTCGATCTTTGCTGGATCTACCTTTATACCGTCTTCATTTATCACATGGCCAAGAAATTGAATCTCCCGCAACCAAAACTCGCATTTTGAAAATTTCGCATATAATTTCTCGTCTCGGAGAAGATCTAGCATTTGTTGCAAATGAAATCTGTGCTCATCTCGACTCTTTGAATAAATCAAAATGTCGTCGATAAATACAATCACAAATTTATCGAGAAAAGGACGACAATTTCGATTCATCAAATCCATAAAAGCGGCTGGAGCATTAGTCAAACCAAACGGCATGACTAAAAATTCGTAATGACCATACCTCGTGCGAAAAGCTGTCTTCGGAATATCAGCTTCTTGTACTCTCAACTGATGATAACCAGATCTCAAATCGATCTTGGAAAAATACGTAGCTCCGTATAATTGATCAAATAGGTCGTCGATCCTCGGCAACGGGTAGCGATTCTTTATAGTAATTTTGTTGAGCTCCCGATAGTCTATACACATTCTCATGGAGCCGTCTTTCTTTTTCACAAAAAGTATAGGTGCACCCCACGGAGACGAACTCGGACGAATAAACCCAAGTTCTAACAACTCTTGCAACTGTCTCTTTAATTCTTCCATTTCAGACGGTGCCAATCGGTAAGGCGGTCGAGCTACCGGCTTTGCCCCCGGTATTTCCTCGACCACAAACTCAACTTGTCTACTTGGTGGTAAGCCTGGAAGATCATCAGGAAATACATCTGGATAATCACAAACCACTTCTACTTCTTCTATTTTGGAATGTTTTGACTCGGCACTAATCGCATGTGCCATAATCAATTCACCCCCTCTTTCCACATATCTCCTAGCCGTTGCAAGTGACACTATCGGTACTTTTAGGGAACGTCGTTTACCTCGTATCAAAATTCGGGAACCACTCGGTGTCTTTATGGAAAGTGTTTTCTCATGACAATCCATTTGACCTCTATTATCATCCATCAAATCCATCCCGACTATCACATCAAACTCATGATTAGTGATTGGCTTCAGATCTATAAGGTACGCAACCCCATAGATTTCAAGTCGACACTGTTTATAATGACTCTTCACAAAAACACATTTCCCATCTGCTACATCCACTATTATTTTCTCATATAAATCGGCTAATGGAATATCTAGTTTAGAAGCAAAGGACTCTGATATAAAAGACACAGAAGCACCGGAATCAAAAAGTACTCATGCTTGAGAAGAGTTCAAGCGAAAGATACCTGTGATAACATCGCGTTTTCACATGACCGTCACCCCTATCTCTTCGATCATCTCGATCTCGACCTCCTCCTCGTCCGGTCTTTTGAAAATCTCTCTGTGGTTCAGATTTCATCTTTGGGCAATCTGGGCGAATATGTCCGCTTTCTCCACAATTAAAACAGACAGGACGACTTTCAGTACACTGACGCGCCATATGTTCCGTCTTTATTGAAAAAAAACTGAGGGAGGGGTTCGGGAATCACATTCCCCAGTGTGCTTTCGCCTGCACTTCTTGCACCATCTTTCTTCCTTTTTTTTGGGTTCACCACGGAATTAAGAACTCGTGGTATTGGATCTCTGAGAAGTATCTACAGCTTTACCTTCCCACTTTCTCTTGAATCCTCCAACCTCTCTTTCAGTTCTTCTCTCCTCCTCCTGTCTTTGCAACTCCCTTTCTCTCGATCTTGTTGAAAGGTAGTATATCTGGAACTCGGCAAAAACTCTCGAATCTGGGTTTTTAAACCCCACAAGTAACGATCCATCTTACGCTCCTCCGTATCTACTTGATGTTGTGCAAATCTCGCCTTCTCATTGAAATCCAGCGTATATTGCTGCACGGTTCTCGACCCTTGTTGTAATTTCATAAACTCTTCTTCTATTCCTTTCATGGCATTATTGGAACAATAGTATTCAGTGAACTTCAATTTAAATTGTTCCCAACTCAATGTATACGCCAAGCTCTCTCCTATCTCCATACACGTATTCTCCCACCAAAACTGTGCATCCTCCTTCAACAGGTTTGTTGCAAACTCAACTTTATCCGCCTCGTCACATTTACTTGTGCGGAACTCTTTTCAACATGTGTCAGCCAATTTCTGGCCGCTATGGGATCATCCTTCCCATAGAAGTCATATGGCTTGCACTTTTGGAAAACATCATAAGTGCATTTTCTCACCTTCTCTGGTACTCTAGCTCCGCTTGTCTCAATAAAGACTTCTTCACGATCCTCCCTGTGCTCAGGTTGAACCGGTGGTTGTCCCGAAGGACCTCCAGTTGCAGCCTCCGTCTAAGGCCTCAAATAAGTGGGTAATAACTATTTAAGTGCTTTGGCTACCTCAGCCGCAATCATAGCTTGCATATTACCCTGTGTCTCGGGAGGTCGCTCTCCCTCGGGTTGATGCTCTTTACCCGAATTTCGTGATCCCGACTTATCTCTTGGTGGATCACCTCGCTCCTTTTCTTTTCCAGCACTCATTTTAACTGAAAAATAAAATCAACTCATTTAGCAATCACCACCATAATACTTAATATGGTGTGTAATCAACTCAATTGTATATCACTATAATACTCAATATAGTGTATAATCAACTCAATTATGATACACCGCGGAGGATAGCTACTCGGGGCTCTTTAGGACTTCTCAATCTCATTGGTTTAAGTCTAAACCCATCTCAAGGTTTAATTCCCTTAAACCACGGCTCTGATACCAACTTGTAATGCCCGGTTTCTCAAATTTAGGATATACCAAATTATATTAGTCAAACACAAAATCATTTGTGGTATAATCCAAAAGGAAACAAGTTTACAAGTTCTATCAAAACATAGTTTAAGTTATACACTAAAGTACATAACTATTACACCAAAAACCGGGTTCATTATACTATTTAACAAAACTACAATACAAGTCCAAGTCCAAGTCCAGGTGTAGCTATCTATTCAACAAAACTACAATACAAGTCAAAGTCCAAGTCCAGGTGTAGCTATCAAAAGATAGCAATACCATCCTAATTATAACTTCCAATTTCACCATTTTGACTCATACAACCCTAAAAACACAATACACGCACTTTGCTAGCTTGGGTCTCGAATTAGAACTCCATTGCACACACTAATCCAAGTAAGCTCACTCTAATTCATGCTAGTTGCAAGTGGTTCATCAAAACCACAAGAAACTACCTCAAATCAAACCATCCAACGGTTGAAACGAAACCAAAATCAAAGAGGATTACCTTTCAAGCTCAAGGAACTAATCTCTAGCTTCAATTCGTGATCAATAAGCCTTAATCTCGACTTAGAAGGGTTAGAATCGCTTTTCTAGGGTTTTGGGAGGGTTTTGGTTTAATTGGAAATGACCCAAATGAAAGAAAACCCACACTTTAAAACAGTCCTGAGTGCGCGACACGACCCGTGTAGGCTCACACGACCCGTGTGAGACCTACAGCAAGCTATCTTGAACTTTACAGACTCACACGACCCGTGTAGGCTCACACGACCCGTGTGAGGCCTAAACTTGCTTCGGTAATTTTTGAACAAGAGCTACACGACCCGTGTAGGTCTGAAAAGGTTACTGCTTTGCTTCTTAAGCCTTTCTACACGACCCGTGTGACCATACATGACCCGTGTAGCTCTGATTTGACATTTTTCAAGTCTAAACTTTACTCAATTGGGTTTTTAACCATCCTAACTCATATAGTAACCTATTTAAATCTTAATTACATTAAGATTAACACAAAATCTCTATAAATTAATAATACAGTATTACAATTTCCTAGCTTTTTGCTAGTCTTTTTTATATAAGGTTGATAGCTGTTTCAAAAAAAATTACACTAAAAAATGCCCAACACATCTAGATTTACTAGAAGTTTGCATATTAACTGAAATAAAGACACTTATACACACACACACACATACACACACACAAATATATATATATATATATATATATATATATATATATATATATATATATATATATATATATATATATATATATATATATGTGTGTGTGTGTGTGTGTGTGTGTGTGTGTGATAACATAATATCAATATATATATATATATATATATATATATATATATATATATATATATATATATATATATATGTTTTAAGTCTGATTATATTAATATAGAAATGATTGAGGTTATTATTAGGAGTAATTAAGTTAATTATGAGGAAATTAAGGGATTTGAATAGGGAAAACTGTCATCTTTAATTCCTACATCAATTCAGGAGAACTAAAAAGCAATAACGTATGAAACATTGGGCATTATAAAGAGCACGAAAAATAGAGTGAAATGCACTCAGAATCGTGTGAAATGGTGAAGAATCGAGGGAGAAATCGGAGAAGAAAGTTTGTGATGTTTTCGAAATTCTAGCAATTAAGGTATGATCTCCGATTTAAGCTCGTAATAATCGTCTAGGAAGGTTTTTATATGTGTTATATGCATTTTTGGTTGGACGTTAAGTCCTTGTTTGGCCAAGAGATGTTCGAAATTAGTAAAAATTGATATGTTAAGATTTTCGGTAGAAAATGGCTGCATTTATCTTGTTTTGTAGTTGTTTATATAAACATCAAAGGGGCAAACTAAAAAAAAAAGAATGAAGAAACTCTATAACAAAATCTAAACTCCATTGCAACTAATTTTAAATTGAACATTAAATTAAAGGAACTTCACAAGCGGCCCAAGTGAAGAAAACTTCAATTGTCGAATCCCAAATCACAACTCAGTGGTTCCGTTTGGCATTAACAAATAAAGAGAACTCATTGATTTCGTTTACCTGGAATTGGCCGTCGACCTTGGTTTTTCCGGCTTGATTCCTAGAAGATGCTTTACTATTTTTAGGGTTTTACTAGGTTTTGATAGGTCGATCTCAACGCAACAACCGTCTCCTTCTATAAACGCCCTTAGGATGCTCATGACTCGCGAAAATCCTGCTGCCGGAGATAGACGCTTGGCCGGAGAAGAAGGCTGGGCGGACATGGGAACGCAAGTTCATGAGGCGCCGATTAGGGATTTTTGTGAGAGAGAGAGAAAGGAAGAGAATAAGAGGTATACCTATGGTGAGAGAGAGCTACAATTTAGGAATTTTAAAGTTAATTTCCTAATTTGATGGATATCAATATTACCTATATACCCTTTTTGTATTTAAAAATATTATTAATCAATTTAATTGATTTAAATTATCATAAATAACAGATTAATATAAGACATAGATTTTATTATTTGTAAGGCCCAGATTTTTTCTTATTTTCTCAACTTTTTCACCCATCTCATTTTATCATATATATATATATATATATATATATATATATATATATATATATATATATATATATATATATATATATATATATATATATATATATATATATATATATATATGTTAGTAAGGAGTGGAGATGATAAATGATAATTTTACCTAAGTAATTTACATGATTTTCGAAGCTTTAATGTAAAAAAATGGCAGAAAAATGGGTCTTTTTCGGGTAAAGAAGATGATGGATGTGTCGATTTCTGATTTAAAAAAAAAGATATCTGTAGCGTTTTCAGCTGGCCCACTGTTGGTTGTAGGAAGCCATTACCTAATATCACGTGTCCCCATTGACTTCGTTTTCTTGGAATTGAAATGCAATTTACATAGTTCGTCCTTAAATTATTAATATGTTGGTAATTTGAGCTTATTTCTTAAAACTAATGTCTTCATACGTGCCTTTTCATATTGGAAGCAAAAGTACAAATATTACCCTATTGTTTTATATAAATTCTAGAATAACCCATTAATGTCATATTTTCAATTCTAGACTATTATAAATAGTTTGAACTTTTGAAAATATTCCAATAATTCCTCAAACAAGTTTTTGGAAATATATAATAAATGTCGTCAAATCTATGGCTCTTTAAATATTAAACTAAGATAGTAAGAATTTATTTGGTAAGAAAAAAAAGGAAAACTTTTGCTTGGCCAAACGGGACACGTATATTGTGGAACCAAAAAGAACACAATGGATGTTTTTAAGATTATAGCCTTAGAAAAACTTGTTGGTGACATGTAGGGAGTGAGTAACGTGATGATATTCGGTTTAGGACCTAACACTTAAGAGGTGAGTTTTTCGTGTTCTATGGTTGCTTGCACAAAATGTTTATCATATAAAATGTGGTTATTATATGTTTATTTTATAAATCGTTGATGGTATGCATGAAAACATTATTTGTCTTTACTTGTCTACTACGTGTCGCATTTAGTGGGAGCGGGGTGTTTATTAGTCGTGAGCATGACGGATGTATTTCAAACGACAGGGATGAGAATTGAGAATATTTACTCACTTCCTTGCATTTTTAAATAGCTTGAGCACAATGGTGTGTTGTGCCAAGTGGGAAAGGAAAGGGGCCTTTGGTTCTTTCTCTGCATAATTAAATGTTTTCCAAAATTGTGACATTGGGTGTTATCCACTTTAATATGATTTGTAGTCAAAACTATTTGTTTTTTTAAATGGTGGACATCTATGTGCAATACGAACTCACTAGGCCGTAGGCTTACCCAGTTAGAATTTTAAATGTGCGTAACCCAGGAAACAACATAGCGAGTGGCAGTGGAAAAGGGAAGGAGAAGGCTTAGACGGTATGAAGACGTGGAAGTTTCAAGAAGACGTAACACCTATTACTCGCCGATCAAGAAACTTATCTTATTTATTGATTCCGCTATTTTTAAGACGATATTAGGAGTATTTTTTTGTTACTGTATTACTTTGGATTGAATTCGTTTACCTAATTTATTATGGAAATTTGGGGTGTTACAATATATATATATATATATATATATATATATATATATATATATATATATATATATATATATATATATATATATATATATATATATATATATATATATATATACATATACATATACATATACATATACATATACATATACATATACATATACATATACACATATACATATACATATACATATACACATACACATACACATACACATACACATACACATACATGTATATACATACATAGACATATACACATATATAAACACACATACACACATACATTGCTTTTTAGATACATAGAGAATTTGGGTGGTTGTGGCACCAACTCTGCTATCATGTAAGACATGTAGAGTCAAGATTTTTTTTCTACAAAAAAAGATTTTATGGAGAAAGTATACCCGAACATACTTAACTAACGACATACATAACTGTGTGTAGCCGATATGGGGCACTTACAAAAAAGAACCAAAATGATAAAAATAATGGTGAAATCTTAATTTTTAACATGACTTAACACATAAAAACTGATGATCTTCAAACACAATGACCCAACATGGAAGGAGATCTGTCAATAAGAACCGTTATTTTCGGAATATATATATATATATATATATATATATATATATAACAACAATGACTATTTTTGAGGTTTATTCACATTAAAATCAATAAAAAATGCTTAAATATTACTTTGTAAGTTTGTATTAAGAGCTACATCTTTATTAACTCAAAAAATGATATATCTTACCTTTCTTTATCAAACATGGATCTTGCGCCTTGGATCCTCGGGAACGACTCAAATATGCTATCGTAAAAATGATAGAGCATTAAAGTAACAAAATAAATTACCTTTGGGTGAGTAGTTGACAATTTTGTTTTGAATGATGAGTTACACATCTACTACGAATTCGTTATAAGAAAAAATCAAGCTATAATGATGGTTAGTTTTTTAAAAGCAATGACCTTTCCATTGCATTCGGCATTTCTAATTCATAGAGTTCAATACAAAAGTTACTATTTACTCTCTTTGTGGGCAATTCAACTATCTTGTCCACATCGATTTTTGAAAAAGAATAACAAATTTAATGAACAGTTTAATTAGTAAAGGAACTGAGATCGATAATGTATGGAATAAAACAGGGTTTATTTCATAAAAAATTCTTATATTTTTAAGTTTTTCTGTTTGAATCGAAAACTTTATTTTTTTTTCAAAAAAGACTTAAATTTTGAAGAAACTTTTTAATCTAGACCATTTACCCGGTTTTACAGGATATATATATATATATATATATATATATATATATATATATATATATATATATATATATATATATATATATATATATATATATATATATATATATATATATATATAAAAGAAAAAACCCTAATTTTTTTTGAAAAGTTCCAAAATTTTCTTTTTTAAAAAACTTTTTAATTTCGCCATTTTATCTGGTTGGGGGTTTATTGAAAGGTTTTATGCAACCAACATTTATTTGCAAGTTAAACGATTTTTCAGGGATTTTTTCACAAAGAAAATGATTTTTCTTCGTTTTTATAATTGGCATATTTTTCATATACGATGTCTAAATTCTACAAACTTTATACCCCTGGAAAGGACGTAAACAATACACTACAACTTTGTTTTATTGACTTTTGTTTGAATATATTAAGATCTTTCACTAGAGTCCCTTAAACATGAACATAGACCCATTTATATAACTTTTTTGCCATTTCAAACATTCATATCTCCTTCATTATATCTCTAATTGAAATTTTTTTAATTTAGTCCCCTTATCCGGTTTTGTAGTGTAAGTTGTTTTTTGAAACATTCATGTATCTCCATTATAACTCTAATTGAGAAACTTTTGTTTGAATATGTTTATGCTAATGTTTAAAAGACTGTAGAGAAAGATTTGAGCATATTCAAACAAAAGTCAGTAAAACAAAATTGTAGTATTATTTACGACCTGTCCAGATATATAAAGTTGGTAGAATTTGGACATCGTATATGAAAGTTATATCAATGACAAAAACGAAGAAAAATCATTTTCTTGGTACAAGTCCCTGAAAAATCGTTTAACTTGCGGATAAACCCTTGGCCGGGTAAAGGGACTAAATTAAAAAGTATTCTGAAAAAAAATTTGGAGTTTTTTTGGGAAAAAAAAAGAAAGAAATAGGGTATTTTCTGAAGAAAAAAAAAGAGTGTATAATATGCAAAACCGGGTAAATGGTCTAAATTAAAAAGTTTCTCCAAAATTAAAGTTTTTTTTGAAAAAAAAATAGAGTTTTAGGTTTAAATAAAAAAACTTGAAAATATAAGGTTTCTTATGAAATAAACCCTAAAATATATATACAAAAACAATATGTTGTAGAATACACGTAATAGACATTCTTGTCCCAAGAATTAGTACAATAGCAACATAATCATTGAGTTTAGATGACTGTTTGTTGAAAAGATAAGGTTAAAATTTGATAGCCCAAGCCATGACATTAATCGCTAGTTCTAAATTAGCTTGTAAACCGAAGCACACAAGTCACATACATAAATGTGTAAAATAGTGAAACTGAGAAAATGAAACTGAATTTATACTCTATTTTTCTTTAAAATAGTTATTCTTATAGGCATTTGTGGCCGAACTTTAATAGGTTGAGATTTGTTAACGACAATGTAAAAAATGGAGTTTGAATTGGAGGTTTGCCCCCTAATTAGTATTGTTAATAGAGTAAGAACAAGATTTTCACTTTACCATATCGAATTTCTAAAACCTAGTAAGAATATGAGTAAACCTTGAATGAGTTCATTGTACTAATTTCTATACAATATCTAAATAAATAATAAAACGCTGAGATTAGGTAATATTTTTAAAATTTTAGTTAATTGAAACAAGTCAACGTGTCTAAAAGCACCTCAAATATGTATAAGAATCTTAATAGTTGTATTTTTTAGTTGTATTTCACATGCGAATCATGTATAAGACTTTTAAAAATTAATAACAAATACTGACGGATCAAACCAATTAACTTGTTAGTTTTGTCATCTCCGCTTGCTTTGTACTTCGGTTACCATTGATTTTGATATATTAAACCTCTCTTTGCTTTGTACACCCGTAACCTTTAACTTTGATCTATTGAGCTAATGTCTTTTATTAAATAAAAACAAAAACATTAGTCCATTAATTGCTTTTAAAAAATAATAATAATATAGTCGATCATTAAAATATCAACCTACTTCGGAGATTCTATCTATAAATTGGCATAGTATACGTGAACCCAAAGGACGTTTTTTTGGAAAAATATATTTTTTTAAGATGTTATTTCTGAAATCGTAGATATTTTCTACGAAAATAGAAAATCAAATTTTTGTTTGATTTCTTGTGTTTTAGAAATATTCAAAATCCTTTTTCACAACAAAATAAATATTTACATGGTATTTTCACTTGAAAAAAAGATTTCTCACCATTTTTAAGAGCAGTTTTCAAATGCAGCTGAGAATTTTGCAGATGTAATATACAAAATCCATAGATCTATTTGAAAAGTCCTTTGAAAATGGTAGAAATATGTACATTTTTTGTTACTTTCGTGTGTCAAAACTATAATATTTATCATGTTGTGCAAAGGGTTTTTGAAGATTTTTCATATAAAAAAACTTCAAAAAAATGGTATTTCATATTTTTTCAAAGGATTTTTCAGATGGATTTAAGGTTTCACAGATAATATCTGCAAAATCTTCACCTTATTATATAGAAATTTTCTTAAAAATTGTGAGATTTTTTTTGTCATTTTTACAAGTGAAAAAAATATAAACGTTTATTTTGTTGTGTAAATAGTTTTTTAATATTCTAAAACAGAAAAAAAAAACCGTTAAAAATAGTTGTTTTTTATTTTCGTAAATAGACATGTGATTTTACATATGACATCTCTAAAAATAATGATCTTTTACCTCGAGGTTTTTTATTATAACATCACAATTTTACAGATACTATGTCAATTTTACAAATGAAATTGTGAAATTTGTGGCTATTTTAATAATTAATAATTGTTAATTTTTTCTAAAAAAATAATTAAGAAGATAACATATATTTGATTTTTTTTCTTTCTTTCTCATTTACATGTTAACTAATATCAATTGTTTTACTATAGTACTGTGTATTTAATCAAATACTGGATTATTATAATTATTAAAAGAAGTTTGTTAGTTACGGAAAAAGGGCATCAATCAATCACCTTTAGTTGAATGACATGTGAAAGTGGAGGGTGTAAAGGGAATCATTTGTGCCTAAGAAATTAGAAACCCCCATAACTAACTCAAGTTTTTGTTGTTATTGAATGTTTAAGGTGGTTGTTTCGATAGTGATATGGTGACCGATTATTTACGTAAAACTTTAGTAAGGTCTTCGAAATTTTATATCTTTCATTTGCCCTTCATTTTTGCACTTTACATTTTATTGTATTAAGTTACCGAATCAGATTCTTACAATCACCTCAATTATAAATTTGCATGCCCTTGTAAAATGGATCCAGGATTACAGAAACCATAATCAATATAAGCCATGTTATTTAATGGAACAGCTGAATTTTAACTAGCAAAATGACAGAACAAGTATATAAGAATAGCCAAAAGGTGACTTTTTTTAATCCAAAAACGTAACTGAGAATAAATTTGTGGCTTTGATGCACAAACCATTGAAAATAACATCAATCTTTTAAAGAATCGAGTCTTTTCTGAAAGTATTTGGGTTGAACACCACAACATTTTTGTAAGTTCATACCGTCAATATCGCTGATATCACCACAACTTGAACTGCAACTCTCTTCAAAGAAGAAAGACGAGAGTTATCTGCCCACGAGAAAAGGTCACCCGCCGCATCACAATCAGGTAAGCGAATATTCAACTAATCAGGGCCGGTCCGTTGATTTTGAAGAAAAGTAAAAAGATGGTCCCCTAAGTATAGTTTTTTGTATATAAAAAATAAATTAGTACTACGATAATATCCAACACTTAATAAACTATTACATTTTTATTAGTGACGAATTAAAGACAGAAAATTATGCTAATTGGCAACAGATAGTGATGGATAGCGACGAATTAGTGATGATATGACGAACGAATTAGCGACGGATTATTGACGGAACCGCAATAAAAAGAAATTTCAGGCTCCTTCCCTACGTGGGTCCTGTACGATCGCACCTCACGCACCTCCTTAAGACCGCCCTTGCAACCAATGCGCCATAGATTTCCAAACAAGGCTCGCCACCTCACACGAGATAAAAATGTGCCAATCGTCCTCCAAAACATTTCCGCGATAAGGACACATCATCGAATCTAAAGAAATACTCATGTTCCTCAAAGTAAGAACACAGCCGAACCAATGTATTAGTATTATTAGTCGTATATTTGTTTCATCTTGTTTTTTTGCAACTTGAATCCAAAAAAGTCTAGCCAGTATAAAATCTCAAGATAAAATACGTTAAACCCTAGTGTTTTTTTAACCAATAAATTTGATTGAATTATAAAATGACTTTTATTGAAATAAATATAATTTTGTATGTTATTAAGAATATTTCATAACTGATGAAACATGCAAGGGTCCTCTAATGAATACAAATTAGAGGAATATTTTGAATCAAGCGTCTTTTTAATGTTCCCTCGTTAAATCATAATTATTATAACATATTCACCAGAACATTGTGATTTATATATTATTTAAAAAATTTGTCTCATTAAAAATAAATTTTATAAAATGCTTACATTAAATTTGTTTACAGTAGAAAGGTATTTACTTTAAATAGCCTAAAAGGAATCATTATGGTTTTTAAGTGAGAAAACATAAACTTTTAGTTTTCAAGTTAATAGTCAAAAGCTTGATTGTTGGATTTCGCTTTCAAGTGGTCGGGAGTTATGTTTTAATCATGTTGTCAAAGATTATAGAGTACATAATAAACTTGGTCCTTATATATTGACATAACATCGTATAATTTTAGACTTTTTAATCCTAATTTTGGACTTTTTTTTCTATATAATACTAATTTTCATAACAACCTTTTTATTTTTCTAATTTTTTTTTTTGTTACGGTCATTTTAGCAGACTTATCGGTAATAATTCCGATAATTGACAAATTGTTTTGAAAAAATCTATCTTTTTGAAAAAATCACATATTTGACAAATGATTGTGTTTAAACCATCTTTTCTATTTTAATTTATAGTTCACGTGTTCTTGTTGTTATTGATTTTTGTAGAGTTCTTGATGGAGGACAATTTAGGCTTGATGGTATATGTGCTTGCTAATTTGGAAACTAAAATTTTTATATTTGCTAACTTGGTTTTATGTCTGCTAACTTGGATGTAATATTATCACAAATGGTTTCGCGTATGGTAATTTGGGGACTGAAATTTGCATCTGTTAATTTGAAGATTGTAAGTTCTATGTTTGCTAACCGAAGGTTTTGCGTTTGCTGATTTAAAAAATCAATAAGAAAGCAATTTTCTAATAAATTTGTGGACTCTTCCGTTACATATTTTATTAATGGGAAAAACTAAGTTTCAAAGGAATCTAATAAGATTACGAATAAAATCAAACGAAAGCTAAAATTATATTTTCCAACATTGATTGGATTTAAAGAGTTGCTTTTCTGTTTGAATTTTTTTGAAACCGGCGGATAATAATTTGAAATACTCCGGAACGTTAGAGCGGATCCGGTATCCGGGCAGGCCACAATCGCCTCCGTTTCCTCCCCCCTGACCACCTCATCTGGGAACATCCCCCACATGGGCGTTAACCGGAGTACAACTCACGAACTCCACCCCATAGGTGTATAACCCAATACCTCTTCCCAGCTAAACTGGTTTGATATGAATTTTACCAACAATAATTGAAAACAACGTCGTTTCTCCTTGTTCCTAAAACAAACTAGTGTTTCCTTCAAGTTCTAAGGTTGAAAACCACCGCAAGCATCATAAACAGCATGAACAAGAATATAGGAATTATGAACCAACTAGTGTTTCCTTCAAGTTCTAAGGTTGAAAACCACCGCAAGCATCATAAACAACATGAGCAAGAATATAGGAATTATGAACTAGAATGAAAAGTTAATCCAAATGAAAAGGTTTTGCGAGTATAATGGATTTTTTTGTAATAAAAGTTAGGTTTTTTCGAAAAAAATGTTAACCATAGAAAGTTTATCGACAAACCTACTAAAAGAGTTTGAACGAAAAAACTAAAAAGATTTAAGAGTATTTATGAAAATAAAAAAATGTTCATGCACGGAAAAATATCTAGATATGTGATGTCTTTTATAATATCAACCCGACTTTGTATGGTCTAAAATTGAATCATCATTAACATTTTGTCTTTATCTAAAAATTTCATTTTGATTATGGTCCTGGAATTTGATGCGGTTACTTTTAGTCTATTAAATGTTATAATGTATCAATGTTACCCTTTTATTTTGTATCATCATCATCATCATCATCATCATCATCATCATCAAGAAAATTGTTTTCTTATAAACATTTGTTGGCGACAATACCCAACCCCAATCTCTTCCAATCAACTCAAGAGCTAACTAATAGGGATTTTAAGGAATGTTGTGCGGGTTGGATTTGGGATACATGTAACATAAAAGAGACGTATACAATCAAAATTGTAACTTCATGTAGAGGATATATTTGTAACATTGGTCGTTGTTTGAGCAGAATATTAGGTAGCGTTTGGTTCGGCGGAATTCGAAGGAATTGGAAGGAATTGGAATCCAATTCCTTCAGAATGCTGTGTTTGGTTCACATTCTAGTAAGGAATTGGAATCCTAAATGAGGCTGACTTTCCGTTGACTTGAGGGAATTAAATTCCATCGGCGTGGTGAGAGAATTAAATACCATGAATGAGGGAAAGTAACCGATTACCTTTTTACCCTTGAAAACCTTTCTCTCTTAAACCCTATCTACTCACGTTTTTCACGTATCAGACATATCACACCCCGCCTCAATCACAGGTGAGCTCGATTAAATCCTTCATCGCCGTCTCTCCACCTCGATCTCTCTCTCTCTCTCTCTCTCTCTCTCTCTCTCTCTTTCTCTTTCTCCCTCTCTCTCTCTCACGCACCGCGTCATGTTAACAGATCGTTGATTCGAACCAGTCTTTGACAGATGGAGTGCATCTTTATGTTCATCAATTCTAGATTGGAAGAGGTGAGTTTGATTTTGATTCCATTGGGCTCTCTTTCTCCTTCCCTCGATTTTGTATATTCCCGATTTTGAATTTCATCGTTGTTGCAGGTATACCCATTTTGAACATGAATCGATTTTATATATTCCCCTCCTAACCGGATTTACAGTGCTTTTGATGAAAATAATGTTTATTTAGATGAACTGCTTTGAATTTCATCGTTGTTGTAGGTATACCCAAGCTTTGATGCTTCCCTGATATTAGTTGGTGGTGTTGATTAATTAGATGAACTGCTAGTCATTCGATTGTTTCAATTAAACATTCACCCAAGATTCTGACCTAAATTGTTTCAATCAAACATTCACCCAACCTTCACCCAAGCTTTGTTACGAAATTGTGTATATGCTTTTCAATGAAGTGATAAAATGAACCGCTAAAATTTGTTTAGTGTTCAAAGTTGTAACTGATTCAATTTCAAACCATCCACAATTTTCATTCGATTAAGCCAAAAAGCAATAAAGGCAAATATGTCTTTTTGCATAGATTGCAATTGCATTTCCTTCTAACCAAACAAAATATGGAATTGGATTTCAATCCCATTTCCTGCCAACCAAACAGAATATGGAATTGGATTCCAATTCCTGACAGATTCAAATTCCTTCCAAGATTCCAATTCCTTCAAAAACATTCTGTGAACCAAACGTCTCCTTATTGTTGAGAAAGACAATATCATGATGAGATTCAAGAAGAGAAGTACGATGAAGTATATAACACACCTAAAGTTATGGCTAGAAGTTTCAACCATTAAGTGGATTTTTATGTTAAATAAACTAATAGTAATTCAGTTTAATAAAAATTAGTAGATTTATAATTTCAAAGTAAAAAACAAAAATTTAATTAAACAGTAGAAGATACTACTACTACAAAATGAGCCTAATGCAACACTTGTAGAGAAAAAACCCTTACTCTAATGTCGTACTTATGAAATAAGGGTTGCATTAACATACATAATGCAACACTGTTTTTTGAAGAGTTGCATGTTTTATGGGAAAGTGTAGTATTTTTTAAAAGTGTCACATTTATAAATTCTAACACCAAGACTTGTTTAAAAGTGTTAAAATTACAAGATGAAATGCAATACTTATTTCAAACACAAAACTTGTAATACAAATTGTCACTTAATTATTACATATACATTATTATTACAAACTATAAATTAATTCTAACTTTAA
The DNA here is from genome assembly GCA_023525715.1 of Cichorium intybus. NCBI lineage: Eukaryota > Viridiplantae > Streptophyta > Magnoliopsida > Asterales > Asteraceae > Cichorium > Cichorium intybus. The sequence continues at coordinate 124,813,203 of CM042009.1, forward strand.
AATTTTTCATTATTTAGTATATTAAATACAATATTTAAATACATATAATTATAAAGGTTTATAAATTAAAATATCAAAATACATTGTTTACAACTATATATAAACGCTAAATTAATGAAATATATATTATCAAAAAATCTAATAAATATTCTATATAATAAATAGATAACTAATATGTTATTTCTATTTTATTAAAAATAAATTTACCCACTTAATTCTAATTTCCATCCTTCCATTTAACACTAAAATATATCATCATTTTAACCTAATTAAATTTTATCAAAATTGATTCTAGTTTCCCTCTTGTATTTTATAAATTAGCACCATCGATCTAAACCATCTGTCTAAACCTAACTCATTGTACGCCTAAACCTGACACACACATTTACATTGTAATTTTCTTTAGTTTTGGTTCAAAATTTAATCTTTTTCGATTTCATTTTAGTCCCTATGTCTAGGTTTGAAGTTTATAGGCCATGTTTTTGTAGCAAAACTTGGAAATAGGAACTACATTAAAAAAATACAATGTCTTAATAGGTCAAATTCTAAAAGTATATTTCTTAGTAGGTGGGATTCTAAAATTATAACGTCGGAGAATTAGAGAAATAATGAATGTTTGAGATAGGATGTATATACCTAGATGGTTACCTTAATGTGAAAATGGAGTAATTAACTTCCTTAATGTTTCATTTGCTAAAGCGACAAGAGAAGGTCAAATTGTTTGGTCCTTGCAAACGGTGTAAAAACCAATTACTGGTATTGTAAACATTAAGTAGTCGATCGTTTAAAAGGACAAGGATTTGTAGACGTACTATGTTTGAGTTTGTCAAGGAGAAAAATCCTCATAAATAGCATTAAATGTCGCTATAAATTATAGTGAGGCACACATGCAAGATAATATTGATAAACTACTTACTACATGATAGGTTTAGAGATAACCTAGAAGAAACAAGTACGGTTCGAAATGGCGTGAACGATGAAGAAAAAACATTTTATATGATGGTGGAAGATGGAATGCAAGAGTTATTTCCAAGGTGCAACATTTTTTCGAAGCTATCTTGATCGTAAGACTTTTCTATACAAGACGCTTCATGGGCTTAGTAATGTCGCATTTAATGATCTTCTAAAGCTTTTAAAAGAGACGATTCCAAAGGAAAAAGTTCCGGCTAGTATTGCTCAAGTTAAAAATATTATAAGGGATTCAGGGTTTGATTATAAAAACTTCAAACTTGACAAGATTGACAAAGTTTATGAGTTTTATTTTGGTTACAATAAATAAATTTATTTGACACTAAAGACTCAACACTTGATTGCCAGATGTCCTAAGCGTTGATGCCATGTGGATGAACTCAAAGAAGCGTGAACTTGCGGAGAGGTGGAAGGAAAGACCGGATAGAGCGTCACTATCGCACCTAATTAGGGGGCGTTTTGTCCTGAAATCCTTGACAATAAACCCAAACTCGTCAAATTTAATAGAATATTTATTGTCTTTAGTAAATTGTCGCACAAATATAAGATTCTTAATGATTTTTGGAGTGATTAGAATATTATGAAGGTGTAAAGAACGATATGGATTTTAATTGGAAAGTGGGTATGTCCGGTCATAGTTACAGAACGTGAATTACACGTTTTATGATTAATGCCAAGAATACCTTCGTTCACATGCACATGATCTGTGGTCGCGGTATCTATATACCATTTCGTCACTTGTGTCATTTAATGACATCGCGTTAAAAAATTATGGAAGTGAAGTGGGCCAACTTGGCCCAGTCCAAGTCCAAGAGCGTGTGGGTCAGCAGCAGAAATTGGGCCATTAAAAATGATTTCCTGCACACATAGAATTAAAATTACCCACGGTATGAGCTTGTGGTCTCATGTGGGCCGTTTGCTATTGTTGTGGGCAGGAAAAGTAGGTGCATGGGCTTGTTGTGCCTGTTGTCTTGGACTTGAGCCCAAGAGACCTTGATGTATTCGCTGCCAAGGGAAAAATTGAGAGGGAAATAGAGAGATTTAAGAAAAGAAATATGGAACCTGATCTCATACCATGTAGAGAATGATTTTCTCATTGATACAAAATACGTTTACAAGGATTATATAAGTACAAGAAATGGGCTTTACAATAATACATGACAAAGGGCTTTACAATAATCTATAAACATAGCCCAACAATACATATGCACTAACAGATCACTCCATTAAATAGAAAGTAAATACGAAACACCAAGCAGTGGCAAGTATCCGCTAATATTTTTATTGTGATCGTCGTAAGTATCTACTTGATTAATTTAGTTCATTTGAAAATTCCACATTAATGGATTACTTCATAATGGTTTATCAAGTAATCTGTCAATTAAGAAATATCAACTCGGTAACTATCATGTGAAGTTACACAACTGCTCATAATTTGAGAAATCTCAATAATCATATGCATTGAAACTTGAAAGTGTCATTATTTTCTTATCGGGCATATGGAATTTTGGATGCCATAATAATATACACATACATCATAAATATAAAATTTTGAGTTTTTGACTAACTATCTCACATAAGTTTTTCAAGTTATTTAGTACATGTGTATAATTTAATCGTACATAGATAATAGCCCACAAAAAGGCTAAAATGTGTTATTGTGTTAAAGAAATATTTTGGAACTGTCACATTTAGAAGTAACAATTTAGAAATTGAATCCAACTATGAGAAGAAGTACCAAAAGGCTTGTAGCCTAGCGGTACCAGGTATTGTATTTCCTTCTTGAGGTTGATGGTTCAAGTCTCGTTAGAGGTATATGTTGAATTTAAGGTGTATTTTAGAAATAGGCTATAGATTAGTTTGCCGTTCAAAAAAGAAAAAAACTATGATAAGAAGTCAAAAGGATCTTGTTTTGTGGGAGTTACAAATTAAACCCAAATCAATTAATGTTTTTTTATAAAATCCTAATCTATTCGTTGTTCATATAATGCATAATACAGATCTTTCCTACTAGTTCTATTCATAAATCCTTTCAAAAGGACAAACATCAATTTGTTGGCTCCTAAATTCATCGACAATCTTCATATTTTGTAACCAATCAATTCCCATGAAAATCCATCCAGAAAAATCTCTAAATTTGGGGAAATTGTACGAAAACGAAGTTACCTTTCCCATGTTAAGAATCTGGATTCCGTAGTCTTCACCATTATGATTTAAATTGATGAAGGAAGTAAAACCTAGAAAAGCAGGAGGATATCAAACAAACAAAAAATCAAATATAATCAAAATGGGAAAACTACTTACGAGCATCAAACGATTTTTTGTAGATCGTCCTCAGCTACCTTATCGACAGTCTACGTGTCTCCACGTGTTTCTTATGGTACTCTAACCTTTAGAGGTATCTTCTTGATATTTTAACAAATACCTCACGTGCAACAGTCCAACCCCCCAATTATGTCTCCTTAAATCGACATTGACAACCTGGAGTACTAATATTTATCACATACGGGAGGAAGGTGTAGGAGGAAGAAGAAAAAAAGTTAAAACTGAGAAGAAAAACTGACAGTTCATGTTCATGTTTTGGGTAATATGTAGACCGTAGAGTGTGTATGGGATTGTTTTTTTTAACTCAAATATTTTGTAAGACTGAACGGTGTGGAGAAGCAAAATGTTGTCGGCATGCGACTTGGGAGGATTTGCCACTGGCAAACACCGGCCTATGATAACGGCAATGGTGAGCGGCGCTGGTAGATCGGCAATAGTTCATTGTTCTCTTTCTGTTCTTCCTCTCAGGTATCTCTCTTTCTTCTCTGGTATCTCTTTCTTTCTCTCACTTCTTCCCTCTCTTTCTTTCTCTCTTGCTGCCCACAACCGCCCCTGATGTGGCTTTTCCGGCGGCGAAATTCAATTCGTGGGAGGGTTTTTTGATGGGGAGGTGGGTGTGTCCGTCACCACACCTCTCAGCCTAAGGCTGAAAGGAGTGGAGGGTAAAAATGTTGACGGCATCCTATGTGGCATCCGATGTTGCCCATGAACACCGCCACACATTGCAAACATTTTTGGGAGGCATGTTTCAAATGCAGGTTTTGCCGTTTATCTATCCTCCTTTTCTATATCTCTCCTCCTTTTATATATACTAGACGAATATCCGCACGTTGTGCGGAATTTAATAATACATTTAAAATATTTATCAGTATATATTATTAAACTAACTATATCATTCTTATTAACTTCGAAATAATTTTTAGACTAAATTTGTATAAAACATTGTAATTATTTTAATTTATATTATAATGTAGACATCTTATAAAACTATATAATCTTAGTGATTTCTATCTATTGTTAGGTGTGAAAAAAATTTGAATTTAGTGTTATTTTTAATTACAGACATGATTACTAAATTCATATAGAAATATATAAGAATTATATCAACTTAATAACATCTACGTTGCGTATGAATGAAATTAAATATAATATCTAGTTTATTTCTATTTTTACATGATGTTATGGTTTGTTAATTTATCTAGTTTAGTGTTATTTTTACATACTGTTATGGTTGGTTAATTTTATAAAAACTTATTTTCTTAACTTTTTAAGTTTGAACATTAATATAATTATCAAATACCAAATATTTTTTTTACGTTTAAGGTAACAATATAATTTCGAATTTGATGTTACTTTTAACTGCTTTTATTTTTTGTAATTTTAAAGCTCTATTTTGGAAAGTTGTCGTGAATATAAGAAACAGTGTTTGTACATATTTTTAGTTAAATTGGTACTACTATTTAGGTTTTACATTTAATACTACACTAAAAAATTAATTATTTAACAAATAGTCTTGTATTTCTCTTTTAAGTTTAGTTAACATTTTGATTAAGATTATCTCTAATGTTATATTTAAGTTAACAAATTAATCATAATGATAATATATCAATAATTTAGAAGTTGTAACTTGTGATATTAAAATGATAATGTTTCCCATTCAACATATTTAAACTAATAAACTAAGTATGTTATGTTAAGAGTTAAACACTTAACTTTAAAGTAGAATAAAAATTAATATATTAGAAAAACAAATTATTATGGTTTAAAATATCATTTATTTATAAAACAAAATAGAAATCAACTTCTATTTCTTTATTTCTCATAAACAATACACACATAAAATAAAAGAAAAATAAAAAGCTCTAATTTAATTAAATATAGCATCATCCTATTTCAAATAGGCATCGTTTTTTCATATAATAAAAACATACATTATTCTAAAGTCGAGTCTATCTTTTTTTTTTGTTCAATAAAAATGCATACATCCCAAAATAAAGTTTTGTGTTTTTTAAAAAAAAATTCTTTTTATTATTCTTCACACTCTCGCAACATGAACTACATATGTGATATGTATATATATATATATATATATATATATATATATATATATATATATATATATATATATATATATATATATATATATATATATATATATATATATATATATATATATATATATAAGTTTAGGATCAAATGAGAACCCTTTTTTTCATGAGAACCTGAGAATCAATCCTAGACCCTTAGATCATTATCCATACCAATAAGGGCATGATAGTCATTTAACAAATCTCATTTCATTCTGATTTTTTTATTTTTGACAACAAGAATAACAACTCCTAAAATTAAGCCTATTGCATTTGAATATTCAAAATTTAAAAAAAAAAATCAAAATTTTGATTTTTTAAATCATATTTCCGGAATTTGAAAAAAATTAAAATTTATTTTTTTAATTAAAATTTTGGAATTTAGAAGACACATAAATTTTTTTATTTGCAGCTGCATATACAAATTTATTAGAAATAAAGAACAATACATACAAAAAATATAAAAAAACAACAAAATTTCATGATATCTTCATTTTTTAGTTTGTCAATTTTTAATTTTTCAATTTGATTGATAAATTCTTCAAAATCTGCAAAAACATTAATAAAAATTAATATAAAATGTATATTCAAAAACATTAAAATAAATACATACATGCATATACACATATGAACAAATACACATCTATTTATGTATATATGCAAATACACACATATGTGTACATGAACAAATTGATATACATATACACATACGTATCTGCATATATGCACACAAATATATAAATGAACGAATGGACAATATACAAAACAATATGCACATATACACATACGTATATGCACTTGTGCACATATATGTATTTATGCACGTATGTAGATATGCACATGTGCTTCTAGTGAATATTCCACTACAATTGTGTCATACCATTATGAAAATGTGTAGATTTTCACATATGTGCATATATATATATATATATATATATATATATATATATATATATATATATATATATATATATATATATATATATATATAATCTACTAATATAACATAACTACATGAACATTCATTGCAATATACACACATAATTTCAGTTAAGTTGTAATATTTTTTGAATAATTTCAATTACATAAGAAAGAAGTTCAAATTGATTGTATGCTTAGTATATACATTTCTCCACCAATCTTCTCGCTTCCTCTGTCATTCTAGTCGTTGACCATTTCTCACCTAAATATTTCGACCAATTTCTTTATCTTAAGTAGAACATAGCTTCAATTCCCTTATGTACTGTTACACTTGTACAATTTGTTCAATTTCATATAGAAATGGCTAACGATGTTTCTTCACAAGTGTAAAACGAATCAACAATGGCTGAATATAGTTCTATTATTTTCTTTAAAGGAAATGACCATGTATCAACTCTGCTGAGACTTGCAATCTTAGGAGTCAGTTGTAAACCTCTACAAATGAAACAATAGTGGTTCTCTTGTTTTGGTATCTACCCGTCTGTTGAAACCTTTCCCACATAAAACTACTTTTCTACGGAACCACTCATGAGGAAAATGATGATGGCATTTTCGAAAGTTCCTTAGCTCTCATCATCGAACTCTATAGTTGCATACCTCCCAGTAGCAACTATCAGTGATCTTAGCAACAACCAACAACCTCTCGGTCATAATCCTATCATCCTTAACGATATACTCAAAATCAATATCCTCCTCATTAGCTCCTTTAGACAAGCAAACTGCCACTTGAATCCCAAGTTTCAGTTATTCATACTCTTCCATAGTAAAAGCATAATCTATCTACTAGTTTTATGGACATAAAAACTCTTTTAACCCCATATTAGAAGAAGTTCTTCTGACATTGTCTATCATAACTGTCATGGCACAAATCGCTATTCCTGATACTACAATTCTAAAAAGTTCACGGACCCAACCTACTACCAACGAAGAGCAAAAAAAAGCAACTGACAGGAAGTGAAAATGGTGAAAAAGTATTAGTAGCCACTGCCTAAAGAAACTTAGAAGTTTAGTCGTCAGGTGATAAAGTCGAGAACCAAGAGACCTATAAGAGAATAAAGAATAGGAGAGTGGTTCCTAATGGCAAAGGAAGCAGCTATCGAGATTGATGATGCATATTTATGGTCATTAGGTGATGAATTTGAAGAAGCTCATACACGTTGAGATTCAGGATGAGGGTGAAGCAGACGAAATTGTAGTTTGGAAAAATTATTGTTACATGGCTAACAACCCATCCTCTACTAGAAGAAGTATTGCTGAATAGGTAAAAACCATGATTTGATCTAATAATTTTAACATGTAATTATGTGAACCTTACCTAAAGAATATATATTTTTGACCTTTCAGATGTTGTAGCACATACCAGAAAGCCATAGAGGATCGAGACTCTGCCATCCCCGAGCTTTATCACATTATTTGAAGGAAGTCAAACATTGACCAACTATAGAAGGAGTTAGTTTTAGTGAAAGAACTTAGGATAATAGCAAAAATCAAGTAGCTTTAGGTCTTAAACAAATGGATGTACTTATGTTAGTCAAATTATGTCAACATACCGTCTGTTACAACGGTAGATTAGCCTTTTTAATTAAAGGCAGTTAGTTAGGTTGTTAGTTAGTTAATCTGTTATTTTCTTTCAGCTTCTCTTTTCGTTGTATATATATTGTTCAACTTCATGAATGAGAAGTTAACAAACTTTTGCTGAAATCATTTCTTTCATCATTATGCTTGATCACAACATGGTATCATATTAAGGCTTTTCGATCTCGGGTTTCCTTCATCTTCTTCGTTGCTTCATCTATGGCAGCAGTTAACAATACTGATTCTTCTGATCTCAATCCAATAAATGTTTCTAGTCCATATTATATTGGATCTTCCGATAATCCTAGTTCTATTCTCGTTTCCAATGTCTTTAATGGCATTAGATTCTCTTCATGGAAATGTTCCATGATCATCTCCTTATCAGCCAAAAATAAACTTGGCTTTCTCGATGGCACAATTTTTATGCCTTTGAGCACATCCTCTTCTTATCCTATTTGGTATCGTGCTAATTCGATGGTTATCACTTGGATACTCAATTCATTGTCCAAAACTATCGATGATAGTGTCCTTTTTCTTACCACTGCCAAAGATATTTGGGATGAACTTTACCAATGCTTTGATCAATCCGATGGAGCCCTGATTTATCAGATTCAACAACAGTTGTATTCAATTTCATAAGGTTCGGACGAATTCTCTACCTACTTTACCAAATTAACTCGAATCTGGGATGCACTTCATCAAATTCAGGCAATACCTCCTATCTTGTGGTGCTTCCACTCATCTTCACAAATTTCTTGAGGATCAACGCTTAATTCAACTTCTCATGGGATTAGACAATTCCTATAAATCCATTTGAGATCAATTGCTAATAATGAAATCGTTGCCTCTGTTTCGATGGCATGTTCTCTTGTCATTCAAGAGGAGCGTCAAGGAGGCATTTCCACTTCTTCAACTCTTAACACTGATGCTATCGCCATGAATATTTCCACTGACACATCTAATTCTTCTAAGAAGTCACTTGTGTGTAACCATTTTAAGAAACCTGTCCATACCAAAGCACAGTGTTATCGTCTACATGGATTTCCTGCTAATTTCAAGTTTACTGACATCGCAGCGGTCGTCATGCGTTCAAAAATAAGAAAATACCTAACACACACACTTAGCACAGTGGAAGTCAGGGTCGATCCACAGGAGTTACGTGGTCGATACAGGTGACAGATTACCAACTGCAGTGTCACGCTACAGTCAGAGGACCTAGTTCCTAACTTTTTCCAAAACAATCCCAAAAGAACATAAACTAAAACAATTCCAAGCAAGCATTAACTAAACTAAACTACTAACTAAACCTTGTTACCTACTGAAATCAGAAGTACATCTCCTATTCAGAAGCAATCAAAGGCAATCCAAACATCAAACACAATCCAATTACTCAAAAAATCATTCACAAGCATAAATACCGAAAAACTAAGCAATTAACATAAACCAAATGATTCTCATTAACCAAATCAGATCCAACAGGTTCAAAACAGTAACCAAACTTATTAAAAACAGAAACAAAGACTCAATGTCAATGGTTGTCACTCCCAAAGACACTAGCCACTATCACTAACTATTTAACTAATTGAAAATTAAAGATAAAAACATGAAAATACCAAAAGATGGTTGCTGAAGCTAAATCTCGGAGTCAAAGAGCCTTGGGGGTCGATTTCACACCAGGTCTTCGCTGCTTTTTTCGACCTAAAAGCCTCTATTTATAGTTGCAAAAATCTCGAGACCGCGCCGCGCATAAGTGGATCCCGCAGCGTGCGTGTGACAACGCCTAGTGATATCAAGTATTTTAGGCGTTGTTGAGTCCTGTTCTTGATAAAATTATATCAAATATGCATGGGTATTCTCACTTTTCGTGTCAGGACTTGTTTGGAGAAAAAGAACAGAAACAGGGACTAAAAGTGTATAAAAAGGAAGAAATTGGAAAGAATGCAAAATCAGAGAAACACGCACGCGCGCCGCGGAGTTCTATTACGCGCGTCGCGTGTGTATGGCGGTGGAACACATTTGAATGACGAAAAAACGGGGAACGGATAAGTACGCGCGCCGCGGATTTCCATTCTGCGCGGCGCGGTCACGGGAAATTTGCAACTATAAATAGAGGCATTTCCAGCCGAAAACCCTAGCAAAGACCGGGTGTAAACATCGACCTAGCAGCTCTTTGACTCGAGGATTCCATTTCAGAAGCTATCATTTGGTATTTTCATGTTTTAGATTTTATTTCATTTTAGTTAAACATTTGTAAGCCTTGGTTTGAATCTTTGGGTGTGACAACCATTGATCCCAAGCTTAGGTTTTGGTTTTAGTAGTAATTGGTTACTGTTTTATGTTTGGAATTTGGATTTGGTGAATAAAAGCATTCAGTTACGTTTAATATTGATTTTTCGGTATGTTTGGATGTTTGTGTTTGCTTGTATGATTGATTGTGTTTTGGATATTGTTTTGGACCTTGTTGGGACTGTTTTCCTTTGCTGAAAACAGTAGTTAATTAGGTTAGGGTTAGCATTAAGCTTGGCTAGTAACTGTTCAATAGAACTGTTAGTTATTAGCTAGTTTAGGCTATGCTTGGTTGTTGCTAGTTTGAATGCCTTCAATTGCTTCTGATCCAGAGATGTACTTCTGAGTTCAGAAAGTAACTAGGTCATTTGAGCATAGCTTAGCCTAGCTTTGGTGTGTTTGAATATTGTTTGAGGTAGAAAGAAAGAAATTAGTTCCTCCGACTATAGCTGTGACACTATCAGTTGGTAATCTCTCATCTAGGCTAACCACGTAGCTCCTGTGGATCGACCCTGACTGCACTATACTAGTGAATGTTAGGTTATCTCTTATTTTTGACCGCATGACGACCTCTGCGTGTACGTCAAATTTTGGCGCCGTTGCCGGGGAGCTGTGAGCTTAGGTTAGGTGAGCAGTAGGAATTTGTTTCTTGTTTTTTTTAAATTTCATTTTGGTAAGTTTTGATTTGTGATTTTTGTGGGCGTATTACACTAGTGCATGCGTACCCGCAGGGGGAAGCAACTATCCCCATTTCAGTTTGATTCTGAGATTGAGCGTACTGCGCGCAAACTCCGTGCCCGTAGGCGTTTAAGCATCATGAATTACAGTCAGGTTAGCAGTAGTCCGGTCAGTGTTGCCCAGGACCCAACAGGTGAGGCAACTGGGGGGTTTTCTATTCCCCCGCTTTCAGAATTTCAGTTTGGAAGCTCGAGTGCTTCTGGTGGTGCAGTTTCAGCCCCTGCACCCATACCATCATGCACTCCGCCTTCCATCCCATCATTTACACCCACTTCACAACCCCAATCAACCAATCCGTTCACATCTGCTATGACTTGGGGAGAGCCGACCCGAGATGGCACCCCAACTCCTAGACAGTATACACCAACATCCCAACCACAACCAGTCCTCTTTAAACCTCAGCCCACATACCAACCAACACAACCTATACACTTTCAACCACCGCCTCAGCCACAACATCATTACCCAGAGACGGAGGAAGTGTATGACGAGGAAGATGAAGGGTGGATGCCACCAGCATCCCAACCACAATGGAACCGAGGTCGGGGACCTCCTAGGCGAGCACCGCAATACCGACCACCAGGTCAGCGGGAGTACAATGATCATCTTTACGGTAACCCCGCTCAACCCTTACATTTTGCACAACCGAGACGGCAATCGGTTGCATCACATTTCCAACCGCGGGAATATGATGATTCGTCGCCGATCTACATTCCTGATAACATAGATTCGCAAGTAGAAATTAGACCTCAGTTACTAGGAATATTACCAGAATTCAGAGGATATAAGCAGGATGATCCCTATAACCATTTATATGAATTCTTAGCGATCGCGAATGCTAATAATCCCAGAAACACAAATAGAAATATTTTTAGGCTTAGACTGTTTCCGTTCAACCTTAAGGACAAGGCCAAGTATTGGTTCACATCGTTGCCATCAAACAGTATCACTACGTGGAATCAGCTCAAGGCGAAGTTCCTTCAGGAATTTTATCCAGCAAGCAAAACAACTGAGATCAGGAGAATTATTCAGGATTTCCAGCAAAAACCCGGAGAAGCTTTTCATGAAGCCTTCGACAGATTGAAGGAGTTGCTGCGATCTTGTCCGCATCACGAGATCCCCAGATGGCAGTTGGTCAAGTTATTCTTTGAGGGAGTTAGCGAGACATACCAGGCCATGATAAATGCCTCCTCCAGTGGGACATTTATGTGGCAGGATCCAGAAGAAGCCTGGCAATTTCTGGAACAGTTGAGTAATGGCTCCAAAGCAAACTTCTCCACCAGGAAGACTACCAGTACAGCGGCAGCAGTAGGAGTTGATGCGGATTGGAAAAAAGAAGTGAAAAAGGAAATCAGTGAATTAAACAGAAAGTTTGATCGGCTTATGGCAACATTACAAAATGGACCGCCGAATTCATCACAAGAAGGTCAAGGAGGACCTAAAATGCAGGAAGCTAATCAAGTTTATGGCCAGGGTCAAGGTCAGTACAATAATGGACGACCCTACAGGCCATACAACCAAGGACAGCAACAAAATTTTAGGCAGAACAATTATCAGAATCAATCAAATAGTCAGCCTAGAAACCAGCAACCTGCAAACAATGTTAACAACAATGGAAACAACAACAACAAGGGGCACACCAACGCTGCCAACAACGCCCCAAGTACCCAAGAAGAGATGATAGCAAAAATGTATGACATGGTCACTGCGACTCAACAACAATCTCAAGCGAATGCAAAGGCCATTGCAAATATGGAAAGACAAATAGGTCAAATGGCTGCAGATCAACAAAAGAGAGATAATGGCAAGTTGCCAAGTGCTACTGAAGTCAACCCTACGCATACCCAACGTCCAGGGAAGGAACAAGTCAATACTGTTGAATCAGGATGGCGAAAGGTCACTCTGGAGGACTTGTTCGAAGTAGGAAGTAAGACGAGACCAGGGGAAGAAGGAAAAGCTTTAAAGCACGAAGAAGGTAAAAAAGGAGAAGTTTCGGTTGAGAATGACACTCAACCAGAAATAGAAAAAAAGATCCAAAAGGAAGAGCAACCAACGATAGCGGGGATCAAGAAGAAGAAGAAGAATAAGAAAGAAAAGAAGAAGCAGGAAATACCCAGATCAACGGGACCCTTGATGAATCAGCCCTTATGGGATGAGCTTAAGGATGCCCCCGAGGACACCAGGATTCTGCAAGAGATGTGTGACCAGAATGAGAAATGCAAAGCACCTACGCCAAAAACGGTGAGATTGACTGTGAGAGCCAGCGAAGCATTATTGGGTACTCTGCCCAGAAAGGAAAAGGACCCGGGGTCACCATTGATCACTACAACAGTAGGGGATGTGGTTATTCGAAACACACTCTTAGACTTGGGAGCAAGTGTCAACATCTTGCCAGGATACCTGTACGACAAGTACAAGAACGAAGAAATTGAGCCAGCCGAAGTGGTACTACAGTTGGCTGACCAATCAACTAAGGTATCTAGAGGGAAGTTGACAAATGTCATAGTCAAAGTTGGGGACTTTTTCTATCCTGTAGATTTTCTGGTCATGGAATATGAAAGTCCAGACGATGCGCCTGCACTCATCTTGGGGCGTCCATTTTTAGCTACCGCTGGGTCAGTGATCGATTGCAAGACTGGAGATATGGACATTTTCTTCGGAACCAGAAAAAGAAGATTAAATATGTTTGGGAACCCAGTATCATTACCTTCAGAGGAAAATGGCAAACGAGCAGACAGGAAAACACTAATGGAGCCAGGAATCAGAAGTAAAGAAAAGATATGGACACGTACAGGAGAGGGAGGAACAGAGGAAATCTTAAAGAAAACCAAAGATCACCCGTTATCCGCCATCGACAAGGAACAATTGTTGGAAATGATAGAGATGATGGAAGCAAGGCATCAGCAATATGAAAGAGAATCCAGAAAACGAGAGGCGAATGTTTTCGAGCTATTGAAATCTCAACAACAATGGATCAGCGGTGTGAGTGATCGGATGACCCAACTCACATCCCTTATGACAATGATGGCTAATAATTTCATGCCAGAATACCAGCAAATATCATCAAGAGATCAAGAAGCAGAAGAAGGGTCAGCTTAGGAGCAGTACGTCTGGCTGAAGACGTTAAACTTAGCGCTTGTTGGGAGGCAACCCATCGTGTCATAGGTAGGTTTTATATTTCTTAGGATTAATTTAGAAAATACATCAATCTTTTGCAGGTATCAGTGGTCTGAAGTAAGTGTGGGGTCGTGTGAAAGGTTTTGAAATCTTCAAGACCGCGCCGCGGATTTTTGAATTGCGCGACGCGGGTTCGAAACTCAACCCGATGCGCAGGGGTTGATTTGGCGACACGCGCGTCGCGGAAACGCGGAATGCGCGACGCGGGAAACGATCAGACGGTTTTTCGCCTTTATCCGGTGAGCCGCGGCTCACAACTCAAATCACACGACTCGGAGCTCTGGTGATCAAAAATTTCTTGCATTTTTTCTTGCTTATTGTGTTTCTACTACCAAGGTACGCTCTTTTAACTATCTATCAGTTGTTTAAACTAGTTATTAGGTAGTTAATTTTAGGGTTTTATTCCAAAAAATTCAAAAACTTAGAATCACTAATGCTAGCTCATCGGGTGTTTGTTTTGCCAAATGGAGACCCTAGATGAGTTAGTCGCTACCTAGGCTACCTTGTGGTATGATTGGATTGTGATTTAGCAGGTTAAAATGGGGATTTTAATCCCGGGTTTTGAAACAGTCGTACGCCGCGCCGCGCCTTTGCTCATGGGCCGCGCCGCGGTGCGGCTAGGAAGACAAGGACTGATTTTGCAAAAAAATTTGGCTATGTTTTCTTTTTGCAGACGATGTTTAGATTGGACCACTCCTTCCTTCAGTTTCCTGCGGGACTTGACAGTTCAGTAGAGTACATTTCGCGACGAGACGCACTGACCAGTCGCCGAGTTCTCGAGGCGACTGTTATAGACCGAGACGTCCTGAGGGACGCAGGGCTTTGGGGCGAGATCAAGCCGTTTCTGCATCGTACCTGGACTCACGAGGAGGCATCATTTACCTGCAGTGGGTGGGACAGGATCATGGCCACTGATGAGGACGTGGTCTACACGGAGTTGCTGCTGGAGTTTGTCTCTACCGTCCAGTTCGCACCTCGGGCGGGGGACCCACGCTCCAGGTTGGTGCGGTTTCGTTTGGGAGGTGTGCACAGGGAGTGCAACCTCCGGGAGTTCGGGAGGCGCACAGGCATCTACACCGAGCAGGACCTCCAGCACCGTTACTTCACCCGGTTCTTCGGGTCATGCATCCAGGGGGAGCCAGAGCGCCCTCCCAACATGGAGGTTTGGGCACCATTGTCCAATGTTATGTACGAGGCGGGGACCTCGAGGGAGAGCAACTTACGCGACCCACTTCACCGCCTCATGCACCGGATTGTCTCCACCTCCATCATGCATCGGGAGGGGGGCGAGAAGGTGTCGGGCGATGATATGACATATTTGTGGATCCTCCTCGACCCGTCCCGATTCCTCCATCTCCCCTACGCCCTCGCGATCGCTCTATCCACCCACGCGGCCGGCGCCTCCGCCAGCAGTCCACTAGCCAGGGGGTATTTCATTACCCGCCTGGCCCGCGCATATGGCATTCTCACTGCCCCCGTGGCAGCCTCCTTGACCGCTCTGCCTCCATCGCGCACTACAGCACGCGCCCTGGAGAGGATGCGGCTCATTGAGCTGCAACGCCCGGGGCAGTACATCCGGGCACCGACTGAGCCTGCTGAGGCACCCCAGCCCGCATACGCCCAGCCTGGCAGGAGACGCCGGAGACCAGAGCCACCAGCACCAGAGCCGGCACAGCCAGAGCAGGTCGATCCATCAGCCCTCCGCCGGTTGGATGCTAGGGTCACGCGGATTGAGGGTCAGCTCACGAGAGTCTTGGACCAGCTTGAGTGGATCGGGGAGGCACTTATCCAGACCGCATCAGCACAGGGCAGGCATCCCCGACCATTCCCAGCCAGGTCCCACGATCACGAGGCTGGACCCTCCAGGCCACCGGGTAGTGATTGATGTTCTTTTTTCTTTTTCTTTTTCTTTTCTTTTCATATTTTTGGGATATATGTACAAACCTATGACACATCTTTTTGTATATTTTGTTCATGCTTTATTTTTGTTTTATCTTTTTAAATTGTTTGTTAAGTTGTGCATGATATACCAAATTGAGAGGGAGTTGTCTCAGACAAGTGTGGGGTCGCCGTGCCCCCTCCACTTGTCTTGACCACCGGCGTGTCCTACTGTAGCGCTACAACTCCAGCATATGAATCGGGAATTTCTTTTTCTATACGCAATTATACCTGTGATATTGAGCACCAAGCAGGCTACCGTCCAAAAAAGGGGTAACTCTTTCTCCCTTGTTTTGAATTAATTTTTGTACAACGGGGACGTTGTACGGTTTTAAGTGTGGGGTGTGGACGGTCGAAAGAGATTTTTTTTTGAAATCTTTTGCAGAAATGATCAAAATTTTCAATTTTTAGCAATATTTTTCAAAATTTTTAATGAGTTGCAATTTTGAAATGAATGGTTTGTGATTGTGATAGCATTAGTATTTTTTCAAAGAAATACTATTTATTTGTGATCATGCTATTAGTTAGTCAAATAAGTTGAGTTTAATGAGTTAGTAGGTTGATTTGTTTGAGGATTGGAATTTAGGAAGGAAAAGTCAATCTGTGGCCTTTGTTGTTCGAGCCGGTAGGTCTAAAATGGGTGGACCTTACGCACCTTACCACCTAAGATCGTCTGGTCTGGGATGGTATTTCTGAAAGCTCGCTACACGGACAACATCGAAAGTCATGGACAATTCCTTAATGGCCTTTAGAATCTGAATGAGTAAGTACACTTTATTATGGATAGAAAGTTTGTAATCAAGGGTTCTCTAGAAAGCCATGAACTCCAAAGAACAACTCAATTATGTTCTCACGAACTATTCCACTCTAATTCAGGGGACAATAAACTTTGAAACTGAACACAGTCAGAAATTGTTTGATTCTTTATTATAATTTGTTAAAAACTCTCTTGCTTGGGGACAAGCAAGGCACAAGTGTGGGGTGTTTGACAACGCCTAGTGATATCAAGTATTTTAGGCGTTGTTGAGTCCTGTTCTTGATAAAATTATATCAAATATGCATGGGTATTCTCACTTTTCGTGTCAGGACTTGTTTGGAGAAAAAGAACAGAAACAGGGACTAAAAGTGTATAAAAAGGAAGAAGTTGGAAAGAATGCAAAATCAGAGAAACACGCACGCGCGCCGTAGAGTTCTATTACGCGCGTCGCGTGTGTATGGCGGTGGAACACATTTGAATGACGAAAAAACGGGGAACGGATAAGTACGCGCGCCGCGGATTTCCATTCTGCGCGGCACGGTCACGGGAAATTTGCAACTATAAATAGAGGCATTTCCAGCCGAAAACCCTAGCAAAGACCGGGTGTAAACATCGACCTAGCAGCTCTTTGACTCGAGGATTCCATTTCATAAGCTATCATTTGGTATTTTCATGTTTTAGATTTTATTTCATTTTAGTTAAACATTTGTAAGCCTTGGTTTGAATCTTTGGGTGTGACAACCATTGATCCCAAGCTTAGGTTTTGGTTTTAGTAGTAATTGGTTACTGTTTTATGTTTGGAATTTGGATTTGGTGAATAAAAGCATTCGGTTACGTTTAATATTGATTTTTCGGTATGTTTGGATGTTTGTGTTTGCTTGTATGATTGATTGTGTTTTGGATATTGTTTTGGACCTTGTTGGGACTGTTTTCCTTTGCTGAAAATAGTAGTTAATTAGGTTAGGGTTAGCATTAAGCTTGGCTAGTAACTGTTCAATAGAACTGTTAGTTATTAGCTAGTTTAGGCTATGCTTGGTTGTTGCTAGTTTGAATGCCTTCAATTGCTTCTGATCCAGAGATGTACTTCTGAGTTCAGAAAGTAACTAGGTCATTTGAGCATAGCTTAGCCTAGCTTTGGTGTGTTTGAATATTGTTTGAGGTAGAAAGAAAGAAATTAGTTCCTCCGACTATAGCTGTGACACTATCAGTTGGTAATCTCTCATCTAGGCTAACCACGTAGCTCCTGTGGATCGACCCTGACTGCACTATACTAGTGAACGTTAGGTTATCTCTTATTTTTGACCGCATGACGACCTCTGCGTGTACGTCAGCGTGCGGGTTTATCCCCGTTTTATCGACATTTAAATTGTCTCCACCGCCTCATACCCGCGTCGCGTGTTTGTGAATTCCGCGGCGCGCGTACGTCTTTGCCTGATTTTGCCTTGATCTTCAAACTTCTTCCAAATTGCACGCTTTTGGTCCCTGTTTTCATTATTTCTTTCCAAACAAGTGCTGGCACGAAAAGTGAGAATACCACGATGTATATGATATAATTTCACTAAGAATAGGGCTCAACAACGACTAAAATATGTGATATTACTAGGCGTTATCATTTACAAAGTCTAAAAAGGAAGATACCAAACCTTCTGCACAAAACGTTACCACTACTTCATTTCCTTCTATATCTCCGGAACAATATGAACATTTGGTACAGCTTCTCAATACAACCAATATCTCATCTTCTAGCAATGTCAATTTTACATCTGTCACAGATGGTTCGATGAATCATGAAGGTATTTTTTCTTTCAAACGATTTGCAGCTAATGTCTACAAATCTTCATCACATTTACAAACTCATTTTTCATGGATCGTTGATTCAAGTGCTACTGATCATATGTGCTCCAACAAATCCCGTTTCTTGTCTTTTACTAAAATGAATAAACCACAATCCATAGCATTACCCGATAGACACGATACTTTTGTTTCTTTTATCGGCACTATAAAACTACATGATTCTATTGCTCTTCATGGAGTTTTATATGTACCAGCCTTCAAATACAATCTTATTTCCGTGTATATGCTTAGTTCACAACTTCAAACCTTCGTCATCTTTACTGATGATGCTTGCCTTCTATAGGACCCTTCATCAAAGACTAAGCTTGCGCTTGGGACATTCGGGACACGAGTGAATGATCTGTATGTCTTTGATCATCAGTCAATCAATACTACTCTTTCCTTTTGTTTGACAGCTTCTAAAGTTTTTTGTAATAGTTCCTTAGCTTCACCTAAGGTTTCTAGATCCATGTTATGGCACATACGATTTTGACATGTTTCACTTGCCAAATTACAACAATTATCTCTTGTACCTTCTAAAAATAATGATTCTGATGTTCTTTCTTGTCTCATTTGTTTTCAAGCTACACATCATCGTTTTCCCTTTACATCGAGTATATATGTTTCTAGTTCGTCTTTTAAGTTGATTCATGTTGATGTTTGGTGCCCTTATAAGCATGTTTCTCATAATGGTAATCAGTTCTTCGTTACTATTATAGATGATTACAGTAAATACACCTGGGTTCACATGCTATCTCATAAAGGATACGCTTTTACAATGATAAAACAATTTGTTAGTTTTATTTCTTCTCAATTCATAAAACTATTAAGGTGATTCGTACTGATAATGCTTATAAAATGGGTTCAAGTAATGAAGGAGTTGTATTCTTTCAAGATCAAGGAATAATTCATCAAAAATTCCACTCCGTCTACCCCACAGCAAAATGGAGTTGTCGAACGTAAGCATCGACATATTCTAGAAGTGGGTCAAGCTCTTTATTTTCAGTCCGGTTTGGGAAACATGTATTGGAATGAGTGTATCAAGACTGCTGTGTACTTGATTAATCGGACTCGTTCCCAGGGACTACACTACAAAACTCATTTTCAACTTTTATACGATAAGCAACCTGATTTGTCTCATTTACGGGCTTTTGGTTGTTTGTGCTTCATTACTTCATATTTTGTTGGTCGTGACAAGTTTATGCCTCATGCTTATCCATGCATTATTCTTGGTTATCCCATTGGTCAAAAAGCATATCGTGTATTGAATCTTATCACAAAACAATTACAAATCACTCGTGATGTCACATTTTTTGAGGATATTTTCCTTTTACACACTTCTTTTAAATTTTTCTTTCCTATTTCCACTTCTTATTTTCCAGTCCATTCTAATGATTCATCATTCACTTCTCAATCCCCTTCACCAATTATTCCTATCCCACCTGCTCCTAATTCTACTTGACCTTCTTGTGTTCGCAATCCTCCATCTCATTTACGTGATTATGTATGTAACAGTGTTGATGGATCTCCTCACACTTGTTGTCATACTATTACCAATTTATGTCTTGAATCCACGAGGCCTGAGATTTCTACAATTTCATCTTCTACATTTGCATTTAATGTAATCCATCAAGACATCGAGCCTGCCTTTTATCATCAGGCTAAAGGAAATCTTCATAGGGAAGAAGCGATGAAGGTTGAACTAGATGCTTTAAATGAAAATCATACTTGGGATGTTGTTAAACTACCAAAAGGAAAGAAGCTAATTTCATGTCGATGAACTACAAACTGAAGTACAAATCAGATAGTTCGATTGATCGAGATAAAGCCAGATTAGTGGCTAAGGGATTCACATAAAAAAGAAGGTATCGATTACCATGAGACTTTTCTCCTATTGTAAAGTTCAATACCATTAGATGTCTCGTTTCTTTAGCAATCAAACGTGGTTAGGATATTCAACAGTTGGACGTAAATAACATGTTTCTTCATGGCAATTTGTATGAGGAAGTATATATATATATATATATATATATATATATATATATATATATATATATATATATATATATATATATATATATATATATATATATATATATATATATATACGCCTTCCACCCGGATATTCAGTTTCTTCTTCGTCCTCTAATATTGCATGTAGGCTTCGCAAATCCTTATATGGATTAAAGCAGGCCTACAAAGCAGGCCTACAGACAGTGGTATGCCAAATCACTGTTTTCCAAATTATCACACTTCTTGCAATCTCAAGGCTACGTTGCTTCTCTAAATGATTATTCATTGTTCATAAAGAAGTTAGACTGTTCCATTATCATTGTTGCAGTATATGTTGACGACATCTTGGTTACCGGTGAAATCTTCATGCAATTTTTACTTTAAAGGATTCTCTTCATGATCAATTTCGAATAAAGGATTTGGGATCAATTCACTATTTTCTTGGTCTTTAATTCGATCAAACTAAACGTGGCTTGGTAATTCATCAACAACGTTATGCGAGTGAGTTACTCACTCTTTATTCCATGAATGATTTTAAGCCTGTTTCTATTCCTTTACCTGCAAAGCTTAAACTTTTACCAAAAATAGACAATCCCTTGCCTGATCCCACTGTATATCGACAATTGATTGGCAAACTGAACTTTCTTGTTCATACAAGACCAGACCTTGCTTTTACCATTTAGTTCTTAAGTCAATTTAGTCAATCACCTTGTCAAGCTCAGTATGATATAGCTCTACATACCTTACGGTATATCAAAGGAACCATTTTTCAAGGTCTCGTTTTTAACAAAAATCCCACCTTTAATGTTGAAGCCTACTGTGACTCCAATTGGGCAGCCTATCCCATTATTTGACATTCTGTAAGTGTTTTCTTTATTCTCTTTGGTGGTAGCCCAATTTCTTGGAAATCTAAGAAGCAAGTGACAGTTCCCTTTCGTATATGAAGTTGAGTATCGCTCAATGTGAAGAGTTTGTGCCGAACTAGCTTGGCTTTCACGATTGCTACATGAGTTTGAAGTTCCAAACATCACATTGATTCCTTAGAAATATGATAAAATGGCCATAATATATATTGCTAGTAACCACGTCTTTCATGAACAAACGAAACATATCGAGTTGGACTGTCACCTTGTTTGTGAAAAATTGCAAGAAGGTTTAATTTCTCTTTCGCATGTTCCAACCCTTGATCAAACTGTCGATGTCCTCACAAAGTCTCTTCCGTCTTCTCAACATCAAGATGTTATTTCCAAGTTGTATCTCGTTCCACTCCCTGCTTTATCTCCGGCTCATATTGTACAAAACAATTTGATCCCTCACCCGAAGTTACACCAAATACAAGTGCCTTCATAAAACTACTCGAACTAGTGCATGATAACGTTTCCAGTTACAACCAAAATGGAACATTTGTGAATACATTTGTTGTTGAATAAATTGTCTGAGAGCCATAAAGACTAATATAAGACCGACCTTTTGAAATTAATGAAACCATTTGTAATCAATAAAAAAATCTAACATTGTAACACCCCATACAAATATTTACATTTTTAACCCAATTTAGATTTACAAAAACATGGGTTTAACAAAAACTTTGGACATAATTACAAAACATAGTTGCTTTGGGGTATTACAAGTCTAATACTTCACCATGGTAAAGCTACTACAAATGATATCCCAAAAGAAGTGCTTCAAATCTTCTAAGTCTTCCAGTACTTAATCTCCGTCACCTGAGTACATAGCATTTAAACAAAAACAAATATACATGAGACATAAAGTCTCGTGAGCAACATGGGTTTTAGACCCCAAAATTTTTAATAGAACAAACCTCTAAACAATTTTTTATAAAAATCAATCATAATACAAAAGTTTTCTTGACAAAACATAGACCAATCGTGAATCATAATTCATTGTTTATCTTTTAGCTTTATACAGGTCTTCCCGTATCCCTTTCCCTCCACGAAATAGAACCAATCTATCCGTGAAGGCATGCTAGTTCCTTTTCCCTTCATGGAATAGAACAAATCTATCCATAAGGGCGTGCTGAGACAACTATTTCGCGACGGGAGGTACCATCCCAGTAGTGTCTTTTGACCTCCCCTCATTAGGGTGAGATCCATGTCCGGACATACATTACATTTCTTACATTTAGTTTCAATTTGATTCATTAATATCAGTTCATTACGAATTGGTCATAACATCAAAATCTTTCATCATACAAAAAATATAAGCTTTTAGCACAAAACAACTTGAGAGAAACTTTTCTCTTAAAATCTTTTAACCAAACAATGTTTATAAAACAATACTATTTGCTATGTACTCATAAAATCCACATGTTACTCACCTTGTAGTAGTAGTGGCTAGTTAGGTTCCCATGGTCTCCTTGCCTTTACCTTGCTCCCCAATGATTTGGTCACTACCTATTAAACATATATAAAATTCGCACTCAATAACACTAATACACACTTATGTACTTTCGATTATGCAAGAAATGTCTAAGTGTTCGATTCCCCTTTTCCTTTTCCTTGATTATCTATTACTTGATCCACACTTATACACATTGTTGGAATCATGTTATGAACTTATATTTTCATGTTTTCATACCATATTAAACTTATACTAATGATTGGGGAATCAAACTACACAATTAATGTCATAATAGAAGTGAATTATAAGTGTCCAAATCATTCGGGTCATGTAGGAATCATATGGAACCATGCAAAACTTCCAAATTTTCTGTAGACACTGACACGGACCGTGTTAGGGGGAACACGGGCCGTGTTCCACCTACTGATCACCTTCTGTTTACCTGCACAGAAAACATGGGTCGTGTCAGGGGAAACACGGGCCGTGTTTCACCTACAGACCTTCTTTATTTTCCTGCACAGCTTTTAACCTTTAATCTACTTGGTTCCAGCTCAAATCCGGTTCAATGGAAGGTTAAAACATTATATTTAGAGTATTTCTAAGCCTCCTAAACAACACTTATTACTCCATAAATACTAGAATTAAACCAATCTTCACAAACCCAAATTCTAGGGTTTTTGAACAAAATTCTCAATTCCTTTTGCTTCTAATTGTCTCCAAAGGTGGAAATCAAGTTTCAATGATGTTTACAGCATGATTCAAGGGTTAGAAACTTAAAACAAACCTCACACAACTTCTGAATTTCGTTTTCATCCATTCAAACTAACCCAAAATGGATTAAATAGCTTGCAAAGATGGAATTCTTACCTTTGATGACTTGGAAATCACAACTTCTAGCTTGATTTCTTCGATTTCTGCTCTAATCCTTCAGAGCTCTTCAAGTCTCGACCTCTCTCTCTCTACTGAAGATAATTCACGACTCAAAATGGAGAGGACTAGAAGCCTCTCTCAATTTATACCTCCACACTTTACCTAAATGACAATTTGGTCCTTCTAATATAGTTTTGTTCACCTTTGGTCCAAAACTCTTAACATATCATTTAAGATTTTCTTTTCTTACACTTTTGCCACAAACATACAATATTATTACACAATTGGTCCTTCATATGGTCAAAAGACCAAATTACCCTTTTACAACATCTTACTATAAAAATTCAAATATAACACACATTGGCAAAATAGTTGGTTGTTACAAACATGAATTCATGATCTTGGAGTTAATTAATACGTGTAACCAATTTCTACTTTTCTATCCATCCATTTCAGATATCGAATTGAGACCTAGCTTTTTCAAGCGCAAAACCTATGCAAATTATGTAGAAAATGGTTATATTCTATATTTACAACACTTCTTATAAGGTTAACATGATTACTGATTTGTTCCGAAAATCATGATATAACCTTTGATTTGTTATGAAAATTATTGGTGCAATTAAAAAACTCAAACGATCTAAGTTCTTAGCCAAGTAGTTCAAAAAGTGGCTGCAAACCGTGAAACCACAAGTATATCTCAGATTAGATGAAATTCAAACCAATGAATTTAACTATGTATCTATATGTGACTATGAAACAAACTAGGAGCATTTAACAAGAGAAACACTCACAATTCAACACCATACATGTTAATAAATTCTCTAGTAAAAGGTATAACATAAAAAGTTACAAAAGACAAATAGCAATTACACAATGCTCACGGTAGCCGTCGGTGGAAAACCATGCGCATCCTTAGTGAGCGTATCATGGTTACATATTTTTCTTCCAAGTAGATTAGGGGTGAGCATGGTCCTGGGACCGACCCAATCAGGACCGAACACGATCCGGACCAAGACCGAGGGAAGATATTCAATGGAACCGAGGACCGACCAAACTATGGGACTTGGTCTTGGGTTCGGGTATGAGTTTGCTCGGGTTTGGTTGGGTTTTACCCGAGCAGGACCAAGCGGAAAATTTTCAAAGGCCTACATTATAATCTTAATGTCTTTTAAACTTTCGGTCGGTTCCTAACCCGAGAACCCGACAATACCGAAGGACCAAGACCAAGAAAGACCAAGACCGAGAAGGACCAAGACCGAATTAAGCCACATATACAGACCGAGTACTGACCAAGTAACATGGTCGGTTCCTTATCTCGGATCCGGTTCCTCGGTTCTTGGGCTTGGGCTCGGTTCCGATGACCATTTGCACATCCCTAAAGTAGATGGTAGATTATTCATTTAATTGATTTATGACAAAAACAAGAACACTACCTTGATAAAATGGAGGAATTTCTTAGTAAAGAGTATTGCAGTTGATGGAGATGAATTCGATCGAAATGGATCTCTATATTCTTGAAGGTTAAGCAAGGAAAAGTAAATGGGAATAGAGCCGATAAAGAGCCACATGCATATAGAAGATGAAGTCATGGAGGAGTGATCAATTAATTCATGGTATAACTTGTATCAATTAATTTATGGAGGTGTGATCAATTAATTACCATTTTATATCAGAAGTTATAACTTGTATCTAAGAATTCAGAACATAGTGACTTTCTAAAATCTCATCATTAGTGGAGGCAAAAAACTATTCAAAAAAGCTATTTTCAGTTGCCAAACACTCATTTTAATGTTTTGACTTCTTAAAAAGTCAATAAGTTAACAAGTTGTTTTGAAACTCAATTCCAAACATCCCTAAATAATAAACAATAAAAATCAAACATGTTAACCATCCGATCACGATATAACACAATGGCACATGAATAAAGAGAAATTTGCGAGTGACTTTATAAATAAGAGTTGAGGTTTCATAGAACTTACTTTAATATACTTAGTGATGTTTAGACTATCAATTTATTCATCATTGACTATTTTCAACAACATGTTTCTTAAGAAACTAAAGAAAGGAAAGGACTCTACCTGATATGCTTAAATTCTCTGATTAGATATAAATAGTTTAACATTATCGCATAACCACGAACTTAGATGTATAATTTATCTATATAATTAAAACCCGTAGGTTTATTGGTTTTGGTACAATTCGGATCCTTTTCGTTCACATTAATCTATGCATATATTAAGTATAAAACTGAATCACAAATTTAACAAGCATCATTGAATGATGAGCAAGAGCATTTACTTAAAAAACGACTCTTTTTTAAATTCGCTACAATGTATTCACAAGATTTATAGTTGTTTTAAAGCTATGTTTGGTGCGCGCACAACTAGCTTATTTTTCGAGTTTTTTTAGTTTGTCGTGTTTGATGAGTCACAAAGTAACTTATAAACTAGTTTTATAAAAAGCTACTTAGGCTAGTATTTCAACGACCTTATGAATTTTTTTAGATATCTCTAAAATATACCCTTAATTAAATCGAAAAGAACTCAAATTTTCTATTACTCTTTTATGTCATTTTAAATTTTCAATTCACTTAAAAACTAATTTTTATCAAACGTTATTTTTTATTGACTAACAACTAACATTTCAACTATTAACTAACTGGTTAATTAATAGTTAATTTTTAATGTTAGCTTAATCCACCATAAAAATCTTGTGTTGATGTTGCCTTTTAATTCATAACTCATAGTAAATATATGGAGTAAATTACAGTTTTTGTTCTTGTGGTTTGGCCCAACTTTCAGTAAGAGTCCAACTTTTGAAAAATCACTTTATGAGTCCTCAATATTTCATTTAGCTTGCAGAAGTAGTCCGTTGGCTAGTAAAAAGATCAATTTACTCTTTTTAATATCATTTTTTAATCTATTAATTATTAAATCATTTAAAAAAAAAGAAAATAATAAAAGTAACCCCTCACCCCCCCCCACTATCTGATGTCTCCCTCTCTCTGTCTCTCGATCCTTGATTCACCGCCGTACTTTGACTCACGTATTTGAATCTGGATCCTTTATTTAAAAAAATGGCGCACCACATTCATCAGCGTTACTCCATTCTTAGGCGATGAGCGTAGCCCCGACGGTCCAAAGCTCTGGCACGTCGTTCGCAGCTCTCCAATTGATGGGGATGAAGTGTGGTTTGAAACTAGGGTTCTGAGAGCGTCATGTCCGGTTTAATCCTGTCGAGATCGAGATCTCGGATGAAACACCCAAGTCCTTCGTCTTTGTCATAACCATACGCAGGTAAAAATATTTTGATGCTTCCAATCCTTTTTGTGAGTTATGCTTGTGTTTGTTGCTATTGCATGTCTGTGTGGCCACGTACCATGAATCAACATAACATCACCAACGGTGGCAATCGTCGATTTCATGTATCGATCACGATTCTATCATCCTAGTTCTCCAATCTAGGTTAAGGACTTCATCCAATCATTCTCAGTAAATAGACAACCAATACCATGAATATATTTATGATGATGATCAAATCTTTCCTCTGACAATAAGATCTCAATCTCAATTTATTCTTAATGCTCAATTCCCTATGTGTGTTTTGATATCGGTTTGCATCAAGTTTTGGTACCAATCAACCAAATCCCACCAATTCCCCGCTAAATAGTGTCAAAGGAATCAATTTATTATTGATGCTCAATTCCTGTGTGTGTTTCAAACTTTCAATTTCAATTTAGCGATTGCAGAAGTTTTGTAGTCGATCTGGTGCTAGGAGAGAGAGATGTGGATATTGGCGGTGATTGATTTATACGTGAAATTGTGATTGCTCATCACCAATAATTATTGTACTTGGTCTTTTGTTATATACGTGAAATTTTGTTGGCGTTGAGCTTGCTTTGGACCGATGAGGTGATGAGAAATGTTGCAAACAAGCAGGGATTATACAGTCGAATTCTCCGGTGGTGGATGTAGGTGGTGGGGGCGGAGAAGCAGAGGAAGAGAAAGGATAACGGGAAGAAGGGTGAATAGGGGATGGTGGGTTTTTTTTGGAGAGAGAGAGAGAGAGAGAGAGAGGGGCTATGGGTGGGATGGGGTGGGTGGGTTTTTTATTTATTATTTATGAGAGCGATAGAGAGGGTTAAGGGTGGATGTAATTTTTTTTGTAAGTACCAAATAAATAATACAATTAAAAAAAATAACAAAAAATATCAAAAGTAGTTTAATCTTTTTACTTGGTCAAAAAACTACTTCTGAAAGCTAAATAAATAAAATCTCAAAGACCCATAAAATAATTTTTGAAAAATTGGATTCTTAGGCTGGGGGGAGTGGGTTCGCTGAACCCCTCGCTGAACCCCTCGCCAAGCCCTCGCCGTCCCTCGCTAACCACACCGCCGGTCTCGCTGACCGGCTCGCTGAAGACACCCTCGCTGAAGACTAGACGAGCTCGCCGAATCCAATTCCAACGGCTACATTTCCATTTTCCATTTTCCAAACCAAAATCTTTTAAAACCTTTACAAAAACCTTTATAAAATTCAAAAATTTTTATAAAAAAAACTAGCCGTTTTTTTTAAAAAAAAACTAGCCGTTACATCTTCCCCTATATAAACACAACCCTTCTACTCTTTTATTCACACAATCATCTCCTCTCTTCTTCCAAAATCTCTCTTAAAGTTCAATCAACATGTCTTCAAGCCAAAACAAAAACACCAAATCATCCAAATCATCCAAAACATCCAAAGCTAGCAAAAAGAAATCTGCCCCTACTTCAATTGCAACCCCTCCGGCCGGATGTTATGTACCTCAACCGGTTGACCCTTCGATGGGATATGGTCAATATTGGGGTATGCAACACCAATATGTCAACAATTGGTTACAACAAGCTTCTTCACCACAACCATCTCCAACACAAATGTCTCCACCGCTAGAATCACTTTCCCAATTCACTCCCAACTCCCAATTTTTAAGAAATGCACCCCGCCGCCTAGAACAAGACAACTCAGACGATGAAGAAGAAGAACCCGAACAAGATGAAGAACAAGAAGAAGAAGAAGAAGAAGAAGACACCGGGCCAACTAACAAAGGCAAAGCCCCTAGGATCAACTGGCATGATGATGAGGTCCGAGCTTTGGGCGAAGCTTGGGTGGATTGTTCGCAAGAAGCCGAGACAGGAACCAACCAAACTACAAACGTCTTCAAAGTGAAGGTGTGGAATAGTTGGTGTCGACGAATGGGTTCCAACTACCGCAATCCCAATTCACTTTACTCAAAGTGGCGCACTTGCAACAAAAGTGCAATGGAGTTCCAAGGGTGCCATGCCGAAGTTGAGAGACAAAGACAAAGTGGAGCCAATGGTGACGATGTTATGGCTCAAGCTAGGCTCTTGTACCATGCCCAATATGGTACTCACTTTAACCAAGATGTCTTTTGGCGTGCGGTCAAAGACTACGAGAAGTGGAGAGAGCTAGAGTCCTTTGACCAATTTGTTGTCTACTTATCAAAGAGGCACAAAGCATCCGAATCCATACAATCCCCTTCCTCCGAATTCAACCTCAATAATGATCCGCCACGTCCCATGGGACGTGATGAAGCAAAGAGAAAGACAAGAGGCAAAAGTCAAGCCACTAGCACTAGCACAAATAGTAGTGTGCATGAAGATATAGTGGCTTTGACCGGCAATGTTGACACGTTCAAGGAAGCTCAATTGATCAAGCAAACTAACTTGAAGCTCAAACAGAGTATGCAGCTACGGAAAATCCTACAAGAAGACATATCGGGGAAGACGGGGTTCGAGTACCAAATCGCGATGGAAATGAAGAAGAATGCAGCGAGGCAATTGGGGTATCATTTCGATGAGTAGTTTGTAGTTTAATTTATGTTTTTAATTTATGTTTTTAATTTATGTTTTTAATTTTAATGTAATGCATTTTAATTTTAATTTATGTTTTTAATTTATGTTTTTAATTTGTAGTTTAATTTATGTTTTAATAATATATAAATAATTTAAAAAAAAGATTTAATAAAATAGTTTAGCATGAAGTTCAGCATGTGCTGACCACTACCACCATTTTTGCTCAGCATGTGCTAAACTCGCTGAATGCTGACGTGACATAGTTTAGCACATGCTGAACATGCTAACCACTCCCTCCGGCCTTAAAGTTGAAACAAAATAATCTATGACATCAAAATTTCCAAAACAGTGAAGCTTTGCACATTCGATCTGTTCCCAACTCTCCACTCATATACCTCCACGTGTTATCTCTAATCAGTTCCCAAATCGCCACGTGTACTTCACTTTCCCTTGGTCCCAGCGAACATCACTCACCCTCCTCATGGAAACCTCCGACCAGAGTGGCGGAGATCTCAAAATCGCCCATCAGACATAAAAGAAGCCATGCTCGAACACTTTTTCCAACGTTCGATTGTAATCCAATGGTCCGGATTTCTTCATCTCCTACGGTATAGCAACTCGTTGCTTTCATTACACCACTGTCCAACTGTTTCTTCTTCACGTCTTCACAAACAGACCTTAAACTCTGAAACGCCATCGTTTTGTAGTAACGATGGCGTCGGTAGCTCTCTCCGCCGTCAGCCTAGGGTTCCGATCAGTACCTACCTACAACCGCCACCTCTCTCCCAAACATTCTCAGTCGTTAAAACTCCATAGATCCGGTGATCAGCAACAACTCCGGTCATCTTTGTACACATCGAATTTTGCTTCTAGGTTACCAGTTCTTAAACTCAGGTCACCGATTAGACATGTGGATTTCGCAGTAAACGCGTCTGTAGCTGTCATTCCAGCAAAACCAGAACCTACGGCGGCGCCGGTTCCATGGCAAGGAGCGGCTATAAAGCCTCTGTTGGCTTCAATCGCCACCGGAGTTATTCTATGGTTTGTTCCGGTACCTTCCGGAGTTTCTAAAAACGCTTGGCAATTGCTGTCGATATTTCTCGCAACAATCGTCGGAATCATCACGCAGCCTCTCCCCCTCGGCGCCGTCGCTTTAATGGGTCTCGGCGCGTGTGTCCTTACTAAAACCTTACCATTCGCCGCCGCCTTCTCAGCTTTCGGTGATCCAATCCCTTGGTTAATCGCTCTTGCATTTTTCTTCGCCAGAGGATTTATCAAAACAGGACTCGGAAACCGAATCGCTTACCAATTTGTATCCTTATTCGGTAGCTCTTCGTTAGGGTTAGGGTATAGTTTAGTCTTCAGCGAAGCTCTATTAGCGCCGGCGATCCCCTCCGTTTCCGCTAGAGCCGGAGGCATTTTCCTCCCGTTGGTCAAATCCTTATGTGTCGCTTGTGGAAGTAACGTCGGCGACGGAACTGAACATAAACTAGGGTCGTGGTTGATGTTAACATGCTTTCAAACATCAGTCATTAGCTCGTCAATGTTCTTAACTGCCATGGCTGCAAATCCATTAAGTGCTAATCTAACATTCAACACCACTAAGCAGATGATCGGGTGGACCGATTGGGCTAAAGCTGCAATTGTACCTGGACTCGTTTCATTACTTGTCGTTCCATTCCTTCTGTACCTGATTTATCCTCCATCAGTAAAAAGCAGCCCCGACGCACCCAAGCTCGCCAAGGAAAAGTTGCATAAAATGGGACCCATGACCAAAAACGAAATCATCATGGCCGGAACTTTGCTTCTTACCGTAACTTTCCTAAATCCTAATCACTCATCTCCTTCTCAAATTCCTCTAGTTATCTTCTATAATCGCTGTTTACAAATGACCTAATTTTGAAAATTGACTGCAAATTGACGATGCAGGTTGGGCTATGGATATTTGGAGGTGCGATAAACGTTGATGCTGTAACTGCCGCCATACTTGGACTCTCAGTCCTCCTTATTACCGGAGTTGTGACATGGAAGGAATGTTTAGCAGAATCAGTAGCATGGGATACCCTGACATGGTTCGCTGCTCTCATAGCCATGGCTGGTTACCTCAACAAATACGGTCTCATCTCCTGGTTCAGTCAAACAGTTGTTAAGGTGCGTGAGTGTGTGACTGTTTCTGTCTACACTTCCCTCATTCACAATCCATCTTCATCATTGATTTTTCCTTTTTGCAGGTTGTTGGTGGGCTAGGGCTTCAATGGCAAGCGTCATTTGGGATTCTTGTTCTTCTCTACTTCTATTCTCATTACTTTTTCGCTAGTGGAGCTGCTCATATTGGTGCCATGTTTACAGCTTTCTTGTCTGTGTCAACTGCACTTGGTACTCCGCCATTATTTGCAGCAATGGTGCTAGCGTTTCTTTCAAATCTCATGGGTGGTTTGACCCACTATGGAATCGGATCGGCTCCTGTGTTTTATGGAGCAAACTATGTTCCTTTAGCCAAGTGGTGGGGTTATGGGTTCATCATCTCTGTTGTCAATATTATTATCTGGCTTGGAGTCGGTGGTGTTTGGTGGAAGTTTATCGGGTTGTGGTAGGTAGTTTTTAGGATAACTCCTTGTTTTTATTTTCACAAACTTTCATATTCTCTAAAATATTTTGATTTGAGACTGGTTTTGAATTATAACTTGGAAATGGTATTTGTTGGTTAGGGTTTAAATAATTGGTACATTTTATGCAAATATTATTATTAGCATATAACATGAATCCATGATCTTGGAGTTAATTATAACTTGTAATCAATTTCCACTTTTTATCCATTTATTTTAGTTATTGAATTTAGACCTAGTTTTTTCAAGCACAAAATCTATGTAAATTATGTAGAAAATCAACATCGTTATATTATATATTTAAAACACCTATTATAAGATTAACATGATTACATATCTATTCTAAAAATGATGATATAACCTTTTGATCTATTATGAAAATGATTGATGCAATTAGAAAAAACAAACGACCTAAATTCTCAGCTAAGTAGTTCAAAAAGTGGCAGCAAACCGTGAAGCCACAACTATATCTCCAGATTAAATCAAATTCAAACCAATGAATTTAATTATGTATCTATATGTGACTAAAAACAATGATTAAAAACAGAATCCCTATCCTCTCTAATCTTGCTAGCGGTGGCATTGCTGTGGGGTCGCTTGTATGCCCTTTCACGAAAGACCACGTTTTTTTCTCGTGTAAGTCTTTGGTAGATCTGTGGATTTGGGTGAGGGATTGGTCTAAGGCTTTTCAGCAGCCCCTGACTAACATTACAGACTTTGTCCGTTTGATTGAGCAAAAGGATCCCAACAAGAAGTGCCAAAAGGTTAAGCTTTCTTTATTATACGTGTGCATTTGCATGATCTGGAAGGCGAGGAATGCGGCGTTGTCGATCTTGGTCTTTATTAGCTGACAATATTAGCATGAGCACTTTTAATTGGATGAAGCATAGGGCGAAGTATTGTAGTCCCAATTGGTTTGAATGGTGTAACTCCCCTATGCTTTCTGTATCTTAACTTTCCTTTGTTTTCCTGAGCTCCTCGCTTGGGCTGTTTGTTTTATTTAATGCTAATGCTTCTTGTTGCTATTCAAAAAAAAAAAAAAAATCTATATGTGACTATGAAATAAACTATGAACATTTATAAAGAGAAACACTCACATTAATTAGACAAAATTACAGTTTTGGTCCTTAATGTATGCCTGATTTTTCAAGTTAGAACAAACTATACGAAAATCATGGTTTTGGTCACTAAAGTTTGCAAATGGTTTCAAATCGGTCCCTGGGGCTTATAAAAAGACTGAAATACCCTTTCTTTTATCTTTTTCATTTTTCTTTTAATATATTATTTATTAAATCAATTTTAGAAAAAAAGAAAAATACACCCCACCCCATCCCCACCCCCACCATCTAGTTCTCTCACTCTCTCTCTCTCTCTCTCTCTCTCTCTCTCTCTCTCTCTCTCTCTCTCTCTCTCTCTCTCTTTCTCCACACACATGCACACACAAACAAATATACATATACATATATCTAAAACACCAACATACCCGGATGCTACATGGAACAATTTTTAGTGATATAAGTTGAATCGCTTGTAAATAGTAAAATACAGAACGGCAATTTCGAAAATTGAGTTTGAAATCAATGGATTTGTCAAACAATATATTGTGCAGAATTGATGTGCTTATCTGGTGATACATCTGTTTATATAGATCCCTTTACGTGAAGGGTAGTTATGTAAATCTAAAAGATTAGGATAATGATCTGATTCCCCTTTCTCCAAATCTCTCCAATTTGGGAGGAAGATTAGGAGAGAAGTTCATTCCTTATCTTCTCTTCTCTCCCCGATTCTTTCCACTAAAAATTTCTGGGGAACAAGATCAAATCGTATCTTCTTTCCTCTTCTCTCCACTTCCGTTCCCTTCCTTCTGTTTCTTTCATCCATGGCGGCTTTGAAGGAGCTTCTATCACCGGCTAAATCATCTTCTTCCACTTTCTATGATCATTCAAGCGATCCATGGTTCAAGCAAAGATACAGCGCTCCAACAGAAGATGAACACATTGAAACCATAACAACCAACCATGTTCCAATATACAACACACCAGAACATCTAAAATACCGCCCATCAAAACCCCAAGACTTTGGTGATAGTGGAGCTTTTCCTGAGCCAGGCTGCACAACTGGCAGCACAAGCAGTACCTTATTGGAAAACATGCCATTTGGCAGTGATCATGGTATTGGGAGTAGTAGCGGTGATGATCGGCAGGCTTTGTTCTGGTCAAAGGATTATGGTCACCTACAATACGACTTTGAATGGTGGGTCGAGACCAAATGCTCCTCCCGTAAACCACCTCAACAGAAAGAAAGCCACCAAATCGGAGCTCGTCGTTCTCCCTCGCTCGCTCTCTCTCTCTCTCTCTCTCCCGCGTAAACAATCCTCCGGGATTAGGTGTTTGGTCCTGTTGCTCCAAATAGATGTTCATATACTCGACTCCTTCTCAAAGACAATTCCCGGCAATGTTTGGTCTGATTGCTTCAAAAGTCACAGCATAATTACAATAGAAAGAGATCGAGATCGTGATTGTTGGTGTTTTAGATATATTTATATGTATATTTGTTTGTGTGTGCGTGTGTGGAGAGAGAGAGAGAGAAAGAGAGAGAGAGTGAGAGAGTGAGAGGGTAGGGTGGGGGTGGGGTGTATTTTTTTAAATTGATTTAATAAATAATATATTAAAAAAATGAAAAAGATAATAGAAAGGGTATTTCAGTCTTTTTATATGCCCTAGGGACCGATTTGAAACAATTTGCAAACTTTAGTAACCAAAACCGTGATTTTCGTATAGTTTGTCCCAACTTGAAAAATCAGGTATACATTAGGGACCAAAACTGTAATTTTGTCCATTAATTATGAGGAACAAATCGTTTCTCAACGTCAGATTTGTCAATAAAAGGTATAAAATACAAAGTTACAAAAGAAGAAAAGCAATTACAGAATGTTCATGATGGCCATCGATGGAAAAACATGCACTCCCCTAGTGAAAGTATAGTGGTTACATATATTTCTTCGTTTAATTGATTTATGACAAAAACAAGAACACCATCCTGAAAAAATGGAGGAATTTATAAGTAGAGGGTTTGTAGTTGATGGAGATGAATTCGATGGAAATGGATCTCGATATTCTTAAATGTTGTATAGGGAAAAGTAAATGGAGATGGAGTCTATAAAGGGCCAAATGTGTATAAAAGATGGAGTTATGGAAGCATGATCAATTAAATTAGGATATTAGAGTCATTCTATATCAAAAAGTTATAAGTTGTATCTATGAATTCAAAACATAATGATTTTTTAAAATCTCATTGTTAGTGGTGGCAAAAAGCCATTCAGAAAAGCAATTTTCAATTAGGGTTAATTACAAAAAAAATACTATATTTTGTCAAAAATTAAGTTTAAACATCAATTTTTAAAAGATTCGGAAAAAGCTATCAATTTTTGGTAAAACGTTTCTTTGAAACCATTATTACCGGTTCTTCCAGTCATAATGGTTAGGCTAAAACGTTTTTTAAAAATTGATGTTTTATTAGAACAAATAAAAATTTGATGTTTAATTAAATCTAAAAAAACTTATTTTTTCTATTACCTTTTATATCATTTTAATTTTTCAATTTTTTACCAGCTAGCTTTTACTAAACTTTATTTTTTATCAATTAATTTTTAACTAACACCCAAATTTTCAATTATCAACTAATTATTAAGTAATAGCTAATTTTTCATCAATCCTACGCCGTAAAGAATTATGTTTAATTTGGTTATTTTAATGGGTTGTGCTATAAATGCCCCCGATTGAATTTTATACCCCCTTGACACCCATCAAATCAAAATGAGTTTTAATTAAATTAGTGTTTTAATTTATAAACCTCTCCTGATTTGACAAGTTGATTTCTTTTACTCTTTTTTCGTCTTTTGGTGTCTTTTCGTTTATTATTATTATTATTATTATTATTATTATTATTATTATTATTATTATTATTATTACTATTTAAAAAATTATACCTTAAACATTTTAGAAACAAATAAATAATATGTTATTCAGTAGATCGACTTTTTACGATAAAAACGACGTGTCCGGTTAAAATGGAGGCCATATTCACCAACTAACCACATCATTTCTCAATGTTTTTCATAATAAATATATATAAGGTTTATTTTAGATGCATTGCATAATAAAGACTACATAGATCATAATAAACATGAAATATATGATTTATCGCATATTGTGTTATTACTAAAAGAATTCTTATAACTCACACTTCGTTTTTATTTCTTCTTTTTATAATTTATTTAGCATGTTTTACTTTATTTTTAGTATTATTCGCATGCATATTTTGTATTTTTATATTTTTATCATTCGGGGATATTTTCTAGTCTTTTTGTATTTAAATGTAGATTTTATTGAAGACTAGCGGGAGCGGGATGAAATCTACATTTAAGAACTTTTCTAATTTCCATACAATTAAGAAGAATCTAGGTGTTTCAAGCTTTTGAGATGCTATAGCCAAACTAGATTAAATTAAATACATTGCACTATAAATGTTGATGATAAACCAACTAGTTGGAATTGTGATGAAATCCCAGTATTGATAGTTTCTCCATACTTGATTCACTTCACAAAAAAAAATTGTTTATTTACTCTTGTTTTCATTTTTCAACTCAAACAATCAAACCCCCCTTTTTATTTTATTTTGTTTAAAAATATATCTCGTTTTGAATTGATCGCATTGTTTTACAAATTGAACCAATCTCCGTGGATACAATCATTTACCGCTATACGCAAATTTGTGTACTAGAAGTAAGGTTTATTTTTGTTGGCCTCGACAACCACCAAATTTTGGCACTGTTGCCGGGGATTGGTACTTTTAATCAGTTTGTTTTTCTATGCCTAGATCCCTTCGAACAGGTATATTGGAGTTCAATCCCGAAATCGAAAAAGAAGCAAGACGCTTGAGGAAGGAAACGAGGCTTCGAAAAGGTCAAAGTTCCGGTGCCACAGTGGCGTTGGGAAACCAATTTGATTCTTCGAGTGGGATGGATATTGAGACCGAGTCAAGCCCCGATACCCGACAAGAAATTCCCGAAACACCTCCCGAAATGATCCCAAACACAACCGATACACATCCCATAATCCTTGAACCACCCGTTCCGATAAACCCACCTCCAATGGCGGAAGACCTTAATCCCGAAAGGACCTTAAGACAAATGATGGAAACGGATGTCACTCAAACTCCAATTGGCATCCAATATCCAAATCTTGAACCCGGAATGGAATTGAAGTCCGGTCTAGTCCATCATCTTCCTACCTATCACGGGTGACAACGCTATCGTCACACGCGTCAAAAACAATTTATAACCCACTTTTTACTATGTAGATAGGGCAAGCGGGGTCGAGTCCAAGGATTTAGTGGTTAATTTGTAATGAGTTGTAAAGTAAAATTTTAACGGTGATGGTAAAAATATTGAGATTATAACTTGAGATTAAAGAAAGAATTACTTCCGGTTTAGTTATCAACAATTAGTTTCACATGTATTATTACAATGATTCCGATATAATTACTTTAACATAATTACAGTTTACTGACAATTACTATTACATAGGTAAATACATAACATGTTGAATCAATTATTTGTCTTTGTCTAACAATTAGGAAGATTAGGCACAAACAATGGTATAACAATATTATGTTTTATCTAGATGATAGTAACGTTACAACTTCTTAGAATATTAAGTGGGCACAAAGTATATTAACTGATTATTCGTCTTAGCTCGTTATTTAGGTGAGATAGGCACGAATAATATGTTGGTAATACTATGTCTTGAGAATATGATAATAAGTAGAAGTAAACACAAATGATTCACTAGTTGTATTCAAAGAGATAGGAGTTTAAGAATTTACAAAAGTAATACACTTGTCGGAATCAAAGTAAAAACATGCTATACTAAGAGTTGGATAACATTACCGGAAGTAATCTGAAGAGATTAGCCTTCCATTCGTGTGATGATCGTAGAGATGGTCTTGGTGTTCCTTGACATGTGACTTGATGCGGTTATCTTCCAAATTATCTTGAATTACAACAAGAATTACCACCGAGAGGGATGATATTTTGATTCTAAACAACTAGCTAAGAGATGTTTCAAGCCATTCTAACTGATAGAGAGTGTTTGAGTATCCTTATTACAAATAGAGTGAATTGGTGTTTAAATCCGTGCATAGTAGGTCTCTATTTATACTAACTGAACACAGGGCTCGCGTCGCGACCAAGGGTGCCGTCGCGGCGCGAGGATGCGTAGGTCGTTGCTTTTGGTCGGCCACTGGTCTGGCTAGTGCGGTTGTTGGTAGTCTCGCGTTCAAGGAGTAGGTGTGGTCGCGTCCAAGGTCTTCGCGTCGCGACCCTGGTATCCGTCGCGGCGCGATTGCTGTAGCATTTTGGGTCTTCTGCCTTGTTTTTCTTCAAGTCGCGACACAGGGTCTTCACGTCGCGAGTGCTGTATATTTTACGTGTATTTCGCCTTTTTACTCTTCGGTTTTGAGCATCAATTCCTCGGGTTTGTTCTTTTATAGTTCTTGGGTCTTGTTCCTGAAAATAAACCATAAATGTTAACACACAAATCCCTCTTATTGTCCTCACACCAGCAGCTCCGGAGAACTCTGTTCAAGTTAAACATGAATCGTAATTCATGTTCAGCCACCTGTTAATATAAGCCTGTTTTGATGTTGAGCTTATCAGGATTTCCTATGGTGAAAACCATAGTTCTGGCAGATTTGCATCTGCAACACAGCAGTGGGCTGTGATGTGCAGTGTATGAAAAATGAGATATTCTCTCGTTTAGCTTGCAATTTTTGTGAGGATGTCTGGGGAGTAAAGACAAATTAATCATAATTCTATTGAGAGAATTAATGATATCATAATAGGATTTCCCCGTGATTTATGAGATGTTTTCTGTGTGAAAACAAATGGCTGGCATGGGTTAGTATTGACCCGACAGTAGATCTATTATCACCGCCAGACTGTTGGGAGTCTGTGGTGTGCATCAGGAGCTGCCGTTGGAATGTGAGCTTTTGCCTATTTGTTGTGAAAACATGCATTCTTATAAAATGTGATTGTTTGGTTTTAACAGATGAGGTAGGTTAGACGGGTCTGTCTGAACCATATCTGTTATGAAGAAGCATTTTGCATGTTTTAAGGCGGTTTCTAGATTCTTTTATTTTGCACAAAAATATAGTTTTTGTGTGCCTCTGAGCATATTTATGCGATAAAATAGTCTTTAAATGATAGTGTTTTATTGTAAAAATAAAACACTATCAAAATACTACACACTTGAGGTTTGCTTGTCCTCAAGCAAAATTGAGTTTTTCGCAAAAATAATAAATTTTTTTTTTTTTTTAATTACGGTCGATCATTTGATACATTGGTCGCTGAACTGACTGCCAGCATGTTAGATCGCTTTCTGTAATATAATCAACAAACAAACAAACGTCATTCTGAACAAAAATAAACACAAATAAATTCACACCACACAATCTTTCAAACCAAACAGTAATTAAAACACACAACTGTATTTAAGAGTTCACACTAAATTGGAAACAAAAAGATAAAAATACTCACTCATCATCCTCGTCATCATAATGGGTCCCCGATGGCCCCGCCTCGTCTCCTGTAGGATGGCTACCTGTGTACCAGTCAGGTACCGGTGGAACGGTACTCGGGTATGGATACTGTGGCTGGAATCCCTGCTGGTGGAAGAAGTCGGTCATGGAATCCGCCATCCACTGGTGCTGTACCTGTGAGCTAGATGCCACTCCTGATGGGTCAGATGCCAGTCCTGCATCTGTCGGTAAATCGTCCCGAGATTGATCTCGGGCTCTGGGTCCTGTGGCGGGACAGGAGACCTCTGGCGCTGTCGCTGGCGGCGTCTGGGAGGTGGAGGTGGTGCTTGAGCAGCCTCGGGGGCCTGCTCTGGATCAGCGAGTACGAAAACACCGGGTGGTCCTGCTGGTCTGATCACATGCATAGACTCCAGGTACTGACGTCCGATGGCTCTCGGCTCTCTCGGGGTCATGGACCGCATCGCTGGCAATGTGGTAACACCATATGAATGTGCCAGTCGGGTGATCAGATGGCCACCACAAAGGGGGCTAGAACCTCGGGCCCCTGTGGCCTTGCGGGCCAAGAAGAACGCCAGTGAATACGGGAGGTTACAGTGCCTCCCTGGTGTCAAAAGACACCACAGATAGAAAAGATCTGCTGCAGGAACCTTCTCGCAGCCCCTCCGTTGATTGACGGAGGTAGCAACAAGTCGGTGTAATAATCGATGAATAGGAGAGCGGATCGCACTCTCTACAGCAGTCTCAGGGAGGTATAAAGTGTTAGCAATTCCTCCCCAGAATTCTTCATTGACCAACTCCTCGGGTGGGCTGGTGATGCAGTGAGCCAGATATGCTCTGAACTCCGGTGTACGGGCGTCACTATGCGGATAGAGACCTAGTCTCCACCCTAGCTCGACAACACTGCACTGCCTCGGCTCTCCTCCAAGTCGGAAAGAGAGACCGGTACGCACAAACATGTCCTCCTCGGTTGGATCAAAAGTGACCGTGGAGAAGAACTCGAGCATCAGCTCTTTATAGCTGTGCTCTCGAATCTGAAATAAGTTTCTCCACGCCAGACTGGTGTATGCGCCATCGGTCTTGACCAAATATTGGTCAAGTGCTGCTGTAATCCCCAGAGTATTAGCAAAGTTCAAATCTAATACCAGGGCAGGCTCCACATCCCTTTGTCTATATCTTTCTAGGTTTGCCGTGTACACATT
This sequence comes from Cichorium intybus, assembly GCA_023525715.1. NCBI lineage: Eukaryota > Viridiplantae > Streptophyta > Magnoliopsida > Asterales > Asteraceae > Cichorium > Cichorium intybus. The sequence goes on from CM042009.1 coordinate 124,854,371, forward strand.
TAGCCTTGCTGCCGGAAGAGTGTTTGGGAATTGTAGCCACTGGTGTGAAGCAATATTGTTCCTTTCAACCGGTTGTTGGCGTTGTTCCCTTCTACGAGACATATCTGTAAATTTCCAAGTTGTAAAAATCAACAATCCAGTTTAACACGCAAGAAAAATAGCAAAAATGAGCAAAAATTAACCCCCTGCCCAGCCTTCGCGGCCTGGTCGCGTCCAGGTCGCGTTGGGTTTCGAGTCGCGAGGACTACCCCTGTCGCGGTCGCGAGCGACGAACGGACCGTCGGGAAGCCCTGATTTCTCACGTTTGGCTCGGTTTTGACTCAATGCATTAAGTCCTAGGGGTTCCTAAGTGCTATAGCTAGGTTGTACAAGCATCAATTTCATGAAATAACGACATATATAACAACCCGATCGGGAACCTAAGGTCGGACCAAATCCGTGCGTTTTCACTAAAAATTGACATGTAAAATCATAAATCGAGAGTAGATGAGATATGTATGTACCTTGGATGATGATCTACGCAAGAAAAAACGAAGAAAAATGGTGGTTTTTGGTCGGATTTCGTCGGCCGTGAGAGAGAATCGCGAAGAGGGTGAAAGAGGGTGAAATGCGGCGGACTGTTAGGGTTAGAATATATACCTGGTCGCTCTCCTTCGCGTCGCGACGGGCTGACTGGTCGCGGCGCGAAGCCTGGAAGTTCTGCATTCTATTGATCGCGATTTTTATACTTTCGCGGTCGCGAAGAATTTTCGTCTCGTCGCGAGGGGTCTTCAGAGGGCTATTTTTTCATTTTTCGACTTCGTTTTTATCCCCTCTTTTTACCTGTATGTCCGTATACATAACACACACAATTGTTTTATATTTTTTTAAGTTTTTATAAATTAAAATACTCTAAATTCAAATAATCAAACATAATAAAAACAACTAATTAAACGAACTACACACTTATGCTTTGCATAAGTGTAAATGAGGGCTTGCAGTGAACACACCCACAAAGTTCTCGGGTTGCCTCCCGAAAAGCGCTAAGTTTAACGTCTTCAGCCGGACGCAGTGCCTTATGTTCAAATGGTCAGAGTTGTGGGTTAATTAAAGCGATTTTTTCAAACACCACTTTTGAGTTATCTACCATTTGAACGTAAGGCTTTAACCGTTGTCCATTGACTTTAAACGGTTCTCCTCCCTTTTCTGGTTTGATTTCTATTGCACCATGTAGTGCAACATCGGTTATAACATATGGACCAGTCCATTTGCTTTTTAGTTTTCCAGGGAATAATTTGAGGCGTGAATCGAATAACCACACTAATTGTCCTTTGTGAAATTGTTTTCGAACAATGTGGCGGTCATGAAAGTCCTTTGTTTTTTCTTTGTAAATCTTCGAACTCTCATATGCCTCTTTCCTTATTTCTTCCAGTTCTGATAACTGGAATTTCCTCTCTTCACCTGCATCAGTTAAATTGACATTAGCATTTTTGATTGCCCACATGGCACGATGCTCTAACTCTACAGGTAAATGGCATGGCTTGCCATACACGAGTCTATACGGGGACATTCCTATGGGTGTTTTATATGCTGTCCGATAGGCCCATAAAGCGTCATCTAATCGAATGGACCAGTCCTTTCGGTCTGGTCTAACTGTTTTTTCGAGAATTCTTTTAATTTCTCTATTAGAGACCTCTGCTTGTCCACTTGTCTGTGGGTGATATGGTGTACCAATTTTGTGGGTAACACCATAATGTTTCAAAACTTTTGCAAAATGTCTGTTTTTAAAATGGGAACCCCCGTCACTTATGATGGTTCGAGGGATTCCGTGTCTAGAAAAAATGTTCTTTTTGACAAATTTGCATACGACACTGTGGTCGTTTGTTCTGGTGGCTTCAGCTTCCACCCATTTGGACACGTAATCAACAGCTAATAAAATGTACAAATTTCCAAATGATGTGGGGAATGGTCCCATGAAGTCAATGCCCCAAACGTCGAATATTTCAACAATCAATATCGGGGACATTGGCATCATGTCTCGCCTTGAGATTCCCCCCATCTTTTGGCATCTATCGCAAGCTTTGACATAAGTTTAAGCATCCTTGAATAGAGAAGGCCAGAAAAAACCACTTTGGAGAACTCGGTGCCCAGTCTTTTTGGCACTGAAATGTCCTCCACAAGCATATGAGTGACAATGACGGAGAATGTCCGTCTGTTCATCGTTTGGTACACATCTCCTGATAACTTGATCTGCTCCTATTTTGAACAGATCTGGATCCTCCCATAGATATTTCTTGGTTTGGGAGAAAAAGTATCTCTTTTGTTGAGTGGTCCAGTGTGGCGGTGTTTTTCCTGTTACAAAATAGTTAACCAAATTAGCAAACCATGGTAATTTTTGTACAGAAAATAGTTGTTCATCAGGAAAATCTTCTCGTATTGTTTCTCCTTGAATTTCATCTGTTTGGATCCTGGAAAGATGATCGGCCACCACATTTTTAGATCCCTTTTTGTCTCGGATCTCTATGTCGAATTCCTGTAACAGAAGTACCCACCGAATGAGTCTTGGTTTTGTTTCCTTCTTTTCCATCAGGTGACGGATGGCACTGTGGTCGGTGTACAAAATAACTTTAGATCCCCAGATGTAAGATCTAAATTTATCCAAGGCGTACACAACTGCCAATAGTTCTTTTTCTGTGGTGGTATAATTGAGCTGTGCTTCAGAAAATGTTTTGCTTGAATAGCAAATGACCACTGGTTTCTTGTCCACCCTTTGTCCCAATACCGCTCCCACTGCATAATCACTAGCATCACACATTATTTCAAAAGGAAGAAGCCAATTAGGTGCTTGCAGAATTGGCGCTTCTGTCAATTTATGTTTCATAATAGTGAATGCTTCTTGACAGTCATTATCAAAAACAAATGGTGCGTCTTTTAATAACAGTTTACAAAGTGGCTTAGAAATGGTACTAAAGTCTTTAATGAATCGTCGATAAAATCCGGCATGTCCAAGAAATGAACGGATGCCTTTTACCGAGCTTGGTGGGGGAAGGGTGGAAATGATTTGTACTTTGGCTCTATCGACTTCAAAACCGCGTTCTGAAACGACATGCCCAAGTACAATTCCTTCCTTGACCATGAAATGACTCTTCTCCCAGCTTAAAATTAAATTGGATTCTGTGCATCTTTTTAGTACCTTTTCTAGCTGTTTCAAGCAATTATCAAAAGAGGAACCAAATATTGAAAAATCATCCATGAAAATTTCTAGCGATTCTCCCACCATATCAGAAAATATAGCCATCATGCAACGCTGGAAAGTGGCGGGAGCATTACATAATCCGAATGGCATCCTTCGGAAGGCGAAGGTGCCATAGGGACAAGTAAAGGTTGTTTTAGCCTGATCCTCGGGATGGATGGCAATTTGGTTGTATCCCGAGTATCCGTCTAAAAAACAGTAAAATTTTTTTCCAGATAATTTTTCTACTATTTGGTCTATGAATGGGAGTGGGAAATGATCTTTTGAGGTTGCAGTATTCAACTTGCGGTAGTCGATGCATACTCTCCATCCTGTGATTGGTCTGGTGGTCATTTTTTCTCCATCTTCTGTTTCGATTACTGTGATTCCTGATTTCTTAGGCACTGTTTGGGTTGGACTTACCCAATCACTGTCAGATATTGGGTAAATAATGCCGGCGTCCAACCATTTGAGTACCTCTTTCTTGACTACTTCTCTGAGATTCGGGTTCAACCGTCTTTGTGTTTCTCGAGCTGGTTTCGTTCCTTCTTCAGTAATGATTCGGTGCATACACGTCGCTGGACTTATCCCCTTCAAATCTGCTATTGTCCACCCAATAGCTTCCTTGTATTTTACCAACAATTCTAACAATATTTCCTCTTGAGCACCTGTTAAATCAGCAGAAATTATTACAGGTAGAGTTTTGTTAGATCCCAAGAATGAATATTTCAAATGCTTTGGTAATGTTTTCAATTCTAACACCGGTGGTACTTCAAAAGAGGATTTTAATGGTGCTGAAAAGTTTGTGGGTAATTTTTCCACTTGGGGGATCCATGGTGTTTTCCATTGCTGTGTTTGAAAAACCTCTTCTATCATGTGTACTTCTTTTGTGTCCCTGTCCTCAATCCTGGTATTGTTAAGAAAACTTTCCAATTCGTCAGATCTTAAAATGGTTGGTGTAGTTTGATGCACTAAGTCATCAACTACATCAACTTGATAACATTCATGTTCTGTTGATGAGTTATTAAATGTATTAAAAACATTTAATCTGAGTTTTCTATTTCCAAAGGCGATATCCATTGCTCCTGTTCTGCAATTAATTTGGGCGTTTGTTGTTGCTAAAAATGGCCGTCCCAAAATTATTGAAGCTTGACTTTCCTTATAAGTATGTTCAGTATCAAGCACCAAGAAGTCAACTGGATAGTAAAATTCATCCACCTTGATTATAACATCGGTCAACATTCCTCGTGGGATTTTTGTGGATTTATCAGCTAGTTGTAAAATGATATCAGTATGTTCTAGCTTGCCTAGTTCATACTGATCAAACAAATTCCCTGGAAGAATGTTGACACTTGCTCCAAGGTCTAAAAGTGCCTTTTTTATGTTGATGTTTCCTATGGTCACAGAGATTAAGGGTGCTCCTGGGTCCTTGAGTTTAGGAGGAAGAGAGTTGGAGACTATAGAACTTGCGTGTTCTGTTAAGTCAACTCTCTTTGGGAGACGCGATTTTAATTTTCTTTTCTGAATACATAAGTCTTTCAGAAATTTCGCGTATGAGGGGACTTCTCTGATTAGTTTGACTAAAGGAATGTTGATTTTGACTTGGGAAAAGATTTCCCACATGTCTTCCGATTTAGTCTGTTTTGTGTCCTTAGAAGTCGACGGTTCAAGGGCTGAAGGATATGGTGCGATGTTGTTTTGTTCAATTTCTATTTCCTTTTCTCTTAAAATTTTTTCTAATTCCTCCTTTTCATTGTATATTTCTTCGGTGTCACTTTCCTCTTCTAAAGTTGGATTAGGAAGAGAACTTACCTGATTGTCGACTTTCTTCCCGCTTCGTAAAGATATGACTTGGTTGACTTGATGTTCTTTTCCCGGTCGTTGACTGTGAGAAGGATTCACAGTCGTGTTGCTTGGGAATTTTCCTTCTTCTCTTTTCCCCAATTGTTCGGCTAATTGTGCTATTTGCTTCTCCATTGCAGCGATTGTTTTGGTATTGGTGTCGGTCTTCTGGTATGTTTGAGTGATGAATTCCATTATTTTGTCTAGCTTTGTTCCTTCATTTTCTGGTTCCTTTCTGCTTGTACTTCCTTCTCTTCCGTTGTGGTTAGGTTGGAATGTTCGTTGCTGATTTTGATGTTGGTTTTGATATTGTCCTCTCTGATTGTTATTATTAAAATTCCCTTGATTGTTGTTATGGTAGTTTCCCTGATTGTTGCTGTTAAAATTACCCTGGTTGCTGGGTCTGAAGGATCTTTGTGGATTATGGTGTTGGCCATATCCATTTAAATGATTGAGTTCCTCCCGAGTCTTTGTGCAATTATGTGCAACGTGTCCAGTATTTCCACAGTTTCCACACGATTTCTGCCCCTGCAAAACATTAACACCCTTCTCTTTCCCAAGGCTTGTAAGTAATAAATCAACTTTTTTACTTAAAGCTATGATGTCCGATTTTACTCCAGTTTTCCATGTTTTATCGAGTGCAATTGTTGCAACGGTTTGATTTGGAATTTCTTGTTTTCTTGTGGAATAATTGGCTTTTGAGCCATTACTTAATTGTTCCAAAAATTTCCATGCATTCTCACTGTCTTGCAACATAAATGTGCCACTTGAGGCAGCGTTTATCATGGATTGGTTCGTGCTATCTACCCCATCAAAGAAATACCGTACAAGTTGCCAACGAGGGAATTCATGATGTGGACACGATCGTAATAATTCTTTAAGACGATCGAATGCATCATGGAATTCTTCGTTAGGTTTTTGCGTAAAATCTTGTATGGCTTTTCTTATCTCAGTGGTTTTACTAGCTGGGTAAAATTCTTGTAAAAAGTTGGTTCTCAATTGATCCCAAGTATTAATACTTCCGGGAGCAAGTGATGTAAACCAGTATTTTGCTTTTTCTTTTAAGGTAAATGGAAACAAATGCAATTTAAACGTGTCTCTATTGGTTTCCCTTGGCGTGTTTGCATTTGCTATTGCAAGAAATTCATACAAGTGATTATAAGGATCCTCATTTTTATAACCACGAAAAAGTGGGATTACCCCAATTAATTGTGGTCGAATTTCTACAATATGTTCGTTTCCGTGTGGAAATATTATAGGTGAAGGATCATCATAATCACCTGGTTGAAAGTGAGATGCTACAGAATGTCTATTTGGTTGATCTAAATAACGAGGATTGTATTGAAAATGATTACCTTCTTGAAAACCACCGTTGTGTCGGTTCGTGCCATTCCAATTATTGGTGTTATCTCCTTGATAACCACCATTGCCATTGTTGCGGTATTGTGGAGGATTTGGTGGATGTGCTTGTGGTATGGGATTTTGCGGCCCCATTTGTGGAGGTTGTATGTGTGATTCATCGGGAATATCCTCTACCAATACTTCGTCCAAATTCATTGTTCTAAATAAGCGTCTTGCAATTCGATTGTTTCTAAAAGATCTTTCGGGTTCCGGATTGAATAAGAGCGGTGAATTATTGCTACTATGCCTTGTATGCATAAACAAGTGAGGTTGCACAAGAAAGATAATAATAACAAAAATAAAATTTGAACTTTAAACAACTCTTTAGAACTTAAGCGCACATAATCCCCGGCAACGGCGCCATTTTGACAACGCTATCGTCACACGCGTCAAAAACAATTTATAACCCACTTTTTACTATGTAGATAGGGCAAGCGGGGTCGAGTCCAAGGATTTAGTGGTTAATTTGTAATGAGTTGTAAAGTAAAATTTTAACGGTGATGGTAAAAATATTGAGATTATAACTTGAGATTAAAGAAAGAATTACTTCCGGTTTAGTTATCAACAATTAGTTTCACATGTATTATTACAATGATTCCGATATAATTACTTTAACATAATTACAGTTTACTGACAATTACTATTACATAGGTAAATACATAACATGTTGAATCAATTATTTGTCTTTGTCTAACAATTAGGAAGATTAGGCACAAACAATGGTATAACAATATTATGTTTTATCTAGATGATAGTAACGTTACAACTTCTTAGCATATTAAGTGGGCACAAAGTATATTAACTGATTATTCGTCTTAGCTCGTTATTTAGGTGAGATAGGCACGAATAATATGTTGGTAATACTATGTCTTGAGAATATGATAATAAGTAGAAGTAAACACAAATGATTCACTAGTTGTATTCAAAGAGATAGGAGTTTAAGAATTTACAAAAGTAATACACTTGTCGGAATCAAAGTAAAAACATGCTATACTAAGAGTTGGATAACATTACCGGAAGTAATCTGAAGAGATTAGCCTTCCATTCGTGTGATGATCGTAGAGATGGTCTTGGTGTTCCTTGACATGTGACTTGATGCGGTTATCTTCCAAATTATCTTGAATTACAACAAGAATTACCACCGAGAGGGATGATATTTTGATTCTAAACAACTAGCTAAGAGATGTTTCAAGCTATTCTAACTGATAGAGAGTGTTTGAGTATCCTTATTACAAATAGAGTGAATTGGTGTTTAAATCCGTGCATAGTAGGTCTCTATTTATACTAACTGAACACAGGGCTCGCGTCGCGACCAAGGGTGCCGTCGCGGCGCGAGGATGCGTAGGTCGTTGCTTTTGGTCGGCCACTGGTCTGGCTAGTGCGGTTGTTGGTAGTCTCGCGTTCAAGGAGTAGGTGTGGTCGCGTCCAAGGTCTTCGCGTCGCGACCCTGGTATCCGTCGCGGCGCGATTGCTGTAGCATTTTGGGTCTTCTGCCTTGTTTTTCTTCAAGTCGCGACACAGGGTCTTCACGTCGCGAGTGCTGTATATTTTACGTGTATTTCGCCTTTTTACTCTTCGGTTTTGAGCATCAATTCCTCGGGTTTGTTCTTTTATAGTTCTTGGGTCTTGTTCCTGAAAATAAACCATAAATGTTAACACACAAATCCCTCTTATTGTCCTCACACCAGCAGCTCCGGAGAACTCTGTTCAAGTTAAACATGAATCGTAATTCATGTTCAGCCACCTGTTAATATAAGCCTGTTTTGATGTTGAGCTTATCAGGATTTCCTATGGTGAAAACCATAGTTCTGGCAGATTTGCATCTGCAACACAGCAGTGGGCTGTGATGTGCAGTGTATGAAAAATGAGATATTCTCTCGTTTAGCTTGCAATTTTTGTGAGGATGTCTGGGGAGTAAAGACAAATTAATCATAATTCTATTGAGAGAATTAATGATATCATAATAGGATTTCCCCGTGATTTATGAGATGTTTTCTGTGTGAAAACAAATGGCTGGCATGGGTTAGTATTGACCCGACAGTAGATCTATTATCACCGCCAGACTGTTGGGAGTCTGTGGTGTGCATCAGGAGCTGCCGTTGGAATGTGAGCTTTTGCCTATTTGTTGTGAAAACATGCATTCTTATAAAATGTGATTGTTTGGTTTTAACAGATGAGGTAGGTTAGACGGGTCTGTCTGAACCATATCTGTTATGAAGAAGCATTTTGCATGTTTTAAGGCGGTTTCTAGATTCTTTTATTTTGCACAAAAATATAGTTTTTGTGTGCCTCTGAGCATATTTATGCGATAAAATAGTCTTTAAATGATAGTGTTTTATTGTAAAAATAAAACACTATCAAAATACTACACACTTGAGGTTTGCTTGTCCTCAAGCAAAATTGAGTTTTTCGCAAAAATAATAAATTTTTTTTTTTTTTTTAATTACGGTCGATCATTTGATACATTGGTCGCTGAACTGACTGCCAGCATGTTAGATCGCTTTCTGTAATATAATCAACAAACAAACAAACGTCATTCTGAACAAAAATAAACACAAATAAATTCACACCACACAATCTTTCAAACCAAACAGTAATTAAAACACACAACTGTATTTAAGAGTTCACACTAAATTGGAAACAAAAAGATAAAAATACTCACTCATCATCCTCGTCATCATAATGGGTCCCCGATGGCCCCGCCTCGTCTCCTGTAGGATGGCTACCTGTGTACCAGTCAGGTACCGGTGGAACGGTACTCGGGTATGGATACTGTGGCTGGAATCCCTGCTGGTGGAAGAAGTCGGTCATGGAATCCGCCATCCACTGGTGCTGTACCTGGTGAGCTAGATGCCACTCCTGATGGGTCAGATGCCAGTCCTGCATCTGTCGGTAAATCGTCCCGAGATTGATCTCGGGCTCTGGGTCCTGTGGCGGGACAGGAGACCTCTGGCGCTGTCGCTGGCGGCGTCTGGGAGGTGGAGGTGGTGCTTGAGCAGCCTCGGGGGCCTGCTCTGGATCAGCGAGTACGAAAACACCGGGTGGTCCTGCTGGTCTGATCACATGCATAGACTCCAGGTACTGACGTCCGATGGCTCTCGGCTCTCTCGGGGTCATGGACCGCATCGCTGGCAATGTGGTAACACCATATGAATGTGCCAGTCGGGTGATCAGATGGCCACCACAAAGGGGGCTAGAACCTCGGGCCCCTGTGGCCTTGCGGGCCAAGAAGAACGCCAGTGAATACGGGAGGTTACAGTGCCTCCCTGGTGTCAAAAGACACCACAGATAGAAAAGATCTGCTGCAGGAACCTTCTCGCAGCCCCTCCGTTGATTGACGGAGGTAGCAACAAGTCGGTGTAATAATCGATGAATAGGAGAGCGGATCGCACTCTCTACAGCAGTCTCAGGGAGGTATAAAGTGTTAGCAATTCCTCCCCAGAATTCTTCATTGACCAACTCCTCGGGTGGGCTGGTGATGCAGTGAGCCAGATATGCTCTGAACTCCGGTGTACGGGCGTCACTATGCGGATAGAGACCTAGTCTCCACCCTAGCTCGACAACACTGCACTGCCTCGGCTCTCCTCCAAGTCGGAAAGAGAGACCGGTACGCACAAACATGTCCTCCTCGGTTGGATCAAAAGTGACCGTGGAGAAGAACTCGAGCATCAGCTCTTTATAGCTGTGCTCTCGAATCTGAAATAAGTTTCTCCACGCCAGACTGGTGTATGCGCCATCGGTCTTGACCAAATATTGGTCAAGTGCTGCTGTAATCCCCAGAGTATTAGCAAAGTTCAAATCTAATACCAGGGCAGGCTCCACATCCCTTTGTCTATATCTTTCTAGGTTTGCCGTGTACACATTTAGCCTTGCTGCCGGAAGAGTGTTTGGGAATTGTAGCCACTGGTGTGAAGCAATATTGTTCCTTTCAACCGGTTGTTGGCGTTGTTCCCTTCTACGAGACATATCTGTAAATTTCCAAGTTGTAAAAATCAACAATCCAGTTTAACACGCAAGAAAAATAGCAAAAATGAGCAAAAATTAACCCCCTGCCCAGCCTTCGCGGCCTGGTCGCGTCCAGGTCGCGTTGGGTTTCGAGTCGCGAGGACTACCCCTGTCGCGGTCGCGAGCGACGAACGGACCGTCGGGAAGCCCTGATTTCTCACGTTTGGCTCGGTTTTGACTCAATGCATTAAGTCCTAGGGGTTCCTAAGTGCTATAGCTAGGTTGTACAAGCATCAATTTCATGAAATAACGACATATATAACAACCCGATCGGGAACCTAAGGTCGGACCAAATCCGTGCGTTTTCACTAAAAATTGACATGTAAAATCATAAATCGAGAGTAGATGAGATATGTATGTACCTTGGATGATGATCTACGCAAGAAAAAACGAAGAAAAATGGTGGTTTTTGGTCGGATTTCGTCGGCCGTGAGAGAGAATCGCGAAGAGGGTGAAAGAGGGTGAAATGCGGCGGACTGTTAGGGTTAGAATATATACCTGGTCGCTCTCCTTCGCGTCGCGACGGGCTGACTGGTCGCGGCGCGAAGCCTGGAAGTTCTGCATTCTATTGATCGCGATTTTTATACTTTCGCGGTCGCGAAGAATTTTCGTCTCGTCGCGAGGGGTCTTCAGAGGGCTATTTTTTCATTTTTCGACTTCGTTTTTATCCCCTCTTTTTACCTGTATGTCCGTATACATAACACACACAATTGTTTTATATTTTTTTAAGTTTTTATAAATTAAAATACTCTAAATTCAAATAATCAAACATAATAAAAACAACTAATTAAACGAACTACACACTTATGCTTTGCATAAGTGTAAATGAGGGCTTGCAGTGAACACACCCACAAAGTTCTCGGGTTGCCTCCCGAAAAGCGCTAAGTTTAACGTCTTCAGCCGGACGCAGTGCCTTATGTTCAAATGGTCAGAGTTGTGGGTTAATTAAAGCGATTTTTTCAAACACCACTTTTGAGTTATCTACCATTTGAACGTAAGGCTTTAACCGTTGTCCATTGACTTTAAACGGTTCTCCTCCCTTTTCTGGTTTGATTTCTATTGCACCATGTAGTGCAACATCGGTTATAACATATGGACCAGTCCATTTGCTTTTTAGTTTTCCAGGGAATAATTTGAGGCGTGAATCGAATAACCACACTAATTGTCCTTTGTGAAATTGTTTTCGAACAATGTGGCGGTCATGAAAGTCCTTTGTTTTTTCTTTGTAAATCTTCGAACTCTCATATGCCTCTTTCCTTATTTCTTCCAGTTCTGATAACTGGAATTTCCTCTCTTCACCTGCATCAGTTAAATTGACATTAGCATTTTTGATTGCCCACATGGCACGATGCTCTAACTCTACAGGTAAATGGCATGGCTTGCCATACACGAGTCTATACGGGGACATTCCTATGGGTGTTTTATATGCTGTCCGATAGGCCCATAAAGCGTCATCTAATCGAATGGACCAGTCCTTTCGGTCTGGTCTAACTGTTTTTTCGAGAATTCTTTTAATTTCTCTATTAGAGACCTCTGCTTGTCCACTTGTCTGTGGGTGATATGGTGTACCAATTTTGTGGGTAACACCATAATGTTTCAAAACTTTTGCAAAATGTCTGTTTTTAAAATGGGAACCCCCGTCACTTATGATGGTTCGAGGGATTCCGTGTCTAGAGAAAATGTTCTTTTTGACAAATTTGCATACGACACTGTGGTCGTTTGTTCTGGTGGCTTCAGCTTCCACCCATTTGGACACGTAATCAACAGCTAATAAAATGTACAAATTTCCAAATGATGTGGGGAATGGTCCCATGAAGTCAATGCCCCAAACGTCGAATATTTCAACAATCAATATCGGGGACATTGGCATCATGTCTCGCCTTGAGATTCCCCCCATCTTTTGGCATCTATCGCAAGCTTTGACATAAGTGTAAGCATCCTTGAATAGAGAAGGCCAGAAAAAACCACTTTGGAGAACTCGGTGCCCAGTCTTTTTGGCACTGAAATGTCCTCCACAAGCATATGAGTGACAATGACGGAGAATGTCCGTCTGTTCATCGTTTGGTACACATCTCCTGATAACTTGATCTGCTCCTATTTTGAACAGATCTGGATCCTCCCATAGATATTTCTTGGTTTGGGAGAAAAAGTATCTCTTTTGTTGAGTGGTCCAGTGTGGCGGTGTTTTTCCTGTTACAAAATAGTTAACCAAATTAGCAAACCATGGTAATTTTTGTACAGAAAATAGTTGTTCATCAGGAAAATCTTCTCGTATTGTTTCTCCTTGAATTTCATCTGTTTGGATCCTGGAAAGATGATCGGCCACCACATTTTTAGATCCCTTTTTGTCTCGGATCTCTATGTCGAATTCCTGTAACAGAAGTACCCACCGAATGAGTCTTGGTTTTGTTTCCTTCTTTTCCATCAGGTGACGGATGGCACTGTGGTCGGTGTACAAAATAACTTTAGATCCCCAGATGTAAGATCTAAATTTATCCAAGGCGTACACAACTGCCAATAGTTCTTTTTCTGTGGTGGTATAATTGAGCTGTGCTTCAGAAAATGTTTTGCTTGAATAGCAAATGAACACTGGTTTCTTGTCCACCCTTTGTCCCAATACCGCTCCCACTGCATAATCACTAGCATCACACATTATTTCAAAAGGAAGAAGCCAATTAGGTGCTTGCAGAATTGGCGCTTCTGTCAATTTATGTTTCATAATAGTGAATGCTTCTTGACAGTCATTATCAAAAACAAATGGTGCGTCTTTTAATAACAGTGTACAAAGTGGCTTAGAAATGGTACTAAAGTCTTTAATGAATCGTCGATAAAATCCGGCATGTCCAAGAAATGAACGGATGCCTTTTACCGAGCTTGGTGGGGGAAGGGTGGAAATGATTTGTACTTTGGCTCTATCGACTTCAAAACCGCGTTCTGAAACGACATGCCCAAGTACAATTCCTTCCTTGACCATGAAATGACTCTTCTCCCAGCTTAAAATTAAATTGGATTCTGTGCATCTTTTTAGTACCTTTTCTAGCTGTTTCAAGCAATTATCAAAAGAGGAACCAAATATTGAAAAATCATCCATGAAAATTTCTAGCGATTCTCCCACCATATCAGAAAATATAGCCATCATGCAACGCTGGAAAGTGGCGGGAGCATTACATAATCCGAATGGCATCCTTCGGAAGGCGAAGGTGCCATAGGGACAAGTAAAGGTTGTTTTAGCCTGATCCTCGGGATGGATGGCAATTTGGTTGTATCCCGAGTATCCGTCTAAAAAACAGTAAAATTTTTTTCCAGATAATTTTTCTACTATTTGGTCTATGAATGGGAGTGGGAAATGATCTTTTGAGGTTGCAGTATTCAACTTGCGGTAGTCGATGCATACTCTCCATCCTGTGATTGGTCTGGTGGTCATTTTTTCTCCATCTTCTGTTTCGATTACTGTGATTCCTGATTTCTTAGGCACTGTTTGGGTTGGACTTACCCAATCACTGTCAGATATTGGGTAAATAATGCCGGCGTCCAACCATTTGAGTACCTCTTTCTTGACTACTTCTCTGAGATTCGGGTTCAACCGTCTTTGTGTTTCTCGAGCTGGTTTCGTTCCTTCTTCAGTAATGATTCGGTGCATACACGTCGCTGGACTTATCCCCTTCAAATCTGCTATTGTCCACCCAATAGCTTCCTTGTATTTTACCAACAATTCTAACAATATTTCCTCTTGAGCACCTGTTAAATCAGCAGAAATTATTACAGGTAGAGTTTTGTTAGATCCCAAGAATGAATATTTCAAATGCTTTGGTAATGTTTTCAATTCTAACACCGGTGGTACTTCAAAAGAGGATTTTAATGGTGCTGAAAAGTTTGTGGGTAATTTTTCCACTTGGGGGATCCATGGTGTTTTCCATTGCTGTGTTTGAAAAACCTCTTCTATCATGTGTACTTCTTTTGTGTCCCTGTCCTCAATCCTGGTATTGTTAAGAAAACTTTCCAATTCGTCAGATCTTAAAATGGTTGGTGTAGTTTGATGCACTAAGTCATCAACTACATCAACTTGATAACATTCATGTTCTGTTGATGAGTTATTAAATGTATTAAAAACATTTAATCTGAGTTTTCTATTTCCAAAGGCGATATCCATTGCTCCTGTTCTGCAATTAATTTGGGCGTTTGTTGTTGCTAAAAATGGCCGTCCCAAAATTATTGAAGCTTGACTTTCCTTATAAGTATGTTCAGTATCAAGCACCAAGAAGTCAACTGGATAGTAAAATTCATCCACCTTGATTATAACATCGGTCAACATTCCTCGTGGGATTTTTGTGGATTTATCAGCTAGTTGTAAAATGATATCAGTATGTTCTAGCTTGCCTAGTTCATACTGATCAAACAAATTCCCTGGAAGAATGTTGACACTTGCTCCAAGGTCTAAAAGTGCCTTTTTTATGTTGATGTTTCCTATGGTCACAGAGATTAAGGGTGCTCCTGGGTCCTTGAGTTTAGGAGGAAGAGAGTTGGAGACTATAGAACTTGCGTGTTCTGTTAAGTCAACTCTCTTTGGGAGACGCGATTTTAATTTTCTTTTCTGAATACATAAGTCTTTCAGAAATTTCGCGTATGAGGGGACTTCTCTGATTAGTTTGACTAAAGGAATGTTGATTTTGACTTGGGAAAAGATTTCCCACATGTCTTCCGATTTAGTCTGTTTTGTGTCCTTAGAAGTCGACGGTTCAAGGGCTGAAGGATATGGTGCGATGTTGTTTTGTTCAATTTCTATTTCCTTTTCTCTTAAAATTTTTTCTAATTCCTCCTTTTCATTGTATATTTCTTCGGTGTCACTTTCCTCTTCTAAAGTTGGATTAGGAAGAGAACTTACCTGATTGTCGACTTTCTTCCCGCTTCGTAAAGATATGACTTGGTTGACTTGATGTTCTTTTCCCGGTCGTTGACTGTGAGAAGGATTCACAGTCGTGTTGCTTGGGAATTTTCCTTCTTCTCTTTTCCCCAATTGTTCGGCTAATTGTGCTATTTGCTTCTCCATTGCAGCGATTGTTTTGGTATTGGTGTCGGTCTTCTGGTATGTTTGAGTGATGAATTCCATTATTTTGTCTAGCTTTGTTCCTTCATTTTCTGGTTCCTTTCTGCTTGTACTTCCTTCTCTTCCGTTGTGGTTAGGTTGGAATGTTCGTTGCTGATTTTGATGTTGGTTTTGATATTGTCCTCTCTGATTGTTATTATTAAAATTCCCTTGATTGTTGTTATGGTAGTTTCCCTGATTGTTGCTGTTAAAATTACCCTGGTTGCTGGGTCTGAAGGATCTTTGTGGATTATGGTGTTGGCCATATCCATTTAAATGATTGAGTTCCTCCCGAGTCTTTGTGCAATTATGTGCAACGTGTCCAGTATTTCCACAGTTTCCACACGATTTCTGCCCCTGCAAAACATTAACACCCTTCTCTTTCCCAAGGCTTGTAAGTAATAAATCAACTTTTTTACTTAAAGCTATGATGTCCGATTTTACTCCAGTTTTCCATGTTTTATCGAGTGCAATTGTTGCAACGGTTTGATTTGGAATTTCTTGTTTTCTTGTGGAATAATTGGCTTTTGAGCCATTACTTAATTGTTCCAAAAATTTCCATGCATTCTCACTGTCTTGCAACATAAATGTGCCACTTGAGGCAGCGTTTATCATGGATTGGTTCGTGCTATCTACCCCATCAAAGAAATACCGTACAAGTTGCCAACGAGGGAATTCATGATGTGGACACGATCGTAATAATTCTTTAAGACGATCGAATGCATCATGGAATTCTTCGTTAGGTTTTTGCGTAAAATCTTGTATGGCTTTTCTTATCTCAGTGGTTTTACTAGCTGGGTAAAATTCTTGTAAAAAGTTGGTTCTCAATTGATCCCAAGTATTAATACTTCCGGGAGCAAGTGATGTAAACCAGTATTTTGCTTTTTCTTTTAAGGTAAATGGAAACAAATGCAATTTAAACGTGTCTCTATTGGTTTCCCTTGGCGTGTTTGCATTTGCTATTGCAAGAAATTCATACAAGTGATTATAAGGATCCTCATTTTTATAACCACGAAAAAGTGGGATTACCCCAATTAATTGTGGTCGAATTTCTACAATATGTTCGTTTCCGTGTGGAAATATTATAGGTGAAGGATCATCATAATCACCTGGTTGAAAGTGAGATGCTACAGAATGTCTATTTGGTTGATCTAAATAACGAGGATTGTATTGAAAATGATTACCTTCTTGAAAACCACCGTTGTGTCGGTTCGTGCCATTCCAATTATTGGTGTTATCTCCTTGATAACCACCATTGCCATTGTTGCGGTATTGTGGAGGATTTGGTGGATGTGCTTGTGGTATGGGATTTTGCGGCCCCATTTGTGGAGGTTGTATGTGTGATTCATCGGGAATATCCTCTACCAATACTTCGTCCAAATTCATTGTTCTAAATAAGCGTCTTGCAATTCGATTGTTTCTAAAAGATCTTTCGGGTTCCGGATTGAATAAGAGCGGTGAATTATTGCTACTATGCCTTGTATGCATAAACAAGTGAGGTTGCACAAGAAAGATAATAATAACAAAAATAAAATTTGAACTTTAAACAACTCTTTAGAACTTAAGCGCACATAATCCCCGGCAACGGCGCCATTTTGACAACGCTATCGTCACACGCGTCAAAAACAATTTATAACCCACTTTTTACTATGTAGATAGGGCAAGCGGGGTCGAGTCCAAGGATTTAGTGGTTAATTTGTAATGAGTTGTAAAGTAAAATTTTAACGGTGATGGTAAAAATATTGAGATTATAACTTGAGATTAAAGAAAGAATTACTTCCGGTTTAGTTATCAACAATTAGTTTCACATGTATTATTACAATGATTCCGATATAATTACTTTAACATAATTACAGTTTACTGACAATTACTATTACATAGGTAAATACATAACATGTTGAATCAATTATTTGTCTTTGTCTAACAATTAGGAAGATTAGGCACAAACAATGGTATAACAATATTATGTTTTATCTAGATGATAGTAACGTTACAACTTCTTAGCATATTAAGTGGGCACAAAGTATATTAACTGATTATTCGTCTTAGCTCGTTATTTAGGTGAGATAGGCACGAATAATATGTTGGTAATACTATGTCTTGAGAATATGATAATAAGTAGAAGTAAACACAAATGATTCACTAGTTGTATTCAAAGAGATAGGAGTTTAAGAATTTACAAAAGTAATACACTTGTCGGAATCAAAGTAAAAACATGCTATACTAAGAGTTGGATAACATTACCGGAAGTAATCTGAAGAGATTAGCCTTCCATTCGTGTGATGATCGTAGAGATGGTCTTGGTGTTCCTTGACATGTGACTTGATGCGGTTATCTTCCAAATTATCTTGAATTACAACAAGAATTACCACCGAGAGGGATGATATTTTGATTCTAAACAACTAGCTAAGAGATGTTTCAAGCTATTCTAACTGATAGAGAGTGTTTGAGTATCCTTATTACAAATAGAGTGAATTGGTGTTTAAATCCGTGCATAGTAGGTCTCTATTTATACTAACTGAACACAGGGCTCGCGTCGCGACCAAGGGTGCCGTCGCGGCGCGAGGATGCGTAGGTCGTTGCTTTTGGTCGGCCACTGGTCTGGCTAGTGCGGTTGTTGGTAGTCTCGCGTTCAAGGAGTAGGTGTGGTCGCGTCCAAGGTCTTCGCGTCGCGACCCTGGTATCCGTCGCGGCGCGATTGCTGTAGCATTTTGGGTCTTCTGCCTTGTTTTTCTTCAAGTCGCGACACAGGGTCTTCATGTCGCGAGTGCTGTATATTTTACGTGTATTTCGCCTTTTTACTCTTCGGTTTTGAGCATCACTTCCTCGGGTTTGTTCTTTTATAGTTCTTGGGTCTTGTTCCTGAAAATAAACCATAAATGTTAACACACAAATCCCTCTTATTGTCCTCACACCAGCAGCTCCGGAGAACTCTGTTCAAGTTAAACATGAATCGTAATTCATGTTCAGCCACCTGTTAATATAAGCATGTTTTGATGTTGAGCTTATCAGGATTTCCTATGGTGAAAACCATAGTTCTGGCAGATTTGCATCTGCAACACAGCAGTGGGCTGTGATGTGCAGTGTATGAAAAATGAGATATTCTCTCGTTTAGCTTGCAATTTTTGTGAGGATGTCTGGGGAGTAAAGACAAATTAATCATAATTCTATTGAGAGAATTAATGATATCATAATAGGATTTCCCCGTGATTTATGAGATGTTTTCTGTGTGAAAACAAATGGCTGGCATGGGTTAGTATTGACCCGACAGTAGATCTATTATCACCGCCAGACTGTTGGGAGTCTGTGGTGTGCATCAGGAGCTGCCGTTGGAATGTGAGCTTTTGCCTATTTGTTGTGAAAACATGCATTCTTATAAAATGTGATTGTTTGGTTTTAACAGATGAGGTAGGTTAGACGGGTCTGTCTGAACCATATCTGTTATGAAGAAGCATTTTGCATGTTTTAAGGCGGTTTCTAGATTCTTTTATTTTGCACAAAAATATAGTTTTTGTGTGCCTCTGAGCATATTTATGCGATAAAATAGTCTTTAAATGATAGTGTTTTATTGTAAAAATAAAACACTATCAACGGGTTGGAAAATGAAAATCCTCACAAGCATTTGAAGATGTTCCATATAATTTGCTCGAGCATGAAACCGCAAGGTGCTACCGATGATCAAATCAAGTTAAGGGCATTCATCTTTTCGTTGGAGGATCGAGCAAAAGATTGGTTGTTTTTCCTTCCACCGGGATCGGTAAACACATGACCCTAAATGGCGAGAGCATTTTTAGACAAGTTTTATCCCGCTACAAGAGCTTCCGCACTTAGAAACGACATTTGCGGAATTCGCCAAGGCCAAAATGAAACACTTCATGACTATTGGGAACGATTCAATAGTCTTTGTGCAAATTGTCCCCAACATCAAATTCCCGAACAACTTCTCATCCAACACTTCTATGAAGGTTTGCTTCCCATTGAAAGAAGGTTGATTGATGCTTCTAGTGGCGGTGACATCTTTAGCAAAACACCACAACAAAGTAGAGAACTCATATCAACCATGGCCGCAAATTCACAACATTTTGGGCCCCGACAAGACATGCGTAGAGACCCACAACCACAAACGAAGGAAGTGAATGCATCGAACCTTGAAGCGAAACTTGTCGAGTTGACTACCATTGTCCAATAATTCGTGAAAGGAAATAGTCAACAAGTGTTGATGTGTGGTGTTTGTGCCAATGTTGGACATCATACGGATATGTGTCCTAGTTTACATGAAGATGATGCACAAGTGAACGCGATGATGGGAGGACACCAAGGACAACACCAAATGTACTCGGATTATCATGCATCCTATAATTCAAGTTGGAAACCGAATCCCAACTTGAGTTATGCGCCTCAACAACAACAACACTACCAACAAATACCACAATACCAACCACAATATCAACAACAACAACCCCAACGACAACCAAGTAGTTCCGAAATGTCGCTCGAAGACATTGTGAAATCATTGGCCATGAGTACTTATAAGTTCCAACAAGAGACAAAAAATAGCATCGCAAACCTAGAAGCTCAAATTGGTGATCTAACATCATCCGTGAGCAAGTTGGAAGCTCGTGGTAGACTCCCCTCCCAAACCGAAAAGAATCCTAGAGAAACCGTCAATGCAATTTCTTTAAGGAATGGAAGGCAAGTTGGAGGAAATGAAGTCAAAGGGACTACTCAAGAAGAAGAAGAAAAGATTGAGTTGTCCCTAGCAAAGAACCCATTGTTGATAGAAAAATGGAGACACCAAAATCACCAATACCCATAGTCATACCACCACCTTTTCCTTCCTGATTTGCTACTTCAAAGAAAAAAGAAGAGGAAAAGGAGATCATGAACATGTTGCGGAAGGTGGAGATAAATATTCCTTTGTTAGACGCAATCCAACAATTTCCAAGATATGCTAAAATTTTGAAATATCTTTGCACTAACAAGAGGAAGTTGAAAGGGAATGAGAAGATCTCTATGAGCGAAAATGTGTCCGCCGTCCTTCAAAGAAAATTACCGCCCAAATGCAAGGATCCGGGTATGTTTACCGTCCCATGCAAAATAGGGGACGTCATGATAAGTAGTGCCATGCTTGATTTGGGTGCTTCTATCAATGTCATGCCCTATTCGGTTTATAAATCGCTTAATGTCGGTTAAGTGAGCAAAACGGGTGTTGTAATTGAATTGGCGGATAAATCAAACATTTTTCCTAGAGGTGTGTTGGAGAATGTTCTAGTGCAAGTAAACCAATTGGTTTTTCCCGCGGATTTCTATGTCATTGATTTGGATGAGAAATCCTCTTCCAAATCCGGTTTGATATTATTGGGAAGACCATTCTTGAGTACGGCTAGAACCATTATAGATGTCCATGATGGTTCCTTGACTATGGAGTTTGATGTCGAGAAGAGTGAGTTCAATATCAATAATGTCATGCGGTGCTCAAGTGATGTGTCACTCTTGTACTTCGTTGATATGATTGAGCCCTTGGTTCGACACCGAATTGATTTGAACCCAGATAAATCGTCAAGAATGAGGGTGCGAAAAGGATTTGACAAAAGGAACTTGAAACGGAAAAGAAATTACTCCTCTTTGATACCGAAGATTGAAGAAACGGTCAATGAGTTGGATGTGTGCAAATTGACGAAACATGGTGTGGCATTTGTAGATCCTCCCGACTCCGACGTGCGCGTGTTGGATAGCATGGACATGGATGCCTCCGACAATGGTGAAGTGTAAATTGGTACCACGTCTTGCCAAAGACGTTAAAGAAGTGCACTTTTTGGAAGAAAATTCGTCTTTCGATTTTTCTCGATCACAAATAAAATTTTTGCAACGTTTTGATAATTTCAAGTTGCTTTTGAAATGAATATACAATCGATATCCTTATTTAAAGTTATAATTTTCATTCTCATTTAAAAAAAAAAATACTGACTTTAGATTTGGATCTTGATTTAAAAAAAAGGGTTATAAAAAAAAGTTAAAATTAAAAAAAAAAATACCGAATAAATTGAATTTCTTTTTGGCTAACGAAATTTTTGTGTGAAGCTTTTAATCATTTACCAAGTGAGTTTTGATAAAAATGTGGCTTTTGGTTGAAACGGGGTCGAAAAATGAGTCTGGAAGACATTTTTGGGCGAAAAATGGATGCCGAACTTTTTTGCAAAAATGGTCCCTGTGGTGTTTTGCGCGAGCCGCGCTAGATGTGTGAAGGCTGCGTGAAGGTTTTGCGCGGCCCGTCTGATTTCTTAATAGGGACTTTGCTCTCAATGAAGAAAATTTTGATTTTTTTTTTGTCATATGCGCGGCCCTCATTTGACCCATATTCTATCCGGTTCCTCCATTTGACCCAATTACTTGACCCATTTACCCAACTCTACCCTAACCCATGATCCGACCCATCCTAAACTAACCCAAGTCTTCCTTTCCCCCCTTCTCCCTCGTACGCGAACCACCACTCCCACCTCCGATCTCCGGTCACCTTCACCTTCTCCGGCCTTCTTTTCCGGTAACAGCTCCACCTCCGACCTCTCGCCACCGTCGACCACACCTGCTCACGCCACCATCGCATCACCTCCCTCCTTCTCCTTCGTCTCACCTGTCCGAACAACCTCCACATCACACCACAGTTCGCCGCCGCTGCTCCGATCTGCAATACCGCCTCCACCTTCGAACCCCTCTGCACCACCCTCCTTCTCACTCTCCCCTTCTCCTTCGTCACTCTCGCGAAAAGCCATTCCCGATCTCCAATGCAGCCCGACCGAGTCGCCACCTGCAACTCCGATTTTGGCACCTAAACGGCCGATTCTTCGCTATCCGCCACCGGTTCTAAGATCCCACGAGCCTCCGGTGCAAAACCCACCATCCCCCTTCGCCGATCTGCTACTCTCGAACCCGCCCACCAGCTACGACCTGCAACTGCCATTTTCGGTGACCAAATTACCGGTTTTCACACAACTGTCACCGGTTCCGAGCTCCGGCGAGCCTCCACAGCAGACCCCCACTCTCCATTTTCCCGATCTGCAACCGGGTGAGCCGAGTCAGTCAACTCAGCGAGTTGACTCGGTGAGTCAGGTTGAGTCGGATCCGGTTCATTCCAGTCGAGTCGAGTCAGTCAAGTTAATGGGTCGGTTATGCGGTCTAGTTCAGATGTCCATCACAGAAGTGCGAGTCCGAGCCCCGGGTCAAAATCCTAACAAAAAAAAAAAAAAAAAACTCGAACCGGGAAGTTTTGCACGTGACCTGCGCCCAATGCCTAACAGAAAATTTTTGCGCGGGTCAATTATTAGCTCAGGGACACGCTTCAAGGGTACACTCGTTCCCCAATCTTTGTTTTAATCAGTGTTCTTGATTTAAATTGAATTGTTGTCGCCTTGTTTGCTAAATTGTATTGAATTGAAAATGGCATCCCGTGGCTAGAAATATTGTTCTAAAGGACCCATGCCCAAATTCCAGGATCCGTTGGCAACGCCCGACGGGGTATTTCCCCATTTTTTTTTCTCCCGATACCCCTATGTGATTTTTCTTTTGCCTTTTCTCCCACGCATTGAGGACAATGCTTATTTTTAAGCTTGGGGTGGGGTATTTCATATTTTTGCATTTTAGGTAAATTTTTTCAAAAATTTTCAAAAATTCCAAAAATATTTTATTTTCTTCTTTTCAACTTTGTTTATTTTGTAAAAAAAAAAACAATTTAGTTGCATTTAGTTAGAATCATAAAATAATTTTTCATGCATTTTTGTTATCTCTTACTTCTCAACTTTATGACATCTTTAATTGCAACCATAATATATTCTCATGATTAACTTCTTGTATTTTTGTCCCATGTGTACATACGACATTACCAATTTTTGAAACTTTAGATCTTCATTAGGAACATCTTTTTGTTAATTTGCATAGTATAAGTACGTTTGGTGAGAATATGAAAGCACACATGAAATTGAATCAAAAGTATACTAGCAAAGGGCGTAATATTTACCCTTGAGTTCATTATTGTGAGTAATCGGCTAGCGAAAGTATTATGGAAGTTGCACTAGTCCCCCCTCATGACCAATACATTGCATAGTGTTAATTAAACATAAGATTTATCGCAAATCGCGATCTTCCAACGATACGAACAAAAACATTGTTTTTCTACCATTTTAGTTTCGTTTGGTAGTTGTGCATATTAGAGTCTTATGACATTTTTCATATTATTTTTGGTCATATGTGTATTTGTCATTTAGATTTTAAAGTTTAGTCGTGTGATGTTTATGTTTACAAAATTGTAAATTACTTCGAAAATATTATTGTCTAGTTATTTTAGCAAATTTAGTGAAATTATTTTTTATGGTGAAATTCCAGAAATTATTATTTCACTTGGTTCTAAAAGATTGGTCATCAAAAAATGAAAAAAAAATCAAAAAATTCATGAAAAAAATATATATATATAAAAAGAAAAAAAAAGAGAAAAGAAAAGACCGAACCAAGTGATTGCTCAAGTTGTCTTAGTAAAAGTTTTTTAGAAAATCTTCCACAAAAATATAATAAAGTGATTACTTGTTTTGAAATCTCGTTTAATTGGGTTTCAAAATAACAACTAAATCTCATTTTGATTTACAACTTCATTTATTGACTATGTTTTCATCTCTTTATCCACTTTGAGTCAGTTTGAAGTTTAAGATTTAGTTGTTTTGGTGGTCTAGGTATCTATTTTCTATCTTTGTATTTAGGATTTGTATTGTAATCTTTGTTTTTGTCCCTCTGGTTTTGGAAGATCATGTGTTTAGTGTGTGGTATGCAAATGTGGTCGGTTGGGGGATTTGAGCAAATTAAACTTAGTATAATTACCTAGTCCGACACCTGAGCGCCCCAATGAGCGTTTATAACTAAATATTTGAAGACGGCGTTTGCGAGGTCACACAACTTGTGACATGAGTGAAACACGAGGGGAGCGAACAATTGTGAGCACGTCCTTTGCTTGCGTGACGCTTTGTATATATAGTGAAGGTTTCATGTGTGAGTTTATATTTTGACTTAACGTGCCTATGCTAAGTGCTTAGTGAAAATTTGTTTCTCTTGATGATCTTTTGTTTCAACCATTGGTATATTTGTTATGTGCATGGGGTCCAAATTAACACGATTTTTAATTATTATGGGTGTTGTCTTAGTTGCTACCTAGGATGTCTATTCTTTTTCCTTTTTGTGTTTTGATCGCCTCGACTTAAGTCTTGTCTTGTTTTCATTGAGGACAATGAAGGGTTTAAGCTTGGGGTGTTTTGACACTTCGTTTTTATTTCTTCTTTTTATAATTTATTTAGCACGTTTTATTTCATTTTTAGTATTATTCGCATGCATATTTTGTATTTTTATATTTTTATCATTCGGGGATACTTTCTAGTCTTTTGTGTTTAAATGTAGATTTTATTGAAGACTAGCGGGAGCGGGATGAGCCACACGGGAGATTATAGCAGACGGAACGAGATTATATTTTGAGGTGCGGAATTTTCGGAAACTCGGATATTTTAGCGGGCTTGGACTTGAAGCAAACATTTGGACCAAGAATGAAGATTTGGACTCATTTGGGTTTACCTAGCCCAAATGGGGGTTAAATTGGGCCAAAAACCGGGTATTTCCCAAAGAAGAAAGGGGACAAATGGCCTTTCTACGAGTTGGACCGGATCAGGCCCAAAGTGGGCTTTTTGCACTTTTGCGCGACCCGCGCAAAACGCGCAGAGGGGCTGTTTTGTCATTTCACGAGTGTTTCAGCTATATGGGGCATATGGGCAAGGGTTTTCTTCATCTTTTACACCATTTTCAGGGGATTTTCGTGGAGAACAAGTTGGGGAGCTTGGGAGAAGAATTTTTGAAGATTTATCCACCATTTTCTTCACTTGGTTTGTATTATTTTGCTACATCTTATGATTAGTACATTTCTTTACACTTTGATGCTTGTTGTTCTAGCCATGCTTGGCTAGAACTCTTTATTATCAATATTGGGTGTAATCCATGAACAACTAGTTAGGGTTTGAAATATTTATGAGTATTTAATTCCTAATCTATGAATCCAACTTTGTTTAAAATTCTAAATTGTTCTTGTGTTCTTATTCATGAGTTTGAATGCTTGAATGGTTATTGTCATTTGTTTTTCTAATTACGTAATCGATTTCTAAAAGAAACTAGTGACAAATGATTTTTGTGGATGCTTATATTCATTTTTAAAATCATGGAGTTGTGTTCTTCAAGGAGAAATGTAAGCTTATTGATTTCCTTTGAGTTTGGTGATTCTTAAATCTATATTGATAGTCATTTTACTTGAGTTGGATGCTTATTTGACTTTTGACTTTGATTAAGACGGTTATTAAGAACTTTTCTAATTTCCATACAATTAAGAAGAAACTAGGTGTTTCAAGCTTTTGAGATACTATAGCCAAACTAGATTAAATTAAATACATTGCACTATAAATATTGATGATAAACCAACTAGTTGGAATTGTGATGAAATCCCAGTATTGATAGTTTCTCCATACTTGATTCACTTCACAAAAAAATTTGTTTATTTACTCTTGTTTTCATTTTTCAACTCAAACAATCAAACCCCTCTTTTTATTTTATTTTGTTTAAAAATATATCTCGTTTTGAATTGATCGCATTGTTTTACAAATTGAACCAATCTCCGTGGATACGATCCTTTACCGCTATACGCAAATTTGTGTACTAGAAGTAAGGTTTATTTTTGTTGGCCTCGACAACCACCAATAACGATCTACTAATTTTTTTACAGATCGTTACTCTACAACAACGAATTGTTGAAGCATGATAAATAATAATAACGTCAAATTAAAAATAGTGATAAAATATAATTTTATCATTTAGTTTTTCATATAATACGTAATTTAATGTTAACTACTTTCAAATACTAAATAAAAATTATAACATAATTGAATAAGTATGACACACATTATTATTGTATTATTATTATTATTATTATCATTATTGTTATTATTATTATTATTATTATAAAAAACTGATTTGATATTTTTTTGGAATATTATTACGTTATTTATATCACGCATTATAAAAAGATTAAAAAGTTGTTCATACAAATTTTTAAAAGGTATTCTACAAAACCTTAAACTAAAATATCGTTCTTGGAAAAAAAAAACTTAATCATAGAATATTGTCGACGTCGGAGTGAAACCTCTAACCGGTGTGTAATATTGGACCATTTATTATCCATGATTAATAAACACAAACTTTGTTTTGACAATATTAGTTATTTTGTTATTTTTTATACATTCGTTCGAATTTGACATAAACCGTTTTGATATAATTTGACATAATTTTATAAAATTATAAACGTCATTCGTTGTGTCGTAATTACTTAAAATAAAAAACTATTGTTTTATTGTTACTAAAACGTAAAAATTATAAAAACTAAATTTACTGTTATTGTTTTTCTAATAATAATAATAATAATAATAATACAAAAAATCAAATACTATTAATAAAAGTAAAAAAGAAAAAGAAAAAGACAACACATATACAAAATAGGCAAAAGTAAAAAAAAAACCAACACAAAAAACACAAAACCTCAAATCAGGGAGATACAAACAGACACTAGGGGGTATGTATAGATCCACCCATTTTAATTCATACCTAAAAAAATATATTAAAAAACTCTGATAATATGACATATATGATATAGGGTTATTGTCATAACGACCCTACCAAGTATTTCAAAAAATTTTAAAAGATCCCTCAACTAATTTTTGATATTTTTAAGCCATTAAACTTGTTGATGACTTATTACATACACCATTTTACCCGTTTTGTATCTTATAATGTTGACATGACTTATTAAATTAATAGTAATGCCACGTGGC
The DNA here is from genome assembly GCA_023525715.1 of Cichorium intybus. NCBI lineage: Eukaryota > Viridiplantae > Streptophyta > Magnoliopsida > Asterales > Asteraceae > Cichorium > Cichorium intybus. The sequence continues at coordinate 124,881,810 of CM042009.1, forward strand.
ACTGACATCACATCTACATGCATTATTATTTAATTTTCATTTTGTTTTAAAACTAGTTTTGATATACACCAAACAATTTATTTTATAAAACTTAAATTACTATTGTTTATTTTGCATTTAATAGATTACGTATTTGCCATATTTTGCATTTAATAGATTACTCCCCAGTTGTTATTTTGTGGAATTTATTGAGTTTTTAGATCCTTTAATTCGTAGCCCTCTCTCTCTCTCTCTCTCTGTCTCTCTCTCTCTTCTCCATCGAGGATCCACAATCGAACTCTCTCTTCTCTGTGAAGGATCTATATACAGCCACACTATCTTTCACTTAACCCGTCATGAAAGATGTTTTATTTAGGAAGGGTCAAAAAACGAATCTAGGGTTCACAAAAGGGTTTTCTATGGATTTCACAATCTGGGTTTTTTATGTCCTTGGATTTTTGTGAACAGTCTCAGATCTGTTCTTAGTTTGTTTTTGTTATTCGATTTCTTCATCTATGGCATCTATTGAAAAGCAACACGCACACGTAGGTTGTTTTTCGATATACATGTTCGTATTTGGGTTCATTTTTTTTCTTTTTTATTGTGTACTTTTTCCTATATGGGTTCATTAGGGTTGAGGTTTTTGAATCGATTTTGACTTTCGATTTTCCGGACCTGTTTGAATTTGGGTCCGTCTTTAAATTTTTAGTTGTTTTTTATATTTTTGATTTGGGTTTGTTATTAGTGTTCTTTTTCAGAAGAAGATGAAGTAGACTCCAGAGTAGCAGCGCATCTGGTGGGGGCGGGGAACGGTGACTGATTGCGGTGGTTGTCGTATCGACGGTGGTGCACAACAATGGTCGTTGAATGTTCTTTAAAAACCAAGAATATGATTGAATCTTCTTCACATGGATAAGATAATAACTTATAAACTTCTCATAATTTATGGATTTATAAAATATGAAAATAATAATAATAATAAATAATTTATAAACAATTAAAGTTTAATATGAAAATCTACGTAGGTGACCTGTCAGCGCAACATGGATTATAAAATGGTTTAAATGACACATGGATTATCAATTAACATGTTTTTAGTAAGTTTAAGGATCTAGAAAGATCAAAATTTAGTTAAAAGACCTTTTAAAAGTTTTTAAAATACTTGCTCTCTGTACCAGTAGTGGAGTGGCTTGCTATTTTCAATCAGAAAAGGAAGATTGAGCAATGCAAAGGAGAAAGAAGTTGTCCCCTCTTCTCTGGTAACCCGCCGCCGGGAAGGAACTTACTTTTTCTAACTCGGAATGAATTGGAAGTGCGAGATGCACTAATCGGAAAGAGACTCTCTCTTGACCTGACTTTCTCTATTGGCTTTGACTGCGGTAAGTAATTCACTCAAATCGATTCCATTTATGGAGGGTGGGAAAACTCTTTCTTTTATCAGGATGAAAGGCTTAGCCGCCTGACTCACTCCGGATAGAAAGATTGAGGGGGTCAGACACGGCGGAGACGGCACATTGAATATGGGATTGAGACTACGACTGGAATGGAATTGCTCCGTTGATAGATCCAGATTCGCATCCGCCCATCTAAGAGATTTCTTCGTGCCGGGTCGTGAGCTATGTGGAGCGATCAAAAAAATGGGATCTATTGGGCTTTCACCTGCACTGCCTTCGCCTAGGACATTAGAAAGGGCTTGCTGCTGGTTCGGAACTCCCCTATCTATTTGAATTGATTTACAGCGCCTATTTTCAAGCGGAATTGCTTCTCTTAACTTTAAAGAGGGTCTCTCCTGTCCGGATGATCATCACAATAACCCTATAATATGCCTGGAAGTCAACCCACCCAACATCCGCATAACTATAGGATTATTCAAGTTTATCCTACTTCAAATTTCCAAAATAGTGAACCTTTGCATACTCGATCTGTTCTCAACTTTCCACTCATGTATCTCCACGTGTTGTGTCTAATCAGTTCCCAAATCGCCACGTGTACTTCACTTTCCATTGGTCCCAGCGTACATCCCGTACATCCCTTATCCTCCTCATGGAAACCTCCGACCAGAGTGGCGGAGATCTCAAAATCGCCCATCAGACATACAAGAAGCCATGCTAGAACCCTTTTTCCAACGTTCGGTTGTAATCCAATGGTCAATATTTCTTCATGTCCTTGATTTCATTTCACCACTGTCCAACTGTTTCTTCTTCACGTCTTCACAAACATACCTTAAACTCTGAAACGCCATCATTTTGTAGTAAGGATGGCGTCGGTACTTTCCGGAGTTTCTAAAAACGCTTGGCAATTGCTGTCGATATTTCTCGCCACAATCGTCGGAATCATCACGCAGCCTCTCCCCCTCCCGTTGGTCAAATCCTTATGTGTTGCTTGTGGAAGTAACGTCGGCGATGGAACTGAACATAAACTAGGGTCGTGGTTGATGTTAACATGCTTTCAAATATCAGTCATTAGCTTATCGATGTTCTTAACTGCCATGGGTGCAAATCCATTAAGTGCGACTCTAACATTCAACACCATTCATCAGACGATCGGGTGGACCGATTGGGCTAAAGCTGCAATTGTACCTGGATTCGTTTCATTATTTGTAGTTCCATTCCTTCTTTACATGATTTATCCTTCACCCAAGCTTGCCAAGGAAAAGTTGCAGAAAATGGGACCCATGGCCGGAACTTTGCTTCTCACTGTACACTACCTAATCACTCATCTCCTTCTCCAATTCCTCTAGTTATCTTCTATAATCGCTGTTAACAGATGACCTAATTTTGGGAATTGACTGCATATTGACGTTGCAGGTAGGGCTATGGATATTTGGAGGTGTGATAAACGTTGATTCTATTACTGCCGCCATACTTGGACTCTCAGTCCTCCTTATTACCGGAGTTGTGACATGGAAGGAATGTCTAGCAGAATCAGTGGCATGGGATACCCTTACATGGTTCATCATCTCTGTTGTCAACATTGTTATCTGGCTTGGAGTTGGTGGTGTTTGGTGGAAGTTTATCGGATTGCGGTAGGTACTTTTTAGGATAACTTGTTGATTTTATTTTCACAAACTTTCATATATTCTCTAAAATCCTTTGATTTGAGACTTGGTTTTGAATTACAACTTGGAAATTTTAATTACAACTTGGAAATGGTCTTTGTTGGAGAGGGTTTAAATAACTGGTACATTTTATGCAAATATTACAATCAACCTCCTCATTTTTGTTTCTAGGATGTATACATTATTACATTCATCAACTATGTTTCAACTGTAGTAAAATCGATGTCAAAGATTTAGGCTGTGTTTGGTAGCAACTGAACCATTCAGAGCTGAATCATTCAGATGTCTGAACCCACTTAGAGGCTCTTACTCATTCAGACTTGTCCCTAACCCTTAATGGTTCAGAGGCCATTAAGAGGCTCTTACTCATTCAGATGTGATAAATTTACGAATCAAACGCTCTTATTCATTCTGAGCCTCTTAATCATTCAGATTAAGAGGCTATCAAACACAGACTTAGTTGTATAAGTGGGTGCAGTGTGAGTTTAAAGTCTCAACAATGGGAGGGAGTTTTAGTTTCAATGCGGATTGAATTCTTTGTGGGATTTGTGTCTTATGTCAGTTGCCTAATGGGTCGTTATGTATATGGTTTACATCTTATATTATGTCTTGGAATTATATATAGTCCAAAAGTGTTAAGATAACTTTTTCTGAAAAAAATATGGCCTCGATCAAATCATATTACAACATCCATTGAACCAAATGAAATCGAACACTAGCCGATTGCTCTCATATTGATGATTTGTAATTTGGGAGTCTGTTTTAGGTAATGGGTCGTTTCAATAATTTTATAAATAGATGCATCTAGTAGGAAAGAAAGAAAAAAGAGAAGATGAAAACTCAAAACCTTGGTTTGTGCATCATAAATAAAACTGGAGTTGATATTTATTATGCATAAAGTTGATAATCTAATAATGTCCCACAATCCCGTCTCTCATTCTTTAGCAAAGATATAACAGATCATTTACATTGCATGGACCAGACTAGGGATAAACAAGATGGCCAAGACAAGTGCCGCCATTGTTTGCACAAATTCATACAACATATAATGTACATTAAAATTACGTTTAACATACTAACCGAAAACTTAACTGCTATTAGCACATTGTTGTTTTCGTTGTATTTATATTGATAGGCTCATATTGTATTTTAAAATGTGTATAGATGTCTGACCAGTATACATTACACTCGATATATATATATATATATATATATATATATATATATATATATATATATATATATATATATATATATATATATATATATATATATATATATATATATATATATATATATGGGAAAGTGAATATATTATTGTTATGTATAAAAGTTTGTGTATTAAACCTCCGATACGAAGTTGTATTATATGTATATCGTTTATTTTCTTATTCTCGTATTCTTTGTTCCTTAATTTTATGTTCGACTCAACAATCATTTAATCCCGATCATATCTTCCTCCTTCAACGATTCTTTAGTTTTGATACAACTTCCTGAATGTTTGAAGGAAGAAGAAAGAACCATTGAAGGCGGAAGACACGATCAGGATTAAGGAATTGTTGAGTCGAACGAAAATTCAATAAAGAAAGAGTACAGGAATAATGAAATAATCGATATACATGTAAACCGAGGTTGTATTGAGGGTTTAGTACGCAAGCTTATATACATAAGAACAATATATTCACTTTTCCATATATATATATATATATATATATATATATATATATATATATATATATATATATATATATATATATATATATATATATATATATATATATATATATATATATATATATATATATATATATATATATCATTTAATGAGAATCAGGATCATTATGTGGAAATACGCTCTGTGATATGGTATTTCAGTGGTAACGAGGTCTTCCCATCTCTCTCTTCTTCTGCTGACTTACCTTTTTTACCTCAACCATAGTCGCCATCGATGCACTCGTCAACAACACCACTGATAAACCCTTTTGTTGGGTTTTTTTGGCCCATGAGGAAGCCCAAATCTGTTTGGCCCAATTATATATATGTTTATTTCAGCCATTTTTCATTTTGTGTGTGCATATTCAATTCATCGTGAGTTACAGAGAAAAACAGAGAGCAAAAGACTAGGTTTTCTTCATTTCCGTTTTTCTGGATACCCCTGCATTGTTTCATCATTTCCCGGAGATCCGTAGGTCCGTTTGCCTTGATTTTAGGACAGCGGCTTCCTAACATCCATACCGACATTCTATCCGGTTGGCTTGTCCAGATCTATTCCGGAGCATCGGGAAACGCTGTATCTGTTTGCTGCTGGACATCAGCACTTATTTGGTGATATCTTTCCTTTCTCTTTGTTGTTTGATTCCATATACTTGATGTACTTTGTTTCCAAGTATATGATGGCTGTTGTATACCTCTAGTTCATCTAGAGAAGACTTTGTATTGTTCAAATATTGATGGTAGTGGATTTGAAGCGGCTCTAGTAGTCCCGTGGTTTTTTAATCTCGTTTTGAGGGGTTTTCCACGCTAAAATTATGGTGTTATATTTTGGTTGATTGCTTATTGTCTTGGGGCTGATTAGATTGGTTATAAAACTGCATTGGGGCTGTTTTGGTTTTATCTAAAATACCTTATTTGTTATCATCCTCAAAGGTTTATTCAAGTCGGGAAAGTTTACTCAAACGAAGATTAATTCCGCAATTATTATTTACCGTTTGTGGCTGCGTTTTTCCCATCAGTTTGGTATCAGAGCTATTGGTTCTTGTTATTTGGTTACTTGTTTGAACGATGGAAGATAAGACAAGTAGGATGGTTAATTTGAATGGTTTTAATTATCATATTTGGAAAGGCAAGATGGAAGACCTTCTTTATGTGAAGGATTATTATGCGCCTGTGTTTAGTATGGATAAACCTGAAGATAAAACAGATGCAGAATGGAATATTTTGCACAGGAAAGTTTGTGGGTATATTCGACAAGCAGTTGACGATAATGTTTTGAACCATATCAGCGGGGAGACTCATGCTCGTACTTTGTGGAACAAGCTTGAGCAGTTGTATGCTTGGAAGACCGGGAATAATAAACTGTTCTTGATTAAACAGTTGATAGCTTTGAAGTACCATGATGGAAATCCTATTACAGATCATTTGAATTCTTTTCAAGGAATTATTAATCAGCTTGAAGGAATGGGTATCAAGTTTGAAGATGAGATACATGACTTATGGCTCTTTGGCACTTTACCGGATTCTTGGGAGACTTTTAGGACATCATTGTCCAACTCTGCACCGGATGGTATTATCTCCATGGAATTGGCTAAAAGCAGTATTTTAAATGAAGAGACGAGAAGAAAGTCACACGCTTCCTCTTCTAGTTCAGATGTCATGGTTACAGAAAACAGGGGGAGAAGTCAAAGTAGAGGTCCGAGTAACAAAGGAAAGCATCGTAGTAAATCCAAAGGAAAGTTTGCTGATTTTGAGGGCTATCATTGTGGTAGAAAAGGGCACACTATACGTTTTTACAGACAGTTGAAAAAGGAAAACAAGAAGGCTAATTACAACCAACAAAAGAACAACCATAAGAAAGGTGAAGGTGGCAATGATGGTGCTGAAGCTAATACTGCTACAGAAGAGTTCTTTATCTGTTGTGATTATGATATGGTTAACCTTGCACATGATGATTCGAGTTGGGTTATTGACAGTGGTGCTACGTGTCATGTGACATCACAAAGGGATTTTTATTCATCTTATACTCCCGGTGACTTTGGGACTGTTAAGATGGGTAATAGTGGGCTATCAAAGATTGTTGGCGTTGGTGATGTTTGTTTGAAGTTTGATACTGGGATGGAGTTGGTTTTACACAATGTAAAACATGTTCTAGATATTAGACTTAATTTGATATCCACTGGCTTACTTGATGATGATGGTTACCACAACAACTTTGGTGATGGAATTTGGAAACTCACTCGTGGTTCTTTGATCGTGGCAAGAGGTAAAAGAACTTCAAAATTATACATGGCACATCCACAGATCTCTAAAGATAGGGTCAATGTAGTGGTGAATACTGATATGACTAGTTTGTGGCATAAAAGACTTGGTCACATGAGTGAAAAGGGTATGTCTCTACTGTTGAAGAAAAATGTGTTGACAGGTGTGCATGATGTTCATTTGAAGAAGTGTTCTCACTGTCTGGCGGGTAAGCAAAATAGAGTTTCCTTCAAGAGTCATCCTCCCTCTAGGAAGAAGAATATACTTGATCTGGTACATTCCGATGTATGTGGTCCCATGAAGACTAGATCACTTGGGGGCTGCTTATACTTTGTCACATTCATCGATGATCATTCAAGGAAGGTATGGGTTTATATCTTAAAGTCCAAAGATCAAGTATTTGGTGCGTTCAAGCAGTTTCATGCCTTAGTTGAGAGGCAAACTGGGAAGAAGCTTAAGTGTATTCGAACAGATAATGGAGGTGAATACATTGGTCCTTTTGATACTTATTGTAGAGAGCAAGGTATTCGGCACCAAAAGACTCCTCCAAAGACACCACAGCTAAATGGTTTAGCAGAACGAATGAACAGAACATTGACTGAGCGAGTTACATGTTTGCTCTCACATGCAGGATTACCTAATTCTTTCTGGGGTGAAGCTTTGAATATGGCGGTACATGTTATTAATCTTACTCCCTCTTTTTCTGTCTTTTGATGTCCCTGACAGGGTTTGGAGTAACAAAGACGTTTCGTATCATCATTTGCGGGTCTTTGGATGCAAGGCTTTTGTGCATATTCCCAAAGATGAAAGATCAAAGCTTGATGTGAAGACCAAGCCGTGCATATTCCTTGGATATGGCCAAGATGAGTTTGGATACAGGTTATATGATCCAGTTCTGAAGAAACTTGTAAGAAGTCGTGATGTTGTATTTGTGGAAGATCAGACATTGAAAGATATTGAGAAGATAAAGATAGTTCCTCAATCTACTGATAATCTTATTGATTTGGATCCGGTCTCTCCTCAACATCTTGAGCCACAGAATGAAGATAGTGTTCAGGATGATGAACAACATGGTACTGATGAAAATGAAGTCCCAGAGCAATCCGAGTTAGATGATGAGTTGCATCCAGATCTACCAGTGCCAGATATACCACCATTTGTCTCACTTAGGCGGTCAGCGAGAGATCGTCATCCTTCCACCCGTTATTCTGCTGATGAATATGTTTTAGTCACTGACGGGGGAGAGCCAGAATGTTATACAGAAGCCATGGAAGATGAGCACAAAAGAGAGTGGGTTGAAGCTATGCAAGATGAGATGAATTCCTTGCATGAAAACAATACATTTGAGTTAGTAAAGTTACCTAAAGGCAAGAGAGCTTTGAAGAACAAATGGGTCTACAAAGTGAAGATTGAAGAACATACCTCACGGCCTAGGTACAAGGCTAGGTTGGTGGTCAAAGGATTCAGTCAAAGAAAGGGTATTGATTTTGATGAGATTTTCTTTCTAGTCGTGAAGATGGGTTCTATTCGGGTGATTCTTGGTTTAGCTGCTAGCCTTGATCTTGAGGTTGAGCAGATGGATGTCAAGACAGCATTCCTTCATGGTGATTTGGACAAGGAAATCTATATGGAGCAACCTGAAGGTTTTCAAGTTAAGGGCAAAGAAGATTATGTTTGTAAACTTCATAAAAGTCTTTATGGGTTGAAGCAAGCACCAAGACAGTGGTACAAGAAATTTGAGTCAGTCATGGGGAAGCAAGGCTACAAAAAGACTACTTCAGATCACTGTGTTTTCTACCAGAGGTTTAGTGGTGATGATTTCATCATTTTATTGCTTTATGTTGACGACATGTTGATTGTTGGTAAGAATGCAGAGAGAATTATCCACCTGAAGAAAGAATTGAGCAAGTCTTTTGCTATGAAAGACTTGGGGCCAGCAAAACATATTCTTGGCATTCGGATTACTAGGGATAGAGCTTCAATGAAGTTACACATGTCACAGGAGCAATACATTGAGAAGGTGCTTCGTAGGTTCAATATGGATAAAGCTAAAGTGGTTAGTTCACCTCTTACTAACAACTTTAAATTGACTAATAAAGACTGCCCTTCTTATAAGAAGGAGATTGAAGAGATGGATAGAGTTCCATATGCCTCAGCCGTTGGTAGCTTGATGTATGCAATGGTGTGTACAAGGCCTGATATTGCACACGCAGTAGGTGTTGTTAGTCGGTTTCTATCAAACCCACGTAAAAAGCATTGGGAAGCAGTGAAGTGGATTTTCAGATATCTACGTGGTACTTCCAAATTGGGTATAACTTTTGGAAAGGGGGAGCCAATGCTTGTTGGGTATACTGATTCTGATATGGTAGGAAACAAAGACAACATGAAATCCACTTCTGGATATTTGATGACTTTTGCAGGGGGAGCTGTGTCATGGCAGTCAAGACTACAAAAGTGTGTTGCTTTGTCTACCACCGAGGCTGAATATATGGCGGCAACAGAAGCGTGCAAAGAACTATTGTGGTTGAAACGATTTATGCAAGAGCTTGGCTTCATGCAAAAGCGCTACGTGGTTCTTTGTGACAATCAAAGTGCTATTCACCTTGCGAAGAATTCTATGTTTCACAAAAGAACAAAACATATCGATGTGAGGTATCATTGGATTAGAGATGCTCTTGAAGACAAGTTGTTTGAACTTAATAAAGTTCATACCGATGATAATGGTTCTGATATGTTGACTAAAGCTTTAGCAAGGGAAAAGTTGAAGATATGTTGCTTGATCGCCGGAATGGCGAACTCTTCCTCATAGGCAAAAAGGGGGGAGATTTGTTGGGTTTTTTTGGCCCATGAGGAAGCCCAAATCTGTTTAGCCCAATTATATATGTGTTTATTTCAGCCATTTTTCATTTTGTGTGTGCAGATTCAATTCATAGTGAGTTACAGAGAAAAACAGAGAGCAAAAGAATAGGTTTTCTTCATTTCCGTTTTTCTGGATACCCCTGCAGTGTTTCATCATTTCCCGGAGATCCGTCGGTCCGTTTGCCTTGATTTTCGGAAAGCGGCTTCCTAACATCCATACCGACATTTTATCCGGTTGGCTTGTCCAGATCTGTTCCGGAGCATCGGGAAACGCTGCATCTGTTTGCTGCTGGACAGCAGCACTTATTTGGTGATATCTTTCCTTTCTCTTTGTTGTTTGATTCCATATACTTGATGTACTTTGTTTCCAAGTATATGATGGCTGTTGTATACCTCTAGTTCATCTAGAGAAGACTTTGTATTGCTCAAATATTGATGGTAGCGGATTTGAAGCGGCTCTAGCAGTCCCGTGGTTTTTTACTCTCGTTTTGAGGGGTTTTCCACGCTAAAATTCTGGTGTTATATTTTGGTTGATTGCTTATTGTCTTGGGGCTGATTAGATTGGTTATAAAACTGCATTGGGGCTGTTTTGGTTTTATCTAAAATACATTATTTGTTATCATCCTCAAAGGTTCATTCAAGTCGGGAAAGTTTACTCAAACGAAGATTAATTCCGCAATTATTGTTTACCGTTTGTGGCTGCGTTTTTCCCATCAACCCTTTGACATTACCAACATCAAGTCGTGTGTTCCTCTTACAATTGATATTGAGGAACGAAATTATGATGTGTAACATACCTCCTTAGATTACTGTGTTACGTTTGAGTCTTTGATCGTCTCGTTACAATACTGGCAAAACCCTCAGACTCTTGGAAGAAACCTGACTCTCTTGTCAAGTAGTAGATTTATGGAACCATCAGCAAATACTTGATTCGAATAATACTCAAGAAGGGACTCAATGCCTACAATGCATGGAAAATGCCTAAAACTGGTTTTGCGACAATAAGGATGCTTGAGCCATGCAGCTCGAACATAACTTTCGTACAATCATGATCTGAGATCTTGGTGACCGATTACTACCAGAATATCAAATCGCTCTTGGATCACATGCCAACATCGACGAACCGGTGCTGGAAAACAACCTTGTCGCTTTTTTGATCAACTGTCTAGGAGAGAAGTTTGACCAAATAACAGGTATAATTTGTCACCGAGAACCTCTACCATCCTTTATTCAAGTAAGATCCATGTTATCAGTTGAACAATCTAGGCTAAACCCGTTAACGGATTCCACCGCTACAACTCCTTTTCTCCCATCACTCGAAATCACAGGGATGTAATGATCATTAGTGGAATGAGTCTCGAAATCAACTACGTAATAGGAACAAGAAACGTAGTCAAGTAGATTAAAATAACTATTTCACGGATAGCCATTGGTAGCCGTTGACTGCTCATCTACCGTGTAGCTATCGACTGCTCCTGTATAGCCATCGGTAGCCCTCGACTGCTCTTGTGTCGTGGGCCTATTGGTTAATGCCACCACCATGGGCTCCACCCTACCCACAATAGCCTCATGGTTGGCCTGCGTCTCTGGCCTGGTAGACGAATAACTAGGATACTCAACCTACTGATCAACCTCATTTTCAACCCAGTTTAGCTCAAACAACCTATCAGTAGCTCTAACAACTCCTGCTAAAAACTTCTTTCAGTGGTGCCTTGGTGGTAGTGGCCGAATTTCGATTAGCAAGATCAGCCAACCGTGCTCTGTCAAGAGTTTAGGCATCATGTCGCTTCAAGACACGACTTCCTCAAGATGGTTCATTGACACCGATGTGAGCTCTCACATCATGTCTGAGTCATATAATCTTAGCACTATTTTTAAGTAAGTGTGTTGTACTGAATCCTTATTGGTGACACTTTGCTCATACATGTTCCTAATTCTAATTCAGATACCATCATTTTGCCTACTCCGCACTACACCCTTCACATTATCATAATGTACTCATCACTCTCTAAATAATTATAAGTCTTATTTTCATTCGCCAATTCACTAGTGATAACAAAGTTTCCATAGAATTTGACAAGTTTGGCTTTTCTATAAAGGATTACAAGACCCACCAAATTCTTATCTACTGATAGCACGTGACACCTTTATCCTTCAAGCCTACCAAATCAAGTTTCCATAAAATTTGACAAGTTTGGCAAATAAAATACGTTATTCGTTTTCTCATTCTAGTACTACTATTAGGTCTCTTTTTGATGTAACTCATCTCGACTTGGGACCTCTCCTATTTCAAGTAATAGTGGTTTAAAATATTATGTGTTTTCTTAGACCGTTATTCTCATTATTTTTGGGTGTATTGTCTTAGACGAAAATGTGACGCTTTATCTAAATTCATTCATTTTTGCACACATATTAAAACCCAAATTCAAAAGGGCATTAAAGTTGGTGGTAAGTTTGACGACACTACCACTTACTCTCTCTTTGACACTCATTAAATTAACTTATGTTTCTCATACCCTAAAACCTCCCAACAAACTGGTAAATCCTCCCAACAAACTAGTAAATCGGAACGCATGATCTGATTCATAACTACTTTCATTTGTACACTACTTTTCTAAGCTCGTCTATTATATTCATGTTGGGTCGAGGCCCTTCATAAGGCTATCCTTATCCTCAACCTTCTCATATCCAAATCTATTAACCACTCCATTCTATACACCAAACTATAAAGCAAGCAACCATCCTACTTATACCTTTGCATCTTTGGCTGACTTTACTACCCACATCTTCATACGAATCACAAACAAGAAACCAGGTCCACCCTATGTATCTTTTTCAAACCTTTGTATCTTTGACTATCTATGGTACCCTACATTATTCTATGAAAATTATCTTATATTTCCACGTCACATTCGACGAATACATTTTCCCTTTTGTTTCCATAACTCCAAATAATCCTGCATTATACACTTTTCTCGACCCAAATGTTGAACCCAACTTCATATCAAAATGTCTCCTAACATCCTCTATTACCCACTATATAATTGACTCCTCTTCCTTCTCGATCGCAAACACATGCATCTGGCACTACTTCCTTCCAACCATCCTCAAAAATGAACCTACACTCGTCTCTACTCCACCATTGACCTCCAACAACCCCACACAGGCCCCTCAATAGTCCCTGTACCATCCCAACTACCTATGACTATCACTCAAAATTGTTATGAAAACATCTCATGTCTACCCGCTCCAATAACTAGACTATCAAACCCATCAACAAGATAAATCACCACACAACCACCATCTATCATATACCATGATCATACCTCAAACCCTTCTCGATCCTACTTGAAAAAGTTTTAGGCTTGATAGTATAATACACTCATTAAAAATAATACTCGGGTTATTTCCTCTAAGCATGCATGTGTCAATGTTTTCAGATGCACGACTATACAAGCACAAACATAATACCTATAGATCATTAAGTCGGTATAATGCCAAAAATTTTACCAACTCCTAAAGCCAACAACTGAGATCGACTATAGTGAAACTTTTAGCCCGATTATCAATCCCACAACAATTCATGTGGTTCTAAGTCTCGCAGTCTCCAGCCTATTGGCTATACATCAAATTAATGTCAAAAACTCATTTTCCCATGGTTACTTGATGATATTTTAATCATGTATCAACCTCAAGGATTTGGAGACATATTCGGCCCAAATCATATTTGACAACTCCAAAAGTCTCTATATGATTTAAAAGAAACACATAGAGCATGGTTCTAACATCTTTCTACATATGTCATCTTTCATTTTTACTTACAACAAAACAGACTCATCATTATTTTTGTTCAAGCAAGATTTAGCTTATATATTACTTTATGTTAATGGCATAATTCTTACAGCTTCCTCTCTAAAACTTTTTTTGAAGCCGATACACTTTTAGGCGTGGGTTTTTCATGACGGACTTGGGTTCCCTTGACTACTTCCTTGGAATCCCGATCACCAGAACTAAACCGGTATGTTTTTGTCGTAAAAGAAATACACACACTGATATTTTAGACTAAGTCCGCATGTTCAACTACAACACTACCAACAATCGAAATTTCTCCCAAGCTAGGTGAAACCGACACTCCCATAACCGACCCACCATGTACCATAGCCTTATAGGGACAATTCTAAACTTGACATTCATACACCGTAACACCTCTTTCTCTGTCCAACAAGTGTGCTTGTACATCCATGATCTATAAGAGCAAGCCATATCTAAATACATTGAAATAGATTTTACAACACGTACGAGGAACAATATACCATAGTTTACAACTTTACATATGACCCTCTTCAACCCTCACGACTTACTACAATGCTGATTTAAGGGGGGGGCTCCGGCTACTAGACGATCCACACCATACTAATATGTCTTCCTTAATGACAACTTAGTATCATGATCCTCTAAACAACAACACACAATGTCTTGATCAGGTGATGGAGTAGAATATAGGGGTATCACCAATGTTGTTGCAAAATCCTTGTGGCTTGATAATATCCTTCATGTCATACTAAATACTGCCACAACCATGTACTATAAAAACATCAGTGCCATTTATATGACAACCAATCCCCTGTAACACCAAAGAATAAAACACATCGAACTCGATATGCACTTTGTCTGCAACAAAGTAGCCATTAGACAAGTTTATGATTTTCATATTTCATTGAGATAACAGTTTATCGACATATTCACTAATGTCATACTGTCCCTCCTTACTCAATTTCCTACTAGTTTGAGCATTCGTCAACCCTCGTTCAAACAACATGGGGTATATTAGCACACGTATTATACTTATTGTATAGGCACATATTGTATTCTAAGATGTGTATGTAAGTCTAGCCCATATACCTTGTTCTCGATGTATATATGTTTCATATAATGAGAACTATGATCATATAAAAAAATATGATTTGTAATAGTTGCTAGATGAAAACCTAGCCGATAGTTGAATAACTATCTCTTAGCTAATAAAAAATTACATTTAGTAAAACTAACTAATAAGTCAGTTGAAAAATATAAATTGACATAAATAATATGTAGAATAAAAAAAACTTACTTCCTACATTAATTATAACAACCCCATTTGATAATGCAATGACATAAATAAGATGTAGAAAAATATAAAATGACATAAATAATATGTAGAAAAATATAAAATAACATAAATTTAGTTTAGTTTTATTTCTAAACCCCAACTTGTTTTTATTATAATGAAATATTACTAAAATATATAAATTAATACAAAATCAAAGTGCTCTATTTGTCAAATCACACAAAGGTTTTAGTTAGTATATAAAGGTTAAAGTTATATCTTATTACCTCAAAATTTTTTATATAAAATATTTAGAAAATAAAAGGTATTATCTAAAAGTATACAAAATTTTATACTAAATTGTGTTTTTTTTTATGTTATACTTTATTGATACAGTTTAATACACTATTGATATATTCAATTGAACTTTTTTATTCTTGAAAATTAATATTAGCTTTTATTTCAAGTTATATATATATATATATATATATATATATATATATATATATATATATATATATTATATATATATATTATATATATATATATATATATATATATATATATATATATATATATATATATATATATATATATATATAGGGTCCAGTTCTGGTGAGGACTCTTTTCTCGGTGAAGACTCGCGAGGACACCTTAAAAAAATTGAAAAAAATATAAAAAAATACAAATCATAAAATCGAGAATAGTACTATATCATTATCAAAAAAAATTTGAAAAAGAAATTTGCATCATTGCAAAACGTAATGATACAATTTTTCTGTTTTTATTTTGGATCATTATTTCATTATAAACAAAATAATGATCGAAAAGTTTTTTTTGAATCTTTTTTTTCTCCGATATAGTACTATGATCCATTTTATTATTTATATATTTTTATATTTTTTTTTCAATTTTTTTAATGTGTCCTCGCAAGTCCTCACTTTAAGAAGAGTCATCACCCGATCCTGATTATATATATATATATATATATATATATATATATATATATATATATATATATATATATATATATATATATATATATATATATACAAAAATGACAAATAGATATAAAATTATATTTTGATATTCGTTGGTTTACTATTGTTTTGTGACGTTTTTTCTTAATAAAACTATTAAAATCTAAAACATATAAGGCATGATTTTTAATAGTATTATATTAATGTTTTTGAACATTTCATTTGTGTTATTTTCCAAATATACGTTATTGATTCGTATTTGAAAATTGCGGTAATTCACTAATTCTTAACAAGTTAAATTCTAAAAATATTTAATGTCAGGGGTATATTTGGGGGAGTTTAAAAAAAAAGTTGTATAAGTTCGTTGAAATACTAGTTTGAGTAGCATTTTAAAAATGTAGCTTATAAGCTACTTTTTGACTTGCCAAAAATATGACAACCTAATTAAAAAGTAAAAATAAGTTAGCTAATACGCTAGTTTTCATATGCCCAATATAGCCAAGCATCCCTAATAGTTTTTAAGGGAGGGCGATTCCAAACAATAAATCTAAAATTAATACATAAGAAGGGAAGCCATTTTGTAATAATGTTTGCATATTGATATGAAGATGGGATATGTAAAATGCAAATTTTCCCATTGCAACTTTGTCTCAGATAATGAATGCTAATCTTAATTTGTTTGGTCCTTTAATGTTAGACTAATTTTGTTGACAAATACAAGGCACTCAAATTAGTTATTAAATAGTGGCGTTAGTTGGAGACTAATGTAGCTCACGAAGGAGATTCCAGAGCCAAAATGTCTTTGCAACAACAATTATAATGCCACAATATTCTACTCTACTTATTGACCAAGATATAATATCCTAGCATTTAGATTAATAAAAGAGGAGATTTTGATTAAGGAAAATACACTACCTAGGCGTGGACCGTTTAGTGTCTGGGAAGCAACCATAATCAATACTTGAATAAACTATATGAACATGATATTGCAAGACATATAACTATAAGCCATGATCGATGATGCCATAGATATATCAGAGAATACGCTTGAGAATTGGGAAGTAAGCCTCTAGGGATGCATGAAAAAACAGACCGAACCACATATGTGATGTTGGATTTGGTGAGGGTTAAGTTGATAATAGGTAAATTTCAATGGCGAAGATTACATAGAATAATTAACACAACGATGTAATATTAACTTTTCAGCATCATATATTGATCATGAAGGTTCAACACATAAACAGAGCTCAATTTATAGAGTGTAAGGGTGGGGGGAGTAGATCCCTCCCATCCCACTGAACCCACACGCCACGTCAGCTTTTCTCTCTCCTCTCACTTCCATTTTCCCCATCTTTCACCAATCTTTCACCAATCTTTCACCCATGGAACCAGTACCCACTGAACCCACTGAACCCACAATGCCACATCATATATTTGATATTTAAATGTTTTAATTAAATGAATAAATTAATTTTAACACTTAATTTAATAATAGAAATAATAATAAAATGCACAAAATTTAAAGAAAATTCAAATTACATTTAATTAAAAAACACACCGGTACAAGAAAAAAAAAAGTCTAAATACGGAAATAAAAATCCTAAATACGGAAATAAAAATCCTAAATACGGAAATAAAAATCCTAAATACGGAAATAAAAATCCTAAATACGGAAATAAAAATCCTAAATACGGCTCCTGCTTTGTGAGGAACTGCGACGTTTGGATTTACCACGATTTGAATCCATTTTATAAAAAAAGAGTTTTTTATAAAATAGAGGGCAAAGGGTTTTTGAGAGAAAATGAGAGAAGAAAGAAGGGTGAAGGTGTGATTTGTGAAGGAGTGGAGGTGTGGTATTTATAGGGATGAGGGGAATGTAATTTTTTAATTATTAAATTTTTTTTTTTTTATAAAAATGGCTGGGATCATCGGGTTCACCATCATCCCTCACCCGCCTCAAACCCGAGCCCGCCGAACCCGCAAGGAGGAGGGGCAGCGGTACCGGCGGTACCGCCCCCATCCCCCATCGAGCCCGCTTCGATCTATCGTTTACTCCGTGCACCCTAAGAACTACAATCTAACATTTGCTAAACCGTAAGGGATAACACTATATATATATATATATATATATATATATATATATATATATATACATATATATATATATATATATATATATATATACATATATATATATATATATATATATATATACATATATATATATATATATATATATATATACATATATATATATATATATATATATATATATATATATATACATATATATATATATATATATATATATATATATATATATATATATATACATATATATATATATATATATATATATATATATATATATATATATATATATATATATATATATATATATATATATATATATATATACTTGCTAAAGGCGATGTATCCCTAGCCAATAAAAACATGGCACATAGGTATAATAAAAACCACAACAGACTTGCTTACACTAACATATGCATTGTGTTAGGAGCACAATAGCCTACATTCCATATGTACAAAGATCACCGAAGGAGCTTTGCAAACTCTATGATTTTGGCATCAAAACGGCTTTACAGCTTCTTCAAAATGGCAGCTTTGGGGAATAACAACTTTTGGTATCATCATGGCATTACACTTCAACACAAGATTAATCCTAACATAAGTAATAAATAGGATTGACAAGGATCCGGTATAACTTAGAATTGAAAATAAAAGGTCCTAAATAGTCTAATTTTGCCAAGGCGTATGTAGGATTTCCAACAAATTTGTAGATAACCATGTCCACATGCTTAAGGATCTCCATAACATACATCTACTGAGTAAAAAACATGCAATGTAACAATATAGTATGTGTTATAGAAACATGCATTTTGTCAAAAGAAGTTAAACTATCAATTTGCCTTTCATATAAAGGGTCATAAGCAATGGGTCATAGTAAAAATTGGAGTTTTTATGAAACTAGATAGTGTATGCTTACTTTATAAAGTCTAAAAACAAATCTAGTTTATCAAAATTTAGCCTGAAGGTCATCCATATGGAGAACCACCTATTATGTTATTACTGTCAATTTTAGAAAAAGAAGATAGTATTTAAAGCTACGAGAGAAGTGCCACCATTAGAGGTCGAAATAGTGATGGATGAAGGTACCAGATTCCAACAATTTATTGCTTGATATAAATGTATCAAAGACAATTTAACTCACTTCAGCCTATGAAATGTGTTATCATTTATGAAATATATATATCCCAATCAATAAATATGTAATACTTATTGAACTATATGTTCTATATTTTTCAAATGTATGTATAATATTTTTGTAACTATATGTGTAGTATTTATTTTAGAGTATTATAAATGTAGTTATTTTATTTAATAAATGTTTTTTAATAATATACCAATTAATTCAATTATTTGTATTCAAAATTATGTTTTTAGTTATACTAGTTTAATAATATAATTTTTAAAGTTATTGTAACAAAAATATTTAAGATATATTTTTAAAAAGCTAATAAATGGAAGAGGTTTTTTTGGAACGACATAAATAAAAGAGGTTTTTAAACTTTAACTAAAAAGTTAAAAAAGAAAATATACGCTGAGTATTATTTTTGATGTAAAAAATGGTGTGAGTTGGAGATGAATCACTATTTTCACCATTTTAAGCCAAATTTGATGTAAAATGGTGTTAAAGTTGCATATGGACGGAGTACCAAGAAACTTTCCATTAGTTTTCTCAGATGCAAAGAGGCAACCTAAGGGCGAATTCAATATATTGTTAAAATTACTCTGCATATATTGGGAGCTTTTGGAATTAAGGTGTGGGAATGAGATACATGGGTATTGCTTGATACAAGACAAATCCTTGTATGGATTCTTATTTAATGGGATTTTATTTGAAATTTGATCCATTGATTTCTTGTCTTTTTTTGAGACACATACTTCAAGAACCATGATAAGTTGTAAATTTAAAGATATCTAAATAGTAATGTTGTTAGATTTATTATTTGTACCAGGTTTTAATGATAACTAGTGGGGTCCCGTGCGATGCACGGGTTCCGTCAGTTTTGTGGGTGGCCCAGCTAGTTGAGTGGGTCGCGGTGTGTGGGGACACATGATTTCCGCGTATCCTCAAGCGACTTTCTACATCATGCAATCCTGTGAAGGATAAAACTATATAAAACAGTTGCTAATTAAAATACATTATTGTCTTAACCATAATAAATTTACGTTAGTAAAATAAACTGCAAGAAATACGAACGTACTTTCATTGTCTCATTTATTATGGTTCCTATTACAGCATTATAGTTTGAAAATCTTCCCGGTTATAGGAATGTCACCTCCCAAAATCCAGATTAAAACCAATCTCAGTGCTAGAATTGAGTAAAATTTTAAAGGAAACCCAAAAATACAATGCTATATCTGGGTAGTTTGTCAAAATAATGTTCTAATAAAAAGAAACAAAAAGTAGAGTGATATAATTGGATAGTTTTTCAAAGTAGAATACCTTAATAGGGAAATAAAAGTACGATGCTATTATAGAAAGAAATGAATGTGACATGTATAATAGGGTTGTTACCATCTAAGTAATTAGCCCTAGTTGTAAGTCAGAAAATGAAACAATAAATTAAAATAGCATATGAGAGTATGAGAAAATACGATGCTATCAATAGACTTTGTTTGGAAACTGTAATGCTTAAATGGAGTTTCTTTTTTCCAAAAAAATATCGTGTAAATGAGCTTTAATGTAAAAGAATTAAAAAGTCAGTTTACCCAAAAAGATTTCAAAAGAAGTCATTTTTCCAATGCTAAAGTCGATATTTTTCCCAAAGAAAATTTCTATAAATGAGCTTTAATGTAAGAAATGAAACTTCTCCTGATCATATAAAAACATTTCAAAGGAAGCCTTTTTTTCAAAGTACAATGCTATTAATGATATTTTTTCGGGTTTTTTTATCAAGATCTAGGGAAAAATAAGGAAGAACTCTTCTTTACGTCACCTGAAATTCAAAATGGCCGTCAACTTGGAAGGTATGGGTCCGAAAGACAGATTATGTTCCACATCCCTGCATCACAAGAAACTATTTATTATCCTTAAATACATAAAAAGCATATATTAAGCAAAAAAACTCCCTAGAAAAATTTCATAATGACATAAGCCAAGAAGATTACAAGGATATAAGCGAAAGATATTGCAATACCCCTGCAAATCAAGAAAACCCAAAAAATTTGCATCGTTTTTTCACCTCAACAGGTCAAACCAAATACTATTTTAACATTTTTGCAATTAATTTATCAACAAAACGCTGTCACAGGAATACTATACATATTGCTAAAGTAGCTATTGATAACCTCTAGAGATAGTTATACAATCCTTCTTGATTTTGAAAATTAAATTGCACGTAATTGACTCTAAAAAGTCAAATGTGGATTTTTTGGGTCAAATACTCACAAATGTACTTTGGTTTTTCAAAACAAAAACCCAAAGTACATTGCTAATATAACAGTACTCCAATAGAAGAACCAAATATAAAAAAAAAACTACGATTTGTCCACATATATATAAAGATGGATAGCATATTTCTAAAGATTCAAAACTCTAAAAGGGCAGCTACTTGATATCCACAAAAGGCTTGGCTAAGGTGAAGTGCCACTTGAACAGTATAAGATCTTTTCATTGAAATTTTTTTTGTATGATATTAGACCTGAAATGTAATAATAATTATAATAAAACACATGGCAATATAATATTAATATCCTGCAAAAGACAAAATGGCTGTTGTTGATATCCAACTGTAAAGCAAAGCCTCTGTCCAGTACTCCCACTGAAAGAGATAATACAAGTGAGAAAACAGTAAACAGAAATATTTTTTCTTACCATAAAAGTTACAAAAAATAAAAAATATTATTTACTAACCTCTGTTTTTATACCTAGTTCCAAAGAGGCAGCAGCAGCTACCATTAAAATGATCAATGTTGTATCGCGACAGGCATTCAATAGAAACCTCTATCAAATAAAAAAAGATTTAAATTAAGTGTTATTTGAATAATGAATTTTATGAATTTAGGTTTAGAGATAATTACCCAAAAACTTCTTCCCTTTTTTCGTGGGTATGTATTTGACCCAAATACATTTTTCCTGTCTAATATGTTAGATTCATCATCATTGATTCCCTTATCAGGATTCGTCTTTAAGATTTCAGCCATCACTTTAATCCCACCAAAGTTTTGCAAAGCAGCAAAAATCATTCTATAAATGGATGCTTATAATGCACAGAAGATGCTATTGTAATCGAACAATTACATCCAAGTTAGAGGTCGAATAAATCCTGAATTCTTTTGTCGGCATTCCACTCCGTCTCACCATGACGTACAACTACGATTTCCGCAAAATTTCGCTGAACAGACTCAAGTTCTGCATCATCGCTGTAATAAGAAAGGAAAATATGCACTTGAAAAGTTAGACAGACTGAATCGGACTTTCTGAATCATGATCAGTCGGAAATCTGACAACATTCTTGCTCTGTCTGATAATGGCAGTCACGCAGCAAGATCCGCCACGGCGATCTTGATTCAGAAATTGCGAATCTGTGTTCATGTAACCTTGTTTGATTTCTTCAATTATTTCGATTTCACCCATCTTTTCTACTTCGTTTCAGATGTTCTTAGCAAGATTTTGTGCTGCAAATTCAGCGGCTGTTGATCCACCATGTCCATCAAAAACACCTAAGAATGTCTGAGAAAGAAATTAAAACATTAAACCCTTTCGAATTATATTATGAACGGTGTCTAGGGTGGTGTTGGAAACCGCTGCCACTATAAACAGTAACGAAGACACTTCTAAAAATTAAACATTAGTAAGCAATTAGATACAAAAAATAGCATCCAACTTTCATTCATTTATATAGGATCATAGTTTCATTTCTTACACAATTATAGCAATATGAGCAACAAACCGCGTTTAAGCGCTTGAGTGTGAGCTTTGAATATAAAGTTGGATGTTTGTACTTCTTTGAGAATCGTTCCTTGACAATCTAAAGTTGGATGTCTGTACTTCTTTGAGAATCATTCCTTGACAATTGACTTTCTTCCAGCAAATGTTAACTCAAAGACTCTGTAAGAATCATTGATTGAAAATATATATTAAACTGCAAATAAAACATAAACTATATAAAAATAAATTATCTCACAGCTTCTGCGCCTTGCTTTATCAGAACCAAAAAACCATTTCCATTTGCTTCAGCATCCATATGTCTGAGATTCGCTAGCACTGATGTAGTCCTTTTAGCTTTACACTGTCCAAAAATCAAGAATCGTGGTAATATTAGTGGTAGTTGGTGGTAACAACAGGCTGCAGCCTGGGAATTTCATCAAACGGTTGGTACACGCTGAAAATTTGAAGTATGTAAATCAATAAAATATAAAATCGTCAACGTAATCCCACGAATGCTCCATGTAACTACTTTTTACTAATCAGAAAGCATAATGTGACACCCCATTTCTACTGTTTGCAAATACTATGGTTTTTCGTTTAAATACATGAATACAAAAATACGGTTTATCAAAAACCGATAATTTACATTTTTAAAACTGTGGGTGTTACAAATCCATACCAAATCTAACCATAGTAAGCAAGAAGAGGATTAAACCTTGTGTCCAAGTTAGGAGCTAACTCAAGCTCCACTCCTGCTAAACTTCATCCCATTTATAGCAACTTATTTTTAACTTGGAATACATGGCAAAACATAGAATACGTAAGACAAAAATTGTCTCGTGAGTTACATGAGTTTTAGACTCAAACCTTTAACTTCTTTTTCAATCTTTATGTAAAAACTTATAACATAAAACATCTTTCAAGTTTTATAATAACACCATGCCATAGCTCTTTACTTTCCAAAATATTACATATCATGCCTTGCAAAAATATCTTCTTTCAAAACTTTATAATAACAATATACTATAACTCTTTACTTCTCAAAAATCATTTTATGATTTACTTTACAAAAATAACATCTTTCTTACTTTCTTTGACTGGTTTTATAAGCTTGCTGGATTTTTATACTTAGGGCTTTAATCACTATAAGTGATACCCCAAGTCTCTATGGCTAGAAAGAACGGATCAATCCTCACCATAGAAGTGCTGAGGCGATCTACTTCGCGATGGGGCTTGTCCCCAGTAGACCCCTAACCTAACCCGGGTAGGTTGGAACATAGTTCCCTTACTAATGCTGCTTGCTACAATTACCAGTCATACAAAATACTTGATGCTTGCTTGAACATTTCTCATATATATATAACTTGTGGCTAGGTTCCAAACTACATCATTTTATGTCTTTATGGCTAGATGCCAAATATAGCTTTCATCATATAATAATCATATGTTCAAAACATATATTTTTTTTAACATGCTAAGCTTTATGCCAAATCATAATTTTCAACATCTTATGGCTATATGCCATTTATACTTAAAAACATATACATTTTGTAACCAAAACATATTTCTTAAACTTCTTATGGCTATATGCCATTTATACTTGAAAACATATATAACTTGTAATCCAAATATACTTTCACATAATTGATTCATTGACCAATATACTTTCATTTAATTTAGATTGCAGTTCAAAACATAACTTCAAATATAGAATTATACTTTCACACAAGTTAGAAATAAAACTCTTGCATATAATTTCACATATAGAAATTTTATAAGAAATCTTGAAAATACTCACTTGCCATGTACCCCAGAATGGGTAAAAATACTGCATGTACTCACCTCAAGTCGGCAATGTAGAAATTCGTGCGGCAACTCCGCAAATCCAACCAAGCTTAAAACCGCACACCTTATACTCCTATAAGGTATATTAAGTTAATTATTACCAAATACACTAATTAACGTTACTATAAAATAGATACTTATAGCGTTGCTTATAGTTTACATGTTTATAACTTTCGACATGCACCGTGCCTCGACATATACCCCCACCCCTTTTTTATTAACTTTTATTCAACAAATAAGCTATTATATGATTCAATTAATTTTAAGTAAACCCAAGCCCACATCATGACACCCAAGACCAAAAACTAAGATGATTATCACAAAAGAGGAAACTGACAGCAAGGCTGATTTCTGGACCCTCAACAAGATTTTCAATATTAGGTCAAGGAAAGATAGCAAATAAAATCCAATAAAAATCATAGGTAAACTAGACCCAAGTACAATGTTACAGGGCCTGACCTCATGTCATTTGCATTTTCCATGAATTAATGAAAAATTCCCAAAGTTAACTGATACAATCAGTCCACCCACTGAACCACACCTTAAAGAAATACTAATCGCTCAAAATTGGTTAAGAACTGAACTCTTAAATTTAGTATGGACAAAATAGACTTCAAAAGTGAACTAAGGCCACAGGCCTTGCCCCCAAACGATTTTTTTATATTTTAATATGAATTTAACAAGACTGAAAACCAAAACTGACAGAACCTGGACCAATTAGTGGAAATGGACAATTCCACATGGCTTAGGATCTGAATCAATTCATAACCTTTTAAGAGAACAAACTAGACACAATTACAAATTCAGGGACATAAAATTCAATCCAATTGGACATTCACACGATTTACTATGAAATTAGCAAGATTGGTCAAAACAGTGGGTTTCTATACTTCACATAAAATCACATTTGGGTTGGGGTTTTCAACCCAAAACCCATAAAGACGCTTATTAAGACCTTTATTGGTCTGAAGTGACTACATGGGAGACTCAAATCAGGGGATCAAAGTAACTATAAACCCAATATCGCCTAACAATAACCACACACACACCTAAACACAAACAATGATGTGCGATGGGTGGAATTGGTTGGAAATCAAATCAAACGGAACTAAAATCTTGTAGCATGGATCGGGGCTTGAAAAGGATTTCAATCACTACATGCAAACTCAAACCACTCAATACACAAACACACCACAAGCCCACGGTGAGGTGATGGTTGTGATGATACTTCACGGCAAAACTAAAGAAAAGGAGGAGAAATTCTTTACCAATCAACCAATGATCAAGCTTGCTACTTTCTTGCTCCAAGTTCCTTCCTTTGACACCCCTGTCCATGCCTTGTAGATGCAATACACACGAGCCTCTCCCTCACCTTGGCTCACGACATCAAGAAGAAAAGAAAACAAGAAAAAGATATCCTATCTAGCAGCAACAAGAGAAAAGTGAGAGGCTACTCACGTCTGCAACAAACCCCATAGCCCCCACACATATAATTGTGATTCCAATAATTCCAACTTTAGGATATTTACACAATTGGTCCCTTACATATGATGCTCTATTTTCTTTTAACCCAAAGCTTAGAATACTTCACAAATCAAGTCTCCATACATGGCATTATCCACTCCCCATATGTAGTTTAATTTTTATAAGATTATTATTATTTGTCGTAATAATCAAGATTTAAAACTACAATTTGCTTCCTAAATAAAATTTATCTCTTTTTCTTCTAAAAACTAAAACAATTAACGTAAATCTTAACGTTAAACAAAAATGGGGTGTTACAACTCTCCCCCACTTATAAGAATTTCGTCCCCGAAATTCAACACCAAGACAATAGGTAATCTAGGTTGAAGCTTCTATTAGCCCAATGACATGAGCCTAAATATGTTAAGTTTTTTTTTTTTGTTGCCCATTAGGCGTGGAGTCCAACACGTGATGAAAAGTCAAAATAAGTCAAGGTCAATACCTCTCCAATGTTAACAGATAGGTCCTGCACTTTGTGTTTACGTGACATCACATCACTAATAATCACAACCTACATCAGGCTGTGCATTAAAGTAATCAGTAAACGACACCACGTTATACACCTTTATTCCAAAAAGTCTCTTCAATATCCCGTTATCACCGGAGTCAAGCAGCGAACTTTGAAAATAAGACGACACTCAGGGTAGTGAAGAGTCGCACCTACTATAGTTGGTTTGAATTTTGGTACTAAAAACATGATGTGTCTCTTCAGTTCGGTGTGTCTTTTCGGTTCCGGCTGCAAGATGCTATATATATACAGGTATGTAGTATCATTCATTTCCACCTTCATTTTCAATCTCATCCTCTCTTATCACTAGTTTGTTCGTTAACGAACTCTTATTTAAAGTTGAGTCATGGAAAACAGATCTTCAATGGGCGATCTGTCGAACACTGGACCTGGTTTTCCGCAAGGAGAGGGTACTTCAAACCAAGAATTCTTAATAGAGTTCGGTGACTTAACATTCTAGACCTCTATCATCCATATTTTGTTTATCTTTCTAATGTTTTGTTTGATTCTGAATTATGTTACAGTCTTCCAGATATACTACCAATAGAGCAACTCCACGGTGAGCCGACAATTTTTCCCGAGCTAAACATCAACTTAGACGATCCGGTGAATGTATCTTTAGACCATGCACTTGATCAAACTCCATACCTTCTACCAGGTTAAATTCTTTTAAATGATTGCTTTTATGAATATTCAATTTTGTTTTATCATCTGATAATTGTTATTTGTAGACCCATCTGTGGATGATTTATCTGGCTACAATCCATTCATCGACGTACCCTCAACGAGTAGTGAGATCATCCCCATGAATCAAGAATTCATGACTGACATTCAGAATGAAAGTCAATTACAAATAACTCATAACATCAATATTGAAATGAATCCCGAACTTGGGGTTGGTTTTCAATATCGAAATCACCTTCAGGTGATTCAGAGGAACTTAGAAGGATTTCAAAATCCTGAGTCCATGATTGAAAACGTACAATTACCACCGATGGAAGCTACTGATTTTAATGAATCAATGTCCATCCTTGATTCAGAAAATCAGGATCATGTTCAAATGATCCCAACTAATAATAATAATAATACATTTGAACTCGATCCTTCAATTCCGACAACCACAGCAGTTGGCAGTAGAAGAGGTTTCAGACACTCATTAAGTAGGGAAATAATAGCTGAACACTTTAACGAACCAATTGAGAAAGCTGCGAAAGAACTCAACATTGGATCGACACAGTTAAAAAAACGCTGTAGAGATTTAGGTATCGATCATTGGCCCTAACGACAACTTAAGAGTCTGTAAACTCTTATTGATCGTGTTGAGGTAAAGAATTACATTTCTTTTTATATATCATAAAATTGTAATTACTAAAGTTATTTGTGTCACAGGAATTTGGCAACGAGTTTAGTGGAGCAGCAGGATTATCGAAAGATTTATTACCCAACCTAAAAAGGGAGAAAGAAGCAATAATTGAAGGGTCGCAATCAGGTCTAACAGAAGGCACAAAGAAACTAATACAAGCTGCTCATAAGGTTGAATATAAGAAAAGAAAATTTCTGGAAAAGGGGGAAACTTCATCAAGAATTCATACACAGCAGCAACCTCTGCTATCTAATTCTGGTACGAGCAGTATTAATCCTGGTTTACTCGAACATGCGAGTGAGGATAATTTTGGAGGCTCTGTAGGTAACCTAGCCTTGTTTCCTCCTTCTTATAGCTACCCCCAGCTGGTTCCAAATTGGAACCCTTCCTCATCACTTCCCTACTTACACACTCCTCAGACGAGTCAATTTTTAACCCATACTCATGGGGTTACGGGTTCCAACCCTATCGAGACCCCACGCCTTGGAGCTCCTCCTCTAATAACTGAAAACATACCCCTTCCAAATCCTCAAGAAGGTACAAGTCGACCTACAGATGACAAAGAGTGGAGTGTAGAAGATCTTTTTTCGCTTCCTTCTGATTCTTCAGTTTAGGCTACTAGTTCTGTAAACTTTTCTTAATGTATTAATATAAAGTTATAGTAATGGGTCACATGCATCGATGTATTACTACTTTTATTTATTATTATTATTATTATTTTCCAATCTTTCTTTCTTTGGTCACTGTAGTGACACTACTTTTATCTTTATTCTATAATTCCTAATTCGTTTCCGTTAGACAACGAAATTTTCAGTTATACATTTTTTTTTACTATATACTCCATTAACATTTTCAATATATTTATTCCTTCAGGCCATGTCTCTTTTACTGGTTCCTTTCATATTGTCTCAGGAGTATTAACTATCTTATTAATTTCTTTTACCTTGTCATATTAAGTGGTATATATCCACTGCATTAACCTTTAATACTTATTACATAGGCATATAACCTCTATGTTATTCTTATTACTATCTTCACAACCTTACTCACCAGACTACCATAATTCCTTTACGGTTCCACCAGTCTCAATACATATCCTGTGATTATGATAATACGGGCCCATATTACCATAACCACCTATACCTATTGATTCTGTTGTTACCACAAAGTTTCATGGGACACTGGTTCTTTTAATACATAACACCATTATAAGTACATGGTGATCATTACTAGAAATCTTACTACTTTATATACATAGTCTTTAATAAATATAGACAGTTATGGAAAATATCATACCATTTTCTTAACAGTCAAACTTTTGCTCAATCAAAGCGTTAGCTAAACATTTCTTAAAGTTATATATATACATATATTAAATGATGCGTAATATCTTAGTCATTTAAGACATCATATAGTATACTTTCATGAACTAACATTCCTATAGCACGAGTTTAAGCCTAGGAGTGGAACAAGCCAATCCTAATTCGCTTAAACTATGGCTCTGATACCAACTTGTGACACCCCATTTCTACTGTTTGCAAATACTATGGTTTTTCGTTTAAATACATGAATACAAAAATACGGTTTATCAAAAACCGATAATTTACATTTTTAAAACTGTGGGTGTTACAAATCCATACCAAATCTAACCATAGTAAGCAAGAAGAGGATTAAACCTTGTGTCCAAGTTAGGAGCTAACTCAAGCTCCACTCCTGCTAAACTTCATCCCATTTATAGCAACTTATTTTTAACTTGGAATACATGGCAAAACATAGAATACGTAAGACAAAAATTGTCTCGTGAGTTACATGAGTTTTAGACTCAAACCTTTAACTTCTTTTTCAATCTTTATGTAAAAACTTATAACATAAAACATCTTTCAAGTTTTATAATAACACCATGCCATAGCTCTTTACTTTCCAAAATATTACATATCATGCCTTGCAAAAATATCTTCTTTCAAAACTTTATAATAACAATATACTATAACTCTTTACTTCTCAAAAATCATTTTATGATTTACTTTACAAAAATAACATCTTTCTTACTTTCTTTGACTGGTTTTATAAGCTTGCTGGATTTTTATACTTAGGGCTTTAATCACTATAAGTGATACCCCAAGTCTCTATGGCTAGAAAGAACGGATCAATCCTCACCATAGAAGTGCTGAGGCGATCTACTTCGCGATGGGGCTTGTCCCCAGTAGACCCCTAACCTAACCCGGGTAGGTTGGAACATAGTTCCCTTACTAATGCTTCTTGCTACAATTACCAGTCATACAAAATACTTGATGCTTGCTTGAACATTTCTCATATACATATAACTTGTGGCTAGGTTCCAAACTACATCATTTTATGTCTTTATGGCTAGATGCCAAATATAGCTTTCATCATATAATAATCATATGTTCAAAACATATTTTTTTAACATGCTAAGCTTTATGCCAAATCATAATTTTCAACATCTTATGGCTATATGCCATTTATACTTAAAAACATATACATTTTGTAACCAAAACATATTTCTTAAACTTCTTATGGCTATATGCCATTTATACTTGAAAACATATATAACTTGTAATCCAAATATACTTTCACATAATTGATTCATTGACCAATATACTTTCATTTAATTTAGATTGCAGTTCAAAACATAACTTCAAATATAGAATTATACTTTCACACAAGTTAGAAATAAAACTCTTGCATATAATTTCACATATAGAAATTTTATAAGAAATCTTGAAAATACTTACTTGCCATGTACCCCAGAATGGGTAAAAATACTGCATGTACTCACCTCAAGTCGGCAATGTAGAAATTCGTGCGGCAACTCCGCAAATCCAACCAAGCTTAAAACCGCACACCTTATACTCCTAT
Source organism: Cichorium intybus (assembly GCA_023525715.1). Lineage (NCBI taxonomy): Eukaryota > Viridiplantae > Streptophyta > Magnoliopsida > Asterales > Asteraceae > Cichorium > Cichorium intybus. Next base: position 124,912,825 of record CM042009.1, read on the forward strand.
AAGGTATATTAAGTTAATTATTACCAAATACACTAATTAACGTTACTATAAAATAGATACTTATAGCGTTGCTTATAGTTTAAATGTTTATAACTTTCGACATGCACCGTGCCTCGACATATACCCCCACCCCTTTTTTATTAACTTTTATTCAACAAATAAGCTATTATATGATTCAATTAATTTTAAGTAAACCCAAGCCCACATCATGACACCCAAGACCAAAAACTAAGATGATTATCACAAAAGAGGAAACTGACAGCAAGGCTGATTTCTGGACCCTCAACAAGATTTGCAATATTAGGTCAAGGAAAGATTGCAAATAAAATCCAATAAAAATCATAGGTAAACTAGACCAAAGTAAAATGTTACAGGGCCTGACCTCATGTCATTTGCATTTTCCATGAATTAATGAAAAATTCTCAAAGTTAACTGATACAATCAGTCCACCCACTGAACCACACCTTAAAGAAATATTAATCTCTCAAAATTGGTTAAGAACTGAACTCTTAAATTTAGTATGGACAAAATAGACTTCAAAGGTGAACTAAGCCCACAGGCCTTGCCCCCAAACGAGTTTTTTATATTTTAATATGAATTTAACAAGACTGAAAACCAAAACTGAGAGAACCTGGACCAATTAGTGGAAATGGACAATTCCACATGGCTTAGGATCTGAATCAATTCATAACCTTTTAAGAGAACAAACTAGACACAATTACCAATTCAGGGACATAAAATTCAATCCAATTGGACATTCACACGATTTACTATGAAATTAGCAAGATTGGTCAAAACAGTGGGTTTCTATACTTCACATAAAATCACATTTGGGTTGGGGTTTTCAACCCAAAACCCATAAAGACGCTTATTAAGACCTTTATTGGTCTGAAGTGACTACATGGGAGACTCAAATCAGGGGATCAAAGTAACTATAAACCCAATATCGCCTAACAATAACCACACACACACCTAAACACAAACAATGATGTGCGATGGGTGGAATTGGTTGGAAATCAAATCAAACGGAACTAAAATCTTGTAGCATGGATCGGGGCTTGAAAAGGATTTCAATCACTACATGCAAACTCAAACCACTCAATACACAAACACACCACAAGCCCACGGTGAGGTGATGGTTGTGATGATACTTCACGGCAAAACTAAAGAAAAGGAGGAGAAATTCTTTACCAATCAACCAATGATCAAGCTTGCTACTTTCTTGCTCCAAGTTCCTTCCTTTGACACCCCTGTCCATGCCTTGTAGATGCAATACACACGAGCCTCTCCCTCACCTTGGCTCACGACATCAAGAAGAAAAGAAAACAAGAAAAAGATATCTTATCTAGCAGCAACAAGAGAAAAGTGAGAGGTTACTCACGTCTGCAACAAACCCCATAGCCCCCACACATATAATTGTGATTCCAATAATTCCAACTTTAGGATATTTACACAATTGGTCCCTTACATATGATGCTCTATTTTCTTTTAACCCAAAGCTTAGAATACTTCACAAATCAAGTCTCCATACATGACATTATCCACTCCCCATATGTAGTTTAATTTTTATAAGATTATTATAATTTGTCGTAATAATCAAGATTTAAAACTACAATTTGCTTCCTAAATAAAATTTATCTCTTTTTCTTCTAAAAACTAAAACAATTAACGTAAATCTTAACGTTAAACAAAAATGGGGTGTTACACATAAAACTTGCAGTGACCAAAACCCTCGGAAAGCAGTTAAAGAATAAAAGTACTACTATGGTTTGCACTACAAGTCACATCAAAATTATCAGTTCAGTGCTTTTTAAATTGAGAAATTGTGGTGAAATATGGCAGCAATAGATTTTTTTTGGGATTGTTTAGAACCATAGCGTTCTTTTACCTGGATTTCTCTTAGAACATCGACTCTCTTCCTAACTATTGGACTCAAACTCTCGAGAACATCTGAGTGCTGTCCGCCAAGTTTTGAAGCTTATCCCGCAAGAAGTCCACCCATCAACAAATCAGAACAAATTAGTTAGATTTAAAAAGCAAGTAATGATATAAAGGGGGTGACGACCAGGTACCCACAAAGAAGATCAATCCCGCAAACCCAAAAAATCCAATGTGATGCTCCAGTGAGACTCAAACCTGCATATATTGAAAAGAAACGTAGAATTAAAACATAAACCTAGCCACGGATTTGAAGGAAACATGGACAGAAACGTAAATTTGGGATTTGTTTTCGGGATTTCTTTAGCAGATAACCAAACACACACACACACAGCGGTTTCAGGTGGCGGTGGTGATGTGAGAGATAATAGTAATTGGTGTTCTCCGGCGAGAAAAGGGAGAGAGAGGGTTCGCACAGGAAGGTGCTATAGAACGGGTTGTCCGGCAGGTAGGGTTGTGGTTGGCTAAACGGTGGGAACTCACTTGTTCTGTCAATCGGAGGGTTGTACCGTTTGCCGGCAGCTGAGTATGGCTGTCCGGTTGTGTTTAGGGTTTTACGGTGGTAGTGGTTGGTGGGTATCAGCCGCAAGGTGTGACTCCGAGGGTCACCGGATACCAGCGAAGGGTTAGAGAGGAGAAGAGTCAGTAACGGCGGTGGGTATTCACCGGTAACAGAAGAGGAGAGAGAGGAGAAATCGGAGACTGCCCATACCTTGAATAGCTTCCAAATACTGCGTAGTGAAATCGCAAGAGAGAATTTTTCCAACCTCCTGGTTGATTCCAAAATTAAGACCTGGAGGAACATAAAGAACGCGTAAAGGATGGCAACCTCCCTACCTGATTTCTGTATAGTTACCTACAAACGCCGATAACGCAGGTGCATACGGAAGAAAGCAGAGGAACCGACGGAGGTGGAGAGGGAAAGCGGAGGAACCGACGAAGATGAGAAGACGCTAAATCCAGAAGGCGGTGGCGTAAAACACGAACACTCGATAAAGAAGCGACTTTGTTGAACCAAAACAAAGGAGATCCGAAAGGCAGATCCAAACCCGTTGTTAAAGATCCAAACCCGCGTGACAAAACCGGAAAGAAAAAAAACGTACACAAACGTTCCGGAAATTCCCCAGATTCACGGCTATTAATAAATAGATAAATTTACACAAGCTTACTTGTAAAAGTATGTTATGAGTCTATCTTGATCATAGTGGATGTTATTTACAAGATTTGCAAGTAAAACATATTGTGGAGAGTCTGGAGGTTTATATTATCTAGATAAAAGTAATGTGAGTAATTATCTAATACTTGTTTCTTTTTCCTTATGTTATCTGTCTAAATTTGTGTTGCATAATATTCTTTGTCAACTTGACCAGATCCGTTACTTTTTTACAAGGTTGTGAAAATCGTTTGACGGTAGCTTGGCGGTCGAGTGAGGTTAAGGGATTAATCGGATTAATCGGAGACCCTAAATTATAAATGAATTCATTTAAAAATATATAGATATAACAAAATACCAAAGTTTGATTCATTTATTCCGAGATACACATCAAAGATTATACATTTGTATATTTTTATTATTTAATATTGATTTTTTTCAGTTTCCTTGAGTTATTAGAGAGTGTTTATTTAATCATTTAAAAATAAAAATTAATTAATTAATTAAAAAATAAAAAAATTGAAAAAATGACCGCCAAGACCGATTAATCGGCCGCCAAGGCCGATATTTGACCGATTTTTGTAGCAAACCGTCAAGCTGGCCGATTAGGCCTAATCGTATCGGTTGAAGACCGTCAAGCGATTAATCGGCCACCAAGGCCGATTTCTACAACACTGCTTTTTTTATAGATACCATAGGTTACTCTATGGCATGTCCTTCTCCTTGTAATGTGTGCCATAGGGTAAGCAAACTCGTGAATATTTTCCTCTTAGTAATCACAAGTCTTTTAGCCTAGGTGACATTGTTTATTTGGATGTTTGGGGTCCTTATAGAGTTCCTACTAGAGAAGGCCATATGTTCTTTTTGACGGTTATGAAGTATTTTACTATAGCTATTCGGGTGTTTTTTGTTAAAAGGAAAAGAATCTGGTTGTTTTTTTATAGCATGTTAAATAAATAGTTTTCCAAATTTGTTAAGATATTTAGGTCTGATAATCGTTTTGAATTTGTAAATTCTTTTTTTTTTTTTTTTTGAAGAAGAATGGATTATTCATCAAACTTCATGTGTACTTACCTTACAACAAAATAGTGTTGTGGAAAGGAAACATGGACATTTAATGAATGTGGTAAGGTCTTTTCTTTTTTAGTCAAATTTACCCTTGAATTTATAGGGGAACTATTCTCATTGCTGCTTTTTTGATAAATCAAACTCCAAGTTCTATTTTAAAAGGGAAATATATGCTTGAGATGATTAACAAAAGGTCATGACCTAATGTTGGTTTTTAAGGACTTTTGGTTGTTTAAAGCAGGTCAAGTAGAAACTTTGATCCAAGATCTAATGATGATTAAGTGGTTGATAAAAGATTTAACCATTCACAAGAAATGGATGATGATGAGTCGTTTGCTTTTGAAAATGGTAATAGAATTAGAATTCGACAACCATTTATTTTGTTAATGATGAGTATGTTTTTGATGAAAATCTATTGCATGTGGACAACTTGTTAAATATAAATTCTAGCCTTCCGGATAATAGTGTAACCTAGGGTCCTCTAGAAGATTTGATCGTAGTAAAAAAGGTTCCATCTAAATTCAATGATTCTAATATAGAAGAGAAACATAATTTTGGATAGAAATGTTTGTAGGCTATTTAAAATGAAGTAACGAGTCTTATTGTTATTCAACTACTCTTAACAAAACTATTGAGCCTACTTATTTTTCCAAAGTTGTTAAGAATCCAAATTGGGTTCGTGCTATTAACAAGGAAATTGAAGCACTTAATAGAAATGGTACTTGGATTATTATTGATTTTTCTAAAGGGCTTAGACCCATTAGGTGTAAATGAGTCTACAAAATTAAATATAAAGAAAATGGTCATGTTGAGTGATTTAAAGTAAGGCTCATTGCAAAAGGTTTTAATCAAAGGGAGGGTTTAGATTCTGATCAAACGTTTTCGCTAGTAGCAAAACTAATTACTTTTTATTGGGATATTGTTATAGCTTTCAATTCAAATTAGAAAATTTAGCAGTTAGACATAAATAATGCTTTATTGTATGGGACTATTGAAGAATATGTCTATATACATCATTTGTAAGGATATTTTTCTGAAAATGTTAATAAAGTCTGCAAACTTGTTAAATCACTTTATGGTTTAAAATAGTCCCCATGTAAGTAATAAAAAAACTTGCTTATTCTTTATTAGGTTTTATGTTTGCCCAAAATCTTAGTGATTTATTGCTTGCATAATAAAAATTCTAATTTTGTTTTGTTAATTTTGTTAGTTTATATAAATGAGATTATTTTAATTGGAAATAGTGAAGATGCAATCAATGGTGTTAAAAAATTTTCAAGTCTCAAATTTTAATTAAATATTTGGGTCTTTTAAAATAATTTTAGATATAGAAATAGTGAAAATGGATGCTAATCTTTGTTTTTTTTACAAAGGAAGTATTGTTTAGAGTTACTCTTTGATGTTGGATTGCTATATTCTAAACCTCTTAATACTCATTTGGACATGAATGTGTTTATTAGTAGTCATTTAACGAGATCTAATGATATTTTACTTGATAATGCCATAGAGTTTCAAAAACTGGTTGATAAAGTAATATACTTAACAAACACTAGACCAGATTTATCTTTCGTTGTTCACATTCTTAGTCAATATATGCATGATCCTAGAAAGCCGCATCGTGTGTTATTTGAGATGTTGTCCTTGTTTGAGTGATGTAATTTCAAAATATGGTTTTTAACTTTATTGGGTTGGTTTGATGCTAATTAGGATAATTGTCTTGAAACTAGGCATTATGTTATTGGCTATAATGTATTTTGAGGAAAATGTTTGATTTTATAGAAAAGTAAAAAACATGCTACTTTTCTAAGCTCCAATAAAGCAGATCAGTAGCATGTTCTTTCTATCGTAACATGTGAGGTTCCTTAGATTTTAAAAATATGAGAGATTTGTATGTTAAAATTTTGTTACATGTTACTTTGTTCTATGATGATAATTCAACTATTTTGATTTCATCTAATATGGTGCTTCACGAAAGAGCAAAACATATCAACATTGATGTTTATCTGGTAAGAGAAAGAGTTTCTGAAAGGATAAAGTCTTTGCACCAAGTGGCATATATATTTACAAAGCCACTTAGGGCAAAACATCATAATTTTTTGTAATAAGTTGGGTTTATTCAATTCTTTCCAAGTTTAGTTTGAGGGGGAATGTTAAAAATCTAACTTTTTTCTATTTGGATGAAGAAGTTGTTAGTTTACTAATTGACGAGGGTCTTATCCTGGATAGTTAAAGTTTGGTTGTTTAAAAGCTCTTTTGTAATAACTAGGAGGATTTTAAACGTTAAAAGCTTAAAGATAGAGGATTGGGGCTCACATATACTAGAACTTGTAAAAGGCACGAGTCCTTTCCAGGTTGTGGGTTAGCTCATATCTTTGTAGTCTGTATATAAGGATTAGCGTAGAGGATGTGCTCATTTGTACACATAATTTTCCTCTACATTCTCTCTCGTTGCTTCCTGAAAACCCTAGTTGCATATACTGTTGAAACACTAAGTTCTTATATTAAGATATGAGGTATTTTGTGTTTTCTTTGTATTAGCTGTAGATTTGAGAAACTTAATCATCATGATTAACTTGTTATAGGTTACTGGTTGATCATGTGAGTGTGAGTGTTTATGTAGAGAGTTTTGAGTTGTAATCTGTTTTTGCGGATTAGTTCTTAATAATATAAAAGAACTATTGAAGTATATTATCTCTAATGTTGTTGTTTATAGAAAGAGATGACTAAATATCTAACATCCTATATATTAGACTAAATAAGATTCATAATAAATGTAACAACCCAACTTTTACACAATTTTTTTTTAAAAAAAAAAAACATATTTCACAGACAATTTATTATACAAACCATTTAATTATACAACGGGGTATCACGAATTTTGCATCATAACCACAACTCAAACCTGTTTATTTTACATTTGTACAGCAGAGGCTACTGTCCAACACCCGACTCTCCTAACTCCCTTCCTGCTTACCTGAGTACATAGCATTTTAAAAATAATACGTGAGACATAATGTCTCGTGAGCATTATGGGTTTAGACCCAAAACAGTTTTCCAATAATAACATTATTCTTTAAATTTCCAACATTTTATTTCCTATGAGCGCACCCATAGGTATTCCTTATTTTTTTTATGGTACATTCCTACGAGCGCATCCGTAGGTTTTATACGAGACGCACCCGTATAACTACTTCCCCAATAGCATGAAACGGATTCATCTATCAAGGTAAGACAACTACTTCGCGACGGGAGGTACCATCCCAGTAGTGTCTTATTGCCACCCCTACCGCAGCAGGAAGTGGTCTTTATCCGGATACTAGGCAACTTATCATCAAGGGCCAATCACATTATTAGTTCACTGTATTTCTGATTCTCTTTCCGTACACATTATAAACATATTTTTCATAAAATACTTTTAAAGCCGTAAAACCACTTTGACTCCAAACATTTTTGAATAAAATTTATTTTGCTATGTACTTCAAAAATCCACATAATACTCACCTCGAGTCACCTAGGATTCAGTTAGTCTTTTGCACTCCTTTTTCCTTCGCTCGGTTCACCGTATTTGAACCACCACCTATTATTTACAAAATATACGTTTATATTCAATTTATATATGTAACCACTAACTTTACAGCACCAGAGTGTCATACTATGCAACTACAGGTTATAATTAGACTAAAACTCTCATTATAATAACTTCCTTTAGTTTATAAATTTTCCCGAAATACGCGTATTTTACTACAGTACCCTCGGGAGGTCGTATTTCGGTTCCGACCATTTTCTACAAAGTTTTGGGCCATAATAGACCTATGTTTAAAATTTGGGGTCAAACGGACAAGTTTTGGACCAAAACTCAAAATTGAAAATCATTTGGCAGGAGACTCACTGCATGGTTCTGCTGGCGCCGCCTCGCGACTCGACCAAGGGTCTGGTCGCGACTCGAAGGCTGCTATCTTCGCGACTCGACCAAGGGTCTGGTCACGACTCGAAGACTGCTAGCTTCGCGACTCGACCAAGGGTCTGGTCACGACTCGAAGACTGCTAGCTTCGCGACTCGACCAAGGGTCTGGTCACGACGCGATCGCTGTTGGTACATACAAGAATGTCCGATTTTTTGTGTTGCAGCCCCCTGTTTTGGTCCATTAAGTACTTAATACTCAACCTAACTAATATATAACATTCTATGACTAAAACCTTCAGTTTACATCAGGTTTTAACCCATAGAAACAACTTAATCACATAAATCATTAGTTTAGGGTTCTTGAGAAAATTTCTCAATTCCTCCTTCTTTTAACCGATTCCAGAAGTGGAATTGAGTTCTTAATGGTGTTAAGAGCATGTTTTCAAGGTTAGAAGCTCAACACACACCCACACCACTTCGGTAACCCGTTTTTGCCCAACCTCAAAACCCCAAAATACTTAAATTAAGTTATAAGGGTGAAATTCTTACCCCAAATAGCTTGGAAATCAAAACCTTGAAGTTAGTTGCTGATTTCTGCTCAAACTCCCAAGAACCTTCGTGAACCTGCTCAATCCCTCACTCTCTCCTGATGCTTCTATGAACTTCTGGGAAGTGGGAGATTTTTCCCACTATTTATACCTCCCAATTTTTCATTTCTAACCCTCTAGTTCCTTTTCTTCCAATTTGACACCATAACTTAGTTTTTATTACATCATACTTTTACTTTTTACATTAATACCCATAATCACGAAATATTTACATTAAGATCCAAAACAGGGCAAAAGACCAATTTGCCCTTCTCACCGTTTTACTATTACACACAATTATTTTATATTTTATTATAAATTTCAGCGGGTTCTTACAACCTCTCCCCCTTAAGAGGATTCCGTCCTCGGAATCTTTTCATAGTTCGTTAAATTCGGGTATCTTTTCTTCATGTCTTCTAAAGTCTCCCAAGTTAAGTCTGAACCCGATGTGTGTTTCCATTTGACTAAGACTAAGTCAATTTCCTTATTTCTTAACTTCTTGGTTCTCACTTCCAGCATTGCTTTTGGTTCTTCTATCAGCTTATTCGGAGCCTCCACTGTTAAGTCTTTCAACGGGATAACAAGTTCACTCTTTCCAAAGTACTTTTTCAAATAACACACATGGAACGTATCATGTATACCACTCAGTTCTCGTGGTAATTCTAACTTGAAAGCTTGTTCTCCAATTCTTTTTAAGATCTTGAAAGGTCCAATATATCTGGGACTCAGTTTACCCCTCTTTCCAAATCTTACCACACCTTTCCACGGTGACACTTTGAGCATTACCAGATCACCTTCTTTTAAGTCATAAGGTCTCTTCTTCAAGTCTGCATAACTCTTCTGCCTATCTTGAGCAGCTTTCATATTAGCTTGAATTGTTTTGATCTTTTCGTTTGTTATTCTTACAATTTCTGGCCCAGTTATTGTTGTCTCCCCTGCTTCCAACCAACACAAAGGGGTTCTACACTTTCTGCCATATAGAGCTTCAAATGGTGGCATCCCAATACTGGAATGATAGCTGTTGTTATAAGAAAACTCTACCAATGGCAAGTGTTCGTCCCAATTCCCACCAAAATCTAAAGCACACGATCGTAGCATATCTTCTACGGTCTGAATAGTTCGTTCACTTTGCCCGTCTGTCTGGGGATGATAGGCTGTACTCATTTTAATTTTTGTCCCCATTCGTTCTTGTAGTGCCTCCCACAATTTTGAGGTAAATAGTGGGTCTCTGTCAGACACAATAGACAAGGGAGCTCCATGAAGTCTCATAACTTCATCCTTGTATATATGCGCCAATGTTTCCAACTGCATATTTTCTTTAATTGCCAAAAACATTGCACTCTTGGTCAAGCGGTCAACAATGACCCATATACGGTTATGACCTCTTCTAGTTCTTGGCAACCCAACTATGAAATCCATGGTTATGTCTTCCCATTTCCCCGCTGGAATTTGCAGTGGTTGAGTATTTCCATATAGGGCTTGGTGTTCCACTTTCACCTGTGCACAGGTTGCACATTTAGAAATATATTTGACAATTCTTTTCTTCATTCCCAGCCACCAGTACTGTTCTTTGAGATCCCGATAAGTTTTCGTACTTCCTGGATGAATGGAATACTTTGACTTATGGGATTCTTCTAGAATCAATTTTCTAATTCCACCAGCTTTTGGTACCCATACGCGGTTTCTGACTGTCTTCAATCCCTGGGTATTTTCTCCAAACACCAAATCCTTTCCCAGCTTTTCCTTCTTTAAGTCACCCCTTTCCAATACCTGCTTTTGCGCGTCTTTAATTCTTTCTATTAGGCTTGATTTCAATTCTATCCGCATCAACCTCTCTTGACTTTTCTTTTCGTGAAACTTTCTGCTTAAAGCATCCGCTACCACATTTGCTTTCCCAGTGTGGTAGGCAATTTCACAATCATAGTCATTTATTAGCTCCAGCCACCTACTTTGCCTCATATTGAGATCTTTCTGTGAAAATACGTATTGTAAGCTCTTATATTCCGTGTACAAGGTGCACTTTGTTCCATATAGGTAATGCCTCCAGATTTTTAATGCAAACACGATTGCTGCCAATTCCAAATCGTGCGTAGCATATCTTGTTTCGGGTTCTTTTAATTGCCGAGAAGCGTACGCTATCACTTTCCCCTGCTGCATTAGTACACAACCCAATCCTCGGTTCGAGGCATCACTATACACCACGAAATCTTCAGCTCCCTCCGGCAGGGTAAGAACTGGCGCATCACATAATTTCTCCTTCAATGTTTCGAACGCCTTCTCTTGTTCCACCCTCCATTCAAAATTTACCCCTTTTCTTGTTAACTTCGTAAGAGGTACTGCAATTCGTGAAAAATCTTGGATGAATCGTCGGTAATACCCGGCGAGTCCAAGAAAACTTCTCACTTCTGTCGGGGTCTTTGGTCTTTCCCATTTCATCATCGCTTCCACCTTTGCTGGATCAACTTTAATGCCTTGGATTGAGACGACGTGTCCAAGGAATTGCACCTCCCTCAGCCAGAATTCGCACATCGAAAATTTTGCGTATAACTTCTCTTTCTTTAAAACTTCCAGCACAGTTCTCAGATGATCATTGTGGTCTTCTTCATTCTTCGAGTAGATAAGAATGTCATCAATAAAGACAATAACAAACTTATCAAGGAACGGCTTGCACACCCTATTCATTAAATCCATGAAGATTGCCGGGGCATTAGTCAAACCAAAAGGCATGACCAGGAATTCATAATGCCCGTAGCGAGTACGGAAAGCAGTCTTCTCAATATCTTCGTTTCTTACGCGCACCTGATGATAACCAGACCGGAGGTCAATCTTTGAGAAATAATCAGCGCCTTGCAACTGATCAAACAGATCGTCTATTCGTGGTAGCGGTTAACGATTCTTGATGGTAATTTTATTGAGCTCGCGGTAGTCAATGTACATTCGCATCGTGCCATCCTTCTTTTTGACGAACAGCACCGGTGCACCCCAAGGCGACACACTGGGGCGTATGAAGCCTTTATCGAGCAATTCTTGTAATTGTGACATCAACTCCCGCATTTCGGTCGGGGCCAAACGGTATGGAGCACGAGCGATAGGAGAAGCTCCAGGTACAAGATCAATTCGGAATTCAACTTGTCTCTCTGGTGGCAAACCGGGTAAATCATCTGGAAACACTTCAGGATATTCTTTCACCACGTCAATGTCATGTACCGTCTTCTTTACTTTATCTTCCATCATTACATACGCCACATAGGATAAACATCCCTTCATCAAACATCTCCTGACCTTCGCTGCGCTAATCAAATTGGACATCCTCTTGGGTTTTTCACCATACACATACACCTTGCTACCATTCGGAATTTTCACTGACACTATCTTTTTCCCACATGCGATTTTTGCATCGTTGGCCCCAAGCCAATCCATACCAATGACAACATCAAAAGTCTTCACTCCAATCGGAAGAAGGTTCAACGAAAATTTCTGATCATCTATGCTGAGTTCGCAGCCACGGTACACATGTTTTATCTCCACCTTCTTACCACTCGCCAATTCTACCTCACATACATGATCTAATGGTTCTAGCGGTATATTGAATTTTAGACCAAAATCATAGGACACAAACGAACACGTAGCACCAGAATCAAATAATACGTAGGCAGGCATCTGGTTAATTAGTAGAGTACCTGAGACCACGTCTTGTGTCTCCTTTGCTTCTTCTCGGGTGAGTTGGAAGGCGCGAGTCTTCACCTTTTGGGGCTCCGTCTTTTTCTGCACAGTTGATACCATTGTCTCACCACCCTTCTTTGGACAGTTAAAGCTATAGTGCCCCTTTTCGTGACATGAGAAACACTCGACTTCACTGAGCTTCGGATAGGTACATTCCCTAGCCTTGTGACCCGTTCTTCCGCAGTTAAAACAAGCTGCACTTCCCATCTTACACTCGCCCGTATGCTCTTTCCCACATTTCTCACATGTCTTCCGGCTACCCTGCTTGGTTGACATCACTACCGACTTCCCCTTCTTATTCCAGCTACTACTCCCGCCGCTGAATTTACGTTTATCCCCAGAAACTTGCCTCTCTATTGTTCTCCTCTTCCCCACATCCTCAACATTTCTTGCTGCCGCAAATGCCTCATCCATTGTTACCGCCCGTTTCACTTTCAATTCATACTCCCAAGGTAGACCTTTCGCGTAACGGTTGATTCGTGCCCGCTCCGTATTGTAAATGTTGCCCACAAATGGAAGCATATCGCTAAACTTCTTAGTGTACTCAGCAATAGTCATACTCCCCTTCTTTAAAATAAGAAATTCGTCTTCAAGTTTTTCTATGTCCTGAAGGGGACAATATTTATTCTTCAAGCGAGTGGTGAATTCGGTCCACGACCATTTGTAAATTACATCCTTTCCAAGCAACTCGTATAAGGTATTCCACCAGACTAGCGCATCGTCCTTCAGCATTCGTGAGGCGTAGTAGACTTTATCTTTCTCATGACATTTGCTGACCTCCAATACTTGCTCCGTTTCCCGTATCCATCGCATCGTAACTTTGGGCTCAAAACTTCCATAGTATTCGGTTGGTTTGCATGTCAGGAAAGTTTTGAAAGAACATCTCTTCTTATCTTCTGTCCCCACACTATCTTCCTCTGTAACCGAATCTCCGTTAGTGGGTCTCCAAGAAGCATCATCTGCTGAAGGATTAGGATGTGGGTCCCCCAGCCGTGTATTCAACATTTGGCGCATATCTTCCCTCATCTCCGTCTTTAGATTGCTAATAAGATTTTGAATAGCCTCCAAAGTCACAGGTGGAGGTTGCGGTATTGGATTTGGGTTAGGACCCATGTTAACCGCATCATCGACAGGGTTATCTTCATGGGACGGGGTATGACTTGCTGCCCGTCCTTCACTCAAAAGGTTCTGATCTCCACTCTCCATTTACTATATAAAATGAATAAGATTTACGTTTATTATTCCACATAAGTATATTTATCAATATATATACGAAAACTGTAGCATGTGATCTTCCTATGGAACTAGTGTTCCCAGTTATCTCTTTACTGATTTCCACAACCAAATCCCTCAGGTTCCCTCGTGACTTCACCATTTCCAAAGCATATCCTGTGGTTACAATAATACGGGCCCAATATTATTTTAACCACCTATATACTTTGGCTCTAGTGTCATCACAAGATCTCCTGGTTCATCGGTTTCTGTGGATTCCAACATTATAAATTATCAATTCTACCCCGTTAGTTAGTACCTAATACTACTACTTTACTTACTAGTAATCCACTAGTTTAAGCCTAGGATGGTTACCCAACCTAATTCGCTTAAACCATGGCTCTGATACCAAATTGTAACACCCCAACTTTTACACAAATTTTTTTTTTTAAAAAAAAAAACATATTTCACAGACAATTTATTATACAAACCATTTAATTATACAACGGGGTATCACGAATTTTGCATCATAACCACAGCTCAAACCTGTTTATTTTACATTTGTACAGCAGAGGCTACTGTCCCACACCCGACTCTCCTAACTCCCTTCCTGCTTACCTGAGTACATAGCATTTTAAAAATAATACGTGAGACATAATGTCTCGTGAGCATTATGGGTTTAGACCCAAAACAGTTTTCCAATAATAACATTATTCTTTAAATTTCCAACATTTTATTTCCTATGAGCGCACCCATAGGTATTCCTTATTTTTTTATGGTACATTCCTACAAGCGCACCCGTAGCTTTTATACGAGACGTACCCGTATAACTACTTCCCCAATAGCATGAAACGGATTCATCTATCAAGGTAAGACAACTACTTCGCGACGGGAGGTACCATCCCAGTAGTGTCTTATTGCCACCCCTACCGCAGCAGGAAGTGGTCTTTATCCGGATACTAGGCAACTTATCATCATGGGCCAATCACATTATTAGTTCACTGTATTTCTGATTCTCTTTCCGTACACATTATAAACATATTTTTCATAAAATACTTTTAAAGCCGTAAAACCACTTTGACTCCAAACATTTTTGAATAAAATTTATTTTGCTATGTACTTCAAAAATCCACATAATACTCACCTCGAGTCACCTAGGATTCAGTTAATCTTTTGCACTCCTTTTTCCTTCGCTCGGTTCACCGTATTTGAACCACCACCTATTATTTACAAAATATACGTTTATATTCAATTTATATATGTAATCACTAACTTTACAGCACCAGAGTGCCATACTATGCAACTACAGGTTATAATTAGACTAAAACTCTCATTATAATAACTTCCTTTAGTTTATAAATTTTCCCGAAATACGCGTATTTTACTACAGTACCCTCGGGAGGTCGTATTTCGGTTCCGACCATTTTCTACAAAGTTTTGGGCCATAATAGACCTATGTTTAAAATTTGGGGTCAAACAGACAAGTTTTGGACCAAAACTCAAAATTGAAAATCATTTGGCAGGAGACTCACTGCATGGTTCTGCTGGCGCCGCCTCGCGACTCGACCAAGGGTCTGGTCGCGACTCGAAGGCTGCTATCTTCGCGACTCGACCAAGGGTCTGGTCACGACTCGAAGACTGCTAGCTTCGCGACTCGACCAAGGGTCTGGTCACGACTCGAAGACTGCTAGCTTCGCGACTCGACCAAGGGTCTGGTCACGACGCGATCGCTGTTGGTACATACAAGAATGTCCGATTTTTTGTGTTGCAGCCCCCTGTTTTAGTCCATTAAGTACTTAATACTCAACCTAACTAATATATAACATTCTATGACTAAAACCTTCAGTTTACATCAGGTTTTAACCCATAGAAACAACTTAATCACATAAATCCTTAGTTTAGGGTTCTTGAGAAAATTTCTCAATTCCTCCTTCTTTTAACAAATTCCAGAAGTGGAATTGAGTTCTTAATGGTGTTAAGAGCATGTTTTCAAGGTTAGAAGCTCAACACACACCCCACACCACTTCGGTAACCCGTTTTTGCCCAACCTCAAAACCCCAAAATACTTAAATTAAGTTATAAGGGTGAAATTCTTACCCCAAATAGCTTGGAAATCAAAACCTTGAAGTTAGTTGCTGATTTCTGCTCAAACTCCCAAGAACCTTCGTGAACCTGCTCAATCCCTCACTCTCTCCCGATGCTTCTATGAACTTCTGGGAAGTGGGAGATTTTTCCCACTATTTATACCTCCCAATTTTTCATTTCTAACCCTCTAGTTCCTTTTCTTCCAATTTAACACCATAACTTAGTTTTTATTACATCATACTTTTACTTTTTACATTAATACCCATAATCATGAAATATTTACATTAAGATCCAAAACAGGGCAAAAGACCAATTTGCCCTTCTCACCGTTTTACTATTACACACAATTATTTTATATTTTATTATAAATTTCAGCGGGTTCTTACAACCTCTCCCCCTTAAGAGGATTCCGTCCTCGGAATCTTTTCATAGTTCGTGAAATTCGGGTATCTTTTCTTCATGTCTTCTAAAGTCTCCCAAGTTAAGTCTGAACCCGATGTGTGTTTCCATTTGACTAAGACTAAGTCAATTTCCTTATTTCTTAACTTCTTGGTTCTCACTTCCAACATTGCTTTTGGTTCTTCTATCAGCTTATTCGGGGCCTCCACTGTTAAGTCTTTCAACGGGATAACAAGTTCACTCTTTCCAAAGTACTTTTTCAAATAACACACATGGAACGTATCATGTATACCACTCAGTTCTCGTGGTAATTCTCAACAACACCTTTTGGGAGGATAACGAGTTGCAATCCTTTGAAGCTGATGTGTTTGACCCTGCGTTTTCGTTGAACACAACAGAAGCTAACTACCAATGGGAGGTAAATACAACTGATAACTTTACCGTACAAGGAGATGCAGATGAAATTTGGTATGAGTCTTTGCAACAAACTGATAGTGTTTTATTTTTACAATAAAACACTATCATTAAAAGACTGTTTTATCGCATTAACACGCTCAGAGGCACACGAAAACCGTATTTTTGTGCAAAACCAAAGAACTCAAAAAAACTGCCTTAAAACATGCAAAATGCTTCTTTATAACAGATACGGTTCAGACAGACCCGTCTAACCTACCTCGTCTGTTAACCAAATAGATCATATTTCATATAAGAATGCATGTTTTCCTAATATACAGGCAAAAGCTCACATTCCAACGGCAGCTCCTGATGCACACCACAGACTCCCAAAAGTCTGGCGGTGATAATAGATCTACTGTCGGGTCATCACTAGCCCAAGCCAGCCATTTATTTTCGCATAGAAAACATCTCACAAATCACGGGGAAAGCCTATTAAGATATCATTATTTCTCTCAAAAGAATTATGATTAATTTGTCTTTCATCCCCAGACACCCTCACTAAAATTGCAAGCCAACGAGAGAATATCTCATTTTTCATACACTACACATCATGGCCCACTGCTGTGTTGCAGATGCAAATCTGCCAGAACTATGGTAATTACCATAGGAAATCCTGATAAGCTTAACATCAAAACAGGCTTATATTAACAGGTGGTTAAACATGAATTACGATTCATGTTTAACTTGAACAGAGTTCTCCGGAGCTGCTGGTGTGAGTAAAACCCGAGGGATTTGTGTGCTAACTTTTATGGCTTATTTTCAGGAACAAGACCCAAGAAACTCTGATAAACAACCAAACCCGAGGAAGTGATGCTCCAAATCAAAGAGAAAAAAATGCGAAAAACTGATAAAAGCTACAGCAATCGCGACTTGACAGACCCCTGTGTCGCGACGTGAAGAGAAGCAAGACAGAATAATCCAGATGCTACAGCAATCGCGACGCGACGGATGCATTGGTCGCGACGCGAAGAACCAAACGCGACAATACCAACTTTTTGATCGCGAGACTACCAACACAACGCACTAGCCAGACCAGTGGCCGACCAAAAGCAGCACTCGATGCACCCTCGCGACGCGACGGACCCCTTGGTCGCGACGCGATTGCTGTGTTCAGCAAGTATAAATAGAAGCCTTCTATGCACGGTTTTAAACACCCATTCACCAACCCTTGGACACCAATTTACTCCAATACTCTCAATCAGTTGTAATATTTCGAAATATCTCTTAGTTAGTTGTTTAGAACCAATAGATTATCCATTTCGGTGGTAATTCTAGTAGTAATTCAAGATAATCCAAAGGGTAAAAGCTCCAAGTTACATGCCGAGGAACACCAAGACCATCACCACGATCATCACTCGAATGGAAGGCTAATCTTTTCAGATTACTTCCGGTAATGTTATCATACTCTTAGTGTAATATGTTTTTACTTTGATTCCGAACAAATGTTTTACTATTGTAACTTTTAAACTTCCGTATCATTGAATGCAAAGTGAATCATTTGTGTCTACTTCTACTTGTTATCATATTTTCAAGACATAGTATTATCAACATATTATTCGTGCCCATCTCATCTAAATAAACGAGTTAAGACGGATAATCGGTTAATATACTTTGTGCCCAATTAATATGTTAATAAGTTGTAACGTTACTATCATCTAGATAAAACATAATATTGCCAAACCATTGTTTGTACCTAATCTACTCAATTGTTAGACAAAGACAAATAATTGATTCAACATGTTATGTATTTACTCATGAAATAGTAATTGTTAGTAGACTATAATTATGTCAAAGTAATTATATCGGAATCATTACAGTAAAACATGCGAATCTAATTGTTGATAACTAAAAACTCTTTCTCTTTTCTCAAGTTACAATTTAAATATTTTCACCATCACAATCAACATTTACTTTACAACTCATTAAAGATTAACCACTAAATCCCTGTGGACTCGACCCCGCTTGCCCTATCTACGTAGTAATAGTGGGTTATAAATTGTTTTTGAGGCGTGTGACGATCGCGTTGTCACAAACCAATGACAAAACCCAACAAGAGAATGTCCCAATAACCAACTTAGTTGAAGATGTTGAACACTCTCTTAGTGGTGATTAGAATGTGACTGATGGAGAAGACAGTGTTCATTTAGAGGAACACGAATTAATCGACGACCTTGAAGTGGACATGCCAAATGTTGAATTTTTATTGGAATCATGTGTTCCTGAAATGCAAGCAGAAGAACAGGTCGAGGAAGTTGACACAGATAAATTCAAAAGCTACGAACATGACAAGACTGCAAGGGAGATTTTCTTGGAGCAATTGGAAAAAGTAGCTGATGCTGGTGATGAGATGTCAAATCCTCCTGATTTTAAACTAGGTGAGTTCTTTGCGGAAAAAAATATAATAAAGGAAGCAATTCAGAACCTAGCCGTTTATTCAAACAGACAATTGCGCATGATTAAGAACGATGGTGTGAGAATTACTGTTCGCTGTCTTGGAGATGTCCTAGGTGGTCCAAACTTTGGAGAACGACGGGGATATCGTTTCAAAGGAAAAAAAGTCAAAAAAGGAGACATTGTTTAACTCCATTGATCAACCCACATATAGTAGCAATAAATGACTTTAATCTGATAAAGAAGAAATTTAACATATACTAGCAATAAAGTTGAAAGTAAAATAAAAAAAATTGTATTAAAAACATAAACAGGTAGAAATAATGATCTCAACTACTCCACTACCTTTATTTTAAGCCTCCACACTCTCTTATCTCTTAATTGAGGTTATGACTTAAAAAATAGCTACCTCCTTTATGTCGTGGTTTAGTTCTTTCAAAAAATGTTGCAGATATGTCATATGTTCAAAACCATTTACATATCATGTTGAAATGTTGCAAATTGCATATCACTATGTAAAGACGGAACAGAAATATTAAAATGTGAGCGACAATCATTGAATTATCAAACCAATCTAGAAAGCATATTATATGTACAATGTCATATATATTTCCTGGGATTTTCTTATAATTCTTCTACCTACACAGCAAGACCAGATAACAATAATGAATCATCAAACTCTTCATCAGTATTGATCCCAATTTGCATCATCGGATGGCCATATAACAGTCTCCATGAGCCGTTCACGCATCAACTCCAAGTTTTGATCCGATAAGTTTTTGTACATTTCCGCATGATCCACTTTCTAATCATACACAAGAACACCAACACGTGTCAAATCCCCAAGCTTAATTAACAAACATCAAACAACAACATCATTACTGATTCCTTACCTTTATCCATTTTCCATAAAGGTGAAGCCGAGTGACCATTACTCTTTCCGCAAGTTCATGTTTCTCCTGAAGCCAAAGCAATTTACACCCATAAAACACTAACAATTTTGGGGGTGGCAAGTTCAAAAACATCTTTCTTTCAATTTATTTCAAAATTAAACGCCTTCAATCTTGATTTCATGTTGCTAATTTGCATGAAAATTGGACGGAAAGAAAGAGTGTGATTGGTAAATTTTTTCCATGATTCATGAAACTTCAATGATAATATGACGTATTTCAAGAAGGTTTGTTTTCAAGCATGTACCTTTTGGAGGATGCGAAGAAACCGCTTTCCATCGCTAGGTTTGTTTAGCACCACAAAACTGTTTAAATGATTACAAAAGTACGAAATCAGTTTCCCGTGTTGGACTCTAATACCATGTTAGATATGAGGCTAGATGAGATTAGACTACACATATGTTGAGTCATTAAGGTTGCTAGACTCGTGTCCTATACCATGTTAGATATGTGAAGTGCTAGATTTTCTCTCCAAAAGAGCCTTTTAAACAGATACATTACTCCAACATACATAGGCTAATGGACCGTGTCTAGAAACATGAAAGTTGATATCTTACTCGTAGAACCAACGATATTCGGTTGGGTTCATCTCATAGAGTTGGTTCATAACAGTCCTCACTGCTTTGTAAGTGAATAGATTAAAGAGTTGCTGCAATAACAAAAAAAAAAAAAAAAAAAAAAAAAAAAAAAAAAAAAAACATTTTAGATACATAACTCAGAGCAAAACACCAATTTCACATGAATGCATGCTATACACTCAAGCTTCTTGAATAAAACATTAAATTTCATATAGAAACCTTAAAACTGTTACAAAAAGTGAATGTTTCTTGGCTTAGGATTTGTTAATAATTTCTTCAACGATACAATTGTTTGACTCGATGGGTGGTCCATCTAACCAATTCATCAATCAAGTTCTAAAGCATAGGTTTTGATACCCCAAATACTAGTACATTTGAGCATTTTTTTCTATATTATAACTTAGTCAAAAGGGATTGGAACTTATTAATAGAATCGGAGTACATTCTTTTTTCAATTTCACTTTGGTGTTTGGGATTGCTTATTTTAGTTGATAATATTTTTTGGCAAAGTTTTTTAAAAAGTTATTCAAAAAGTGTTTAAATTAACTCATGTGATGGTAAGAAGTTATAAGTTAATAAATTATTTTTAAAAAAAATGTTTGGATTAACTTATAATTATTTTATAGCTATTTTAGATGAATAAATCTTTAACACATTTGAAAAGTCATAATTTATAACTTCTTCAAAATGTCATTTTTGAAAGATAACAAAAAACACTTTTAAAAAATGATTATTAATTTACCAAACGCTTTTTTAACTTATTAGCTTTTCGAATAACTAATAAGTCAATAATAAACACTTTTGAAATTCAATCCCAAACACGTTTTTAGTTTTATTTAATAAGGATATTTTGGTATTTTAATAAAAAAAATCTTCCATTCACCCCAGTAAAACCCATCAGACATAAATTCTTCAAAGGAATCTAAACAAACCACATAATGGAATCTCGAGTTCCACTTTGGAACCCATGAATCAAACACGTCCTTAGGATCCTTTGTCAAGCATTTTCGAACAACAGGAAGTCAAGCTAATTTAATTATTTAAGTGATTATAACAAAAAGATACTACAACAAATTATAAATTAATTCAATAGTTACGAAAAAAGGGGAATGATTTAGCAAGTTCTTACTGCTTGAACATCACGAAAACTATCTTCATATTGTCCACCAAGTTCATTGACAACCACAAGACCTCTAGCTTTTTTCTGCTTCTTGTAGAAAGGTGTTTTCACTGAGTACTTTAAGTGAATGAAAGAACTTCGTAATTTAAGTGAACCAGGACGAAATTTACGCTCACTTTTTGTGTGATTCACATGATTTTTTGATGTGAGTGTATCAAAACACAAACATGGTGAAGTATGTGAATCCACAACTGATGTACCCACCACAGATATACCCCCCACCATCCTTCACCCAAATAACAAGCTTCTTTGAAAAAAAAAAAAAAAAAAGATGCAACTTTTTCCCAAATTAGAATGAATCAAGAGATACCCAGATGAAATTCGAAAGAAAGATTCGGTGGGTGCTTATGAAAAATGAAGATTAAAGACTAAAAACGAAGGTTCATGAACTTGGATGAAGAAATGGGTGGGTACAGAGTGAAAGGTTTGAATAAGTGTAAAGGAAAAGAAGTAGGATTTGAAGAGAATTTGTGGTAAGTGGGAGCGATGACCAGAAATAAATATGAGGTCCCAAATTCTCCAACCAATTAGGTTTCTTTTTTCGGAATGATTAAATCATCAAATCAATGGAGGAAATTTGAATAGTCCTAGAAACGTGGATGGTCAGTTTGGATTTGGACAAGTGTAGGGTATAATGTTTGGGCATGTGTAGTGTTTAACTTGTGAAATTTGCACTTTGAGCATGTTCCTTGTGGGGAAGGCTGCCAAACTTCTTTTTTGTTTGTTTAACTACTTTATTTACGTATAACTAAATGTTGGTAGTTTTTTACCAGATTTTTAGTTTAAGAGATTACCGATCTCTTCTGTTATTTTTACTATCCGTTAATTCAGCAAGCTTTTACTTGATATTGTATAATTAAAATGGTCTTTTTATGTTGTTTTTTTTCAAATAAATCGATTTTATTATTGTTTTTGATTTTATATTTGCTTAGTTTGTTATAATCTATCAATGGTTTATCAAAATGGTAAAATGTACCCTTTGGATGGCACATGTGAACCTGTCCTAGAGTCTAGCACATAGTGAGCAAATCATAAAGCATTAATAATATTTTGAATGTGTTAGATTTTGAACATTGGAACTCTCTTATGAAATTTCATATATTAACCGTTAGACTCCTGTTGAGGCTATCTCTCAAGTTTGTGAATCTAGTGCTTGAATCATCTAGGATCTCTCAAGTAACGTAGCAAATTCTATACATTCTCGTTATTCAAACATCTAGGTGTAGATCGCCATCTTAAATCCAATTTCTATTTGATAAATTGTGGTTTGGATTGGAGTTAGGAATTGTAGTTAGTGTTATGTTCGCATCTCATGAGATATCTTAGAATTTGAGTTTATGATGTTGTTGTGGAACCCATAAACCCTACACTTATGAAATGATGAACCGAACCTTTGGGAAAAGAAATTTATTGATGGTTTAGCTTTGTTTCATGATTTCAGTTCATAACTGAGGTTGCTAAATTTAAAGCATGAAGCTAACAGCTAAAAATAGATCAAATGAAGAATCTCAAGCTTGAATTTGAACTCATGAGTTTTCATTGTGATTTTATACCTAGATTTGATATGAGTTTATTTAATTTATTGGACTAGAAATCCATGTTACTAATATTCTAGAATCATCAATTAGGATCATAATTCGGAAACTAAATCTACTTTATGATATGAACTCCTTAAATTGAAGTTTATCATATTTTAGTTAGTATGATAGATTAAACCAATTAGATCCTCATATAACTAACAAGGTAGAGGTGCAAGGTTGTTAAATTAGGATATTAATTGGAGTTTGAACTAAGGTTAAACTCTAGCAATCTATCTTAAGTCATTAGATTTATGTTGGAATCAAATTAGACAAGTCATGGAAACAAGTTTGGGGTTTAAACTATTGTTGTATAGGTATGTGCATTAACATAATCGAGTAAAGCTTCACTTGACCCTGTAATCTTCTGACTCGACACTTGAACCTTTTATTCTTGATCTTTTTTTCTCCATTACTCTTCTATGAACTTAGGGATGATATGTAAAGAATAAAAAGAAGTGTCTAAGTTTAGATACTTTTAATTTAGGTTGTTAGAATGTAATAAAAACTAATTACTTGATTAATGTTGGCCTATAGGAGAAAACTAAATATACAAACATCAGTAAAGGTGTATTAGAGTATCTACATTAGTTAATTAAGTCTACTTCCCAATGATACGTGTCCTTTACTATATATTGTACTTTGAATTTTTCTTAAAGAACTACTATTTGCATATATTATGTGAAATATTATATGTAATACGAGTGCATTTAAGAAAGATATTTTTCAAAAGGTTTTCAAATGGGGAAAACTCTTTCGTTTTTGAATTGATCTTTGATCATTATAACATAAATCCATTTTATGACATGCTTGAGACTTATGTGGCCACTTGATACTTGGGTACCCGATTTAAGATGTTTGAGGTGTCCTAACAGATAACATTATCTCAACCCAATATTGCTCATTAGGTTTCCAAACCTAACTTACTAAGTTTGTCATGTGGTCAGACTAGGGTTTTAGGAGATGGAATGTGGAATATGCATTTGAATTTATAAGACTAGCTATGATATGGCATAATGTCAATAATTTCTAATTATCTTATGCTTTTGATGTAATTACTACACCCACGTATTTTACCAAACTATTTTGGGATTTGAACTTTTGGAACCTTATTATCCACTTGAATTTCTAAAACATTATGAAACATGTTTTAAAATAGTTATTTCAAATAGCAATGTGATGGGTGTTCAATATGGTTTGCATAACATGTTATACAACCATACGTAACATGGTATGGGTTGCACAAGAAGTTTGTATGTTCGTGCGGGCTTTAGACACATAAAAACTGTTACATATTAGCCTTCATATGGTCTTGAAAGTTTACCGAAAATCTGTATGAAACCAACTATTTTAGGCTTTCTTTTTGTAACTTCGCTTGTGAACAGGGTCGGTCCAAACTTTTTTGGGGCCCGGGGCGAGAGGTAGGGGCGGACCTATGTAGGAGCCCGGGTGGGCACGTGCCCCCCTGAAATTTTACCCCGTAGTGTAAAAAAAAAATAAAAATTTATATATAGGTGTCCCCCGTCTAAAAAAAATGTGCTCCTCATTGCCCCTCGTGTCCATTTTTCCTGGGTCAGTGCCCCCCGTGTCCATTGATCCTGGGTCCGCCCCTAGCGAGAGGAGAAACAAATGCTCCTAAAAAGTTTAGCAAAAACATTTATAAAAAAAATATTTTCTAGCTTTTTTCATAATGATAGTTTTAAAGATATATATATATATATATATATATAGTTATCACAATTACAAGTAGTCGTTTTTAATACCTTGATATTTTCCTTCAATATGGAACTATTGTTAAAACTTTGATCCATTATATAATTCATATTAAGATGTATAATTTCAATGCATCTAATAATTCATTAAAAATTCTTATCCCTGAAGTACCATTTGATTTTAAAAATTATATAAATATTCAACAACGTGTATTTGTTAGAAGACAAATATATACATATATATTATATAGAACATACAATTTTTGGGCCCCCTAAGACGATGGGCCCTGGGCGGTCGTCCGTGTTGACCACACTCAGGAACGGGCCTGCTTGTGAAACTTTGTAAACCTTGTAAGGAGAAAGATGAATAATAAACTCCTCTATTTTCTTTCAGGAAGAAAGATGAATGATATAGCCAATGCAACAAACAAGATCACGTTATATATATATATATATATATATATATATATATATATATATATATATATATATATATATATATATATATATATATATATATATATATATATATATATATATATATATATATATATATCCCCATGACCCTTAGATTAAAATAATGTATGCCTTAGATTAGTTCTTTTAATTATCAATAAATAAAATTAGTCTTTAATATATATATATATATATATATATATATATATATATATATATATATATATATATATATATATATATTTTCAAACTAAGTGGTTTAATATGATTTTATTGTGTTTTTATTGAGTTTATTATTTTTATAACAATAAATAAAATTAGTCTTTAAAATACATAAATAAAATCAGAAAATTGATTGAGAAATTGAAATAAGAGCATAGTGCTGACTCCCAGTTAGAGGTGCACATCAACAACTGGTTTATTTTAAAACCGGAAAAAAAAACCAGAACCTGTTTTTTCATAACCGGGTTTTTAATAACCGGTTTTTTAATAACCAGTTTTTTATCTTGGTTTTTGTTCCGGTTAATCGAACCGAACCGGTTTAAAAACCGGTCTAAAACTCAATTTTATTTAAAAAAAACGGTTTTTGTTCCGGGAGTCCAGGTGTTTGTATTTAGGCTCCACAGGTGGGCCAAATAGTATCCAGATGTTTTTGTGGGCTTTTCGCTTTGTATGGATCAAAAATTGTGTGTACTATATCTATATATAAGAAACCAACTCAAAATTCCTTTTCGAGTTCTGTAAAATAATGCAATGTTGATTTTCTTTGGGTGTTTTTAAAGATCAACTAATCAACACCAGACCTATCAAATTCAACAAAGTTTTTTTTTTGTTATAGTTTCTTTTTTCTTTTTCTTTTTTTTTTTTGTCTTCAAATCATCCAATTTTTACGTTGGAATTTTAGTTTAGCAAACATTTTTTAGAGTGGTACATATTCTTTGTTGACTAAAGAGTTCTTATATTGTATTTTAAGTACCTTTTTTTTAAAAAAAAAGTGTTAATTGGAATATTAATTAAATGAAATTGTTTATCTATAAAAATAAATCAATCATTAAAGCATTTTTCTTTTAATATTTTTTATTAGGAGTAAAAACTAATAGGATGCTATAATCAACAAGTTTAGGGTTCGTGGAGTGAAATTTATTTATATGAACAAACCAAAAACCAAAAACTATTTTATTTTGTGAGCAATTTGAACATTTCGTAGTGCACCCCTCCTCCACACCACATAATCTAATTGTATAGAGATTTTCTTCTTTTAGTTATTATAAGAAATAACAAAGTTTTCTTTCTAAGAGCTTCATTGAAACTACACTCGATCGACTCTAAAGTCACAAAATCTAGGGAGTAATATAATAATTCCGTTGTTTTAAATATTAGATGGATTATCCATAATAATTCTTTGTTCGTCCTTTCTAAGAAAAATTTTATTTTTTAAATAGTTTATTGCTCTTCCTTTGGTATTTTTTTTTCTCTTTTTTTCGACTTTCCTCGTTTTCTAGTAATTTACGCTCTTCCTTTTCGGTTAACATATGCTCTCTCTTTTTTAACCTTTAAGTAAAGATGCTCTTCTTTTTCAGTAGCTTATCGTATCTTTTATTTAGTAATTTTGCTCTTTCGTTTCATGTAGGACGTGATCTTGCATCATGAAATCATCCTTTTGTGGGATGGATGTCGACAGTATCTTTTCTAGTGTTTAAGGTCGTATACAATCAACTTTGCATATTTCTAGAACATGATTGTTAAACGATGACAAATATATAAAGGTTTTGGTCACAGGTCACTTTGACGCAATACCACACATGAAGCCGATAACAAGCATCCATGAACGAATCATATTCTTATAAATTGTATAAATAACTAAAAGAGCTAGCCCCCAAAACTAATAATTTTTAACATATTAGTAGTTTACACAAGCTCACCCACGAACCATGAACCTCACCAGACCTAGAGATGAGCACTTTAATAGCAAAAACGAGAGCTAAACGAATGGCAGCACCAAGAGAACCAATTCAAAGTCGGACACTTGCCCCTGAAAGTTTACTCTGAATATCATCAACAATGACGTTCGGGTTTTTCCTTTTTTTCTTGAACATCAAATCATTTCTTGCAATCCATATGTACCAGCAGGTTGCAACTATCAAAGCTCAAATGAATTGTTGTAAAATACGACGAATCCGAATTGACTTTAGACAATATTAGCTCAATGCGGAATGGGATCAAAATTATCAAACGGTGATAATCACAACGAAAAATACGAATGAAGTAAATAAAATAGAGACACGAGGATTTACGTGGAAAACCCAAACTGGGAAAAACCACGGGCGGAGGAAGCCGAGAACCAATTCACTATATTTTGTGGTGTTTACAAAATGTTTGGAGAAATATAAAAATACAAAGAGTTTATAACTCTTATGCATTAATAAGAAGATGAATAAGAAGAAAAGATGTTTTGGTGTGATTTTGCATCAATGAATTACATCCTATTTATACTAAAAATTATGCATGCCATTTGAAGAAAAAAATGGCTCATTAGAAAAGTCTTGTATGCCAAGGTTGGAAAAGGATTTCTTCACATGGGTTTTAAAAATAAGCAGCCTTTGAAAATTCTTTGTTGAATTTTGAAGCATATTCCACAATCTCCACCTTCAAAATGGAACAAAGCTTGTATACCCATTTGGTAAAACCAACAACTCTTCAAACTTCAAAACTCCATAAGAAATTGCAATCACCATATAGAGAAAAATTGATCCTGAAAAATGAAATACTTCCTCCACCACGAGCCTAATCAGGCTCAACTGCGATCAGAAACACCCATTAAGTCCAAACATAGTTTGAACTTGGCTATTGGAAGACTTTTAGTGAACACATCAGCGGGATTATAATCTGTATCGATCTTTTCTATAACGCAATCACCTTTTTCAATGATATCACGCACAAAATGATAACGAATATCAATGTGCTTTGTACGGTCATGAAACATCTGATCTTTACTCAAGAAGATAGCACTTTGATTATCACAGAATACTGTGGTAACCTTTATTCTATCATCGAGTTCTCTAAACAATCCCTTTAACCAAATATCTTCCTTAACTGCTTCTGTAATCGCCATATACTCTGCCTCTGTAGAAGACAGTGCAACTGTAGACTGTAACTGGGCTTTCCAACTAATAGCACAATCGTTCAGTGTAAACGCATACCCTGTAATGGATCTTCGTTTATCCAAGTCTTTGCCAAAATCTGAATCAACATATCCAACCACCCCAGTGTTAGATTGTCCATAGCGTAGACACATAGAAGATGTACCGCGAAGATAACGTAAGATCCACTGTACTGCTTTCCAGTGTTCTTTCCCCGGGTTCGCCATATATCTACTAACCATGCTAACTGCATAAGCCAAATCAGGGCGTGTGCAGATCATAGCATACATCAAAGATCCAACAGCACTAGAGTATGGTACGCGTGCCATGTACTCCATATCAGTCTCAGTAGTAGGACTTAAAGCGGATGATAACTTGAAATGAGCTGCAAAAGGTGTGTTGACAGGCTTTGCTTCATGCATATTAAAACGTCTTAGGACTTTCTCAATGTAACCCTTTTGAGAAAGATGCAAGATCCTAGACTTCCTGTCACGAACAATTTCCATACCTAAAATTTTCTTGGCAGCTCCTAAGTCCTTCATTTCAAAATCAGCTTTCAACTGGTCTTTTAACTTCTGAATCTCCTTCATATCTTTTGCTGCAATCAACATGTCATCCACGTACAAGAGTAAGTAGATCTTTGAACCATCGTCACATTTCTTGAAATAAACGCAGCTATCATAGGTGCACCTGCTGAATTTGTGACTGGTCATGAAAGAATCGAACCTCTTGTACCATTGTCTAGGAGACTGCTTGAGGCCATAGAGAGATTTCTTCAATTTACATACGTAGTCCTCCTTGCCAGGAACTACAAAACCTTCAGGTTGTTGCATGAAAATCTCTTCCTCAAGCTCACCATTTAGGAAAGCTGTAGTAACATCTAGTTGCTCCAACTCATAATCATTTGAAGCAACTAACCCCAACAATGCACGAATAGAAGTGTGTTTGACTACTGGAGAATAGATGTCAGTATAGTCAATGCCTGGAATTTGACTGTAGCCTTTAGCTACCAACCGAGCTTTATATCTTGGTTTCTCATTCGGGTTAACAGGTTCTTTGAGCTTGTAGACCCACTTGCATTTAACTGGCCTTTTGCCTTTTGGAATAGGAACTAAATCCCAAGTACCATTTCTTTGCAAGGATTCCATCTCATTATACATAGCAATCATCCAATCACTTGAGTCTTTAGATTTGATAGCCTCATCATAATTTAGAGGCTCCGTTTCCGACTCAATATCATTAGCAACAATAAAAGCGTAAGCAACAAGTTCAGCTTCAGCATACCTCTTTGGAGGAACAATATGTCTTCTCGGCCTATCTCTTGCAATGCTTCGAGTAGTAGCTTGTGGTTGTGAACTTGTTGTTTCTTCAACAACGACATGCTCATTTGGCGAGGAAGACTCTTGTTGCTCAACTGGACTCGGAATGGTGACAGGTGAAGTAGGAAACTCCACCTCTATTTGAGCTTTCTCTTCATTTGCTTTTGATGATGCGACTGTATCTTCTGTAGAGTCGGAAGTTTGATGAATCATAGCAGACTCGTCAAAAGTAACATCTCTTGAGATGATGATTTTATTTAGATCATTGCTCCATAACTTGTAACCTTTAACTCCTGGATTATAACCAAGAAAGACACATTTAAGTGCTCTCGGTTCTAACTTCCCATTGTCAACTCGTGCATAAGCTGGACATCCGAAAGGTTTCAGATGTGTATAATCGGCAGGTTTCCCGGACCATAACTCATACGGAGTTTTCTTTTCGATTGCTCGTGACGGTGATCGGTTGATAACATAGCAAGCAATAGAAGCAGCCTCCGCCCAAAAGGACTTTGGCAATTTGGAATTTGAAAGCATACATCTGACTTTCTCCATAATGGTGCGATTCATCCTTTCGGCTACACCATTTTGTTGAGGCGTATGGACTACCGTGCGATGTCGAGTAATGCCTTCCTTTCGGCAATAGGCATTAAACTCTTCTGAGCAAAACTCTAGTCCATTATCCGTACGAAGATACTTTACCACCAATCCTGATTGCTTTTCAACCTGAACTTTCCAGTCTCTGAAGGTAGAGAAAACGTCTCCCTTATGTTTTAAGAAGAAACACCATACCTTCCTTGAGAAATCGTCAATGATAGTGAGCATATAGTTAGCTCCACCTTTAAAAGCAACTCGAGCTGGTCCCCATAAATCTGAGTGGACATAGTCGAGTGGTCCTTTCGTTGTATGGATACCACTTGCAAACCTCACTCGTTTTGCCTTGCCATATACACAGTCTTCACAGAACTCCAAATCAACAATATTTTGTTGACCAAGTAAACCTCTTCGACTCAATTCTGACATGCCTTGAAAACTCATATGGCCAAGTCAAAGGTGCCAAAGACGGGACTGATCTGGATCAGAAAGAGACTTTGAAACAATAGCAGCATCACTCGAAATTGTTTGCCCGTCAAGAAAGTAGAGGTCTGAGGTTTTTCGACTGGCTCTCAGTTTGTCGGAACCATCTTTGAACACCCTGAGAACTCCACCTTTACCGGCAAACTCGTATCCCTTTTTATCAAAGGAACTGAGAGATAACAAGTTTTTCTGAGGTCAGGGACATATCTAATATCCCCAATGGTTCGGATAACGCCATCAAACATACGGATTCTGACTGAACCATGTCCAAGAACTGGACATGTAGTATTGTTACCCATCAACACATAGCCCTTGTTAATCTTTTCAAATGTGTAAAACCAACTTTTGTTGTGACACATATGAAAAGTACAACCAGAGTCGAGTATCCAATCACCAGTGGAATCCAGTTTATCTGAATAAACTGTCAAGAGTTCTCCAATACATTCGACCTCTGCTACATCGGCTTCACCCGAAGTGCTAGCTTGTTTACCATTTGCTGCCGCCTTCTCTTTTTCTTTATTCTTCAACTTGAAACATTCTTCAAGCACATGTCCCTTCTTGTGACAATAGTCGCAAAACTTTCGTTTGCCTTTTGACTTGGATCTGGTTCTGTTGGAAGATTAAGAAGTTCTACTTCTCTCAGTTGTTCTTCCTCTGGCATTCAAACCTTCGGCTTTAGCATCATCTGAACCACCACCAGTAATATATTTCATCTTCTCTTTAGAATCCAAAGCTGTAAAGACTTCATCTAAAACAAGAGTGTCACGGCTGTAGATGATCGTATCACGAAAATGGCTATAGGATTCGGGCAACGATGACAGCAAAAATAAAGCTAAGTCTTCATCTTCATACTGAACATCCATATTCTCCAAGTTATTTATTAACTCTTTGAATGTAGACAAATGTTCAGCTAGCGAGCCTCCTTCAATCATCTTGAGATTGAACAACCGTTGCTTTAGATGCAACTTGTTCGGTAAGCTCTTTGTCATCAATAACTGTTCCAACTTCAGCCACAAAGCAGCCGTCGACGTTTCTTTTAGAACATCTTGTAAAACATCGTTTGACAAGTGCAAACGAATTTGAGATAAAGCCTTCAGATCTTTCATCTCCTTTTCTTCTTCGGTCCATGTATCGGGCATCCTTTCGAAGCCCAAGAGCGCCTTGTGTAAATCCATCTGAATGAGAATATCTCTCATCTTTACTTGCCATAGCGGAAATCGGGTATTCCGATCCAGCAGCGGAATATCGTATTTCACCGAAGACATGATTTATTACTTGATAAAATGATCTCAACAAGCTAATATCAAAACCCGGATGCTCTGATACCAATTGTTGTAAAATACGACGGATCCGAATTGACTTTAGACAATATTAGCTCAATGCGGAATGGGATCAAAATTATTAAACGGTGATAATCACAACGAAAAATACGAATGAAGTACATAAAATAGAGACACGAGGATTTACGTGGAAAACCCAAACTGGGAAAAACCACGGGCGGAGGAAGCCGAGAACCAATTAACTATATTTTGTGGTGTTTACAAAATGTTTGGAGAAATATAAAAATACAAAGAGTTTATAACTCTTATGTATTAATAAGAAGATGAATAAGAAGAGAAGATGTTTTGGTGTGATTTTGCATCAATGAATTACATCCTATTTATACTAAAAATTATGCATGCCATTTGAAGAAAAAAATGGCTCATTAGAAAAGTCTTAAATGCCAAGGTTGGAAAAGGATTTCTTCACATGGGTTTTAAAAATAAGCAGCCTTTGAAAATTCTTTGTTGAATTTTGAAGCATATTCCACATGAATTTATCCTGATTTTCCTTTTTGAGAGATGACAATAACCCAGAGATGAAATCCTCCAACCTACACGAGCTAACCAAATCAACCCCCGAGTGTTCGCACCACTTACAGATCCAGTCCCAGATTTGACGAGTGTAGCCACATGACATGAACAAATGATCAACGGATTCTACCTCTTGCTAACAAAATTACTTTTGTAGGAATTCTGTTCAACGCCAGCCTGCAGAAGAAGCAGTTCACCCTACCCGGAACCCACGAGTTCCAACTTAGCAAGCTGGGAATTGGATATTTTTTTGCTTCAGTAAGAGCCCCCTTATGCTTTTAACCGAGAACTTCCCGTTTGTTTCGATAACCCATTCCCAACTATCGCTATTCATAGAGAATTCGAACGATTGCACCAGATGTAAAAGTTCTTGGAGCTCAAGCTTTTCTCCAATCGTCAGATCTTTTTTTCACTGCCAAAACCAACCGTTCCCCGATTCCATATTTAATATAATTTGATCCATAACAAGACAGTCTTTGTTCATTTCCAGTCTATATAATTTCGGAAATTTAACTCTTATAGGAACAACTAACCAAGCGTCTTTCCAAAATCGAGTTTTGTTTCCATTGCCCACCTATCTCCTTCTCCTGAATAGATCCCTACGACTTATACCATGTTCCAGAAAAGTAATCTCAATTTCAATCACTTTTTTTCCAAATTCCATTATAAAACTTCTTTGCTAATTTCCTGTCATCAAAATCAGTGAGCTTATGGATACTCCTAACAACTTTGCTCCAAATTGACCCGTCTGTTTCATTTTCCACCACCACTTTACTAGAAGGCTAATATTGAAATATTTGAGGCATCTAACTCCCAAGCCCCCCATGTCTTTAGGAGTTGTAACTTTCTCCCAAGCACCCAGTGAATTCCTTTTTTTTATCCAACAAGCCTTTCCACGAGAACCGTTTTCGAATGCCTTCCAAGATATTTATAACTTTCTTCGGGGCTTTGAAAACCGAAAAATAATACAAGGTAAACTTCCAAAGTCACGTTATACCTCATACAAGAACATTTTAGTTTGTAGAGGCTTTGGATGTGACACATATTTCGCATTAGGAAGTATTAATGTCGTATCAAGTGTATTTTATGCCAGCCAGATGCAATCAACTTCATTTAGCAATCCCACTTTCGGTGACACATTAACCGAGTATTTTTTTTTTTTTATTTTTTTTTTTGGTAACGGAGGAACCCAACTAACCCATCCTTTGGATGACCCAGCTGAGCCAACCTCCGGGGTGCACTGAACCCCCCGGTAGTGCCCGTGCTCCCTTTTAAAGCATCCCCATTGGGGAGACCGGTGGCCATCCCTGATTGAAACCTGTGGGAATCGAACCCCGGACCTCCTCTATGAGGGGCAAGAGCCGTTACCACTAGGCCATCAGGAGATGGTTCATTAACCGAGTATTAAGGTGATCATGAAGGGTAATTTCTATACATTAATGATCACGATGTTGAACTTAGTTAATAGGGGGTAATGGATTGAATTTGAAAACATAAGTAACACATCTAGTTCTACCATGTTGATCAATTGGAAAACTAATGTTTATACCTAATCACTTATGTGGAAGATATGTCGATTTTTTCATGAGAATTATTGAAACAAATAATTGATTTAGTTGAAAACAAGTGGAAATTTTGTTGGTAATCGATATGTGGCTTCAACTAGAAGCAAATGTCAAAACCCTAATTCATGTATGTTGGGGTTTTGATTCCTAAGGGTTAGTTAGGTTAATGCTTGATTTGAACTAAATAAATCAAACATAGATGCAATTAGGTGACATATTTCTTTTTTAATTGTACTATAGCTGATAGGTCTAATTTTTGTTTGATAAAGTCAAAATTTTGATTATTTGAAATCTAAGCAATATTAACGAGCTCATATGATACATTGGTGGAAATATACTTGTTTATGAAAGAATGAAAAGACAATATGGAAGTTACCATTTGGAAGTAGGTTATTATAATTGCAAACTTTTGTAACGTCTTATGTGATTAAAGGGAAAGGGCATAAAATGGTGATGCTGACATGGTATACATTCTTGACTTGAAAATAAAGATAGTTGGTAGCAAAGAAATAGACAATACGTGTTATATGGCATGCAGTGAATATGTTATCGTTTTTGTAGATGAAATAAATCAAAGGATGAATGCTTGAGCCTTAGAAGCATGAATTGAGGACCTTTATTCAAGGAGAAATAGGTGCTAATATGTGTTATATGTGTTGTACATATTATTATATATATTTTGTATACTTATGTCAGATATATCATTGTACTGGACAAGATAGTAGACGAGGTGATGATTACAAATGTTGTGGTTGACACTCTAATGTTTACACATTTGTTGTATTATCGTATGAGTTGATATATTGTTACTCACTAGACTTTATGTTTACTGTTTGTTGTTAATGGCATATATCCAATAGCAATTGAGTAGGATCTTAGAAGTTATGCTTAAGAAATTCAAAAACAGGTAAGTTATGCTTAAGAATTTCAAAAGCAGAGTAGAGGTTATATGGAAGATTAAAGATGGTAGCATCCCCATTTTTCTTATGGTTGGGATATGTTGGGAATTAAGGCTGCAAGTTATATCATGTTGTCGATGGGTTATATATAGCTAGAATTTTACATTTTTGTTATGCTTAGGATTTGTTGGGAATTGTATAGGTTATAATACGGGGTTATTGTCACTGTAGCACAACGAAGTTTGGTATTTTCTCCGGATTGGTCACCGAAGTTTTTTTTTTTTTTTTTTTCGCAATAGGTCACTAAAGTTCATATTTACGTGCTAAATAGGTCGTCGACGTTAAAACTAACTGGTTTTCATGTCAGTGTTGGGACCTATTTAACATATTTAACATGTACATCTATCCTTGGGTGGACGTATAATTGTCTACATGTTACCTCATATTACCCTATTTCTATAGGATTTGTGTTTGTAGAGCGAGTTGTTGTGAAATTGTAACTATCTATTATATTGTTTCATATTCTTCATAGTGGGCCCACATTTCATATGTCAAAGCTCATACATGGAAGCAGTCTCTCTACCCTTGGATGGACATACAACTGTCTACATGTTACCTCCTATTACCCTATTTCTATAGGATTTGTGGTTTTGTTGTTGTTAAATAAAAAACAAATAACAAGTATACACATTACATTTTGCATATATACTCTTAACTATATAGTTATATGCATAACGAGTCACTACCCAATTTCAATAACACCAAGTCTTACCAATAGTCCTTGCAAGAACATAACCCATCTACAAAGTGGTGAAAACGACTAGCATCCCTTACAATTATCGTCCTCCTCGAAACCTTTGAGACATATTTACTAAATTCATGACAATCACCACAAATCCTTAGGTTCTTAGCAACCAAGATTGGCGAACCACCACTCACACTAATCAACCCAAAAGCAATTGCGAGTTTCTCACTATGACTAGAAAGCCTCGCCATTTTTCTCTCATCATCTTCATCATGAAGTACCCATCTCAAATCAGGAACATACCCCATTTCCTTAACCAAAGTCAACAAAAAAGTCAACTTTCTATAAATAGCTTCACACTCTCGGTGCGCTTTATCTCCCGCTACAAAGAAATGAAGCTCGCTTTTTACAACAATCCAACTTCTTCCAGCTGGCTTTTTCAAACCATTATTTTCAAGAATCAATCTCAATCTTTTTACTTCATTCCAAAGTCCACAAGCAGCATAAATATTCGATAACAACACGTAATTTCCAGCATTTTCTGGTTCTAATTTGACAAGATTCTCAAAGACACTTTCAGCCATGTGGGTATCTGAGTAGACTCGACAACCACCAATCAAAGCTCGCCACGTGGACGCATCCGGTTCCATAGGCATACTGTCAATCACATTTTTCGCTTCTTTCAAGAAACCCCCACGAGCTAAAATATCCACAAGACAATTATAATGTACAAGCTCACGGGTAATTCCAAAATCTTGAACCATGGAATGAAAAAGTTGTAAACCTTTTTGTATCATACCAGAATGACTACAAGCAGATAAAACAGACACAAATGTTACTCGATTTGGTTTAAATCCTTGTTTGACCATTTTTGAAAAAGTCAACATAGCTTCATCCCCATGTCCATGCATTCCATAGCCAGCAATCATTGCATTCCATGAAATAATATTTGTTTCCGATAATACCCTAAAGAGCTTTTCACCGTATTCCAAACTACCACATCTTGAGTACATAGTTATGAAGGCATTCACAAGGGCTAAATCGTAATTTAACGACGAAAACCTTCTTAATGTGTACGCGTGTAAGCATTTTCCTTGTGGGAGATTGGAAAGTTGAGTGTATAACGAGAGAACGTTTATGATAGTGACAAAAGTCGGTTTTACCCTTGTGATCATTTCATGGAAAAGAAGCAAAGTTTTGTCGGGTTGATTGTTTTTTATGTAAGTTGAAAGCAAAGAGTTCCAAGAAATCAAATCTTTATAAGGAAATTCCTCAAATACCCTCATACCCGTTTCTTCATCTTCACAATTTATATACATTTTTGTAAATGCGGTGTTTAAAGACGCATCTATCTCAATCCCACATTTCATCACATAACCATGGATTGATCTACCAATATTTAAAAGATCTTTTCTATCAAAAACATCAAGAATTGAAGTTACCGTTTGAGAATTCGGTTTAATATCCAACTTTAACATCCGTGTGAAAATCTCACAAGCTTGAATTTTTAAGTTATTTTGAGCCAAACCGGAGATGAAAACATTGCATGAAATGACATCTATGTCCTTCATCTTATTAAAAACCCTTGTGGCATCTTCAATAGAGTTAAACATTGTGTACATATTCACCAAGCTATTTCCAATATGTTTGTTACTTTCTTTGTCTATCTTAAAAGCATAAGCATGTAAGCTTTTACCATTTACCAAACCGTTAGACATGTGAGCACAAAGAGGCAGGATAATGACTATTGTTCGTTCATTTACGATAATGCCCTCCAACTGCATTTCGTTTAATAAATATATTGATTCGTCGATTAATCCGCTTTCTACATAACACGATAACATAGAGTTCCATAATGCAACATCTTTTGTTGGCATCGAGGTAAATAGTGCATAGGACGAGTTTAAATCTGAAAATGTGTTGTACATGTTGACCAATGCGTTGACTATATGGATATTTTTATGACCGAATTTGATAACTAGTTGATGAACTTGCATACCTAGTCCATGATTTTCAAATTTAGCACAGGCCTGGATGGCTAGTAACATTGTGACAGAATCACATGTGAATCCTTCATTGAGCATGAGAATGAAAAGATGTAGAGATTTCAAGAAATCCCCATGGTCAATGTACCCACTTATTATAGTGTTCCAAGTTATTGTGTTTCTTGAAGTTAGTGTCTTAAAAACAAGAAACGCAGTTGAAGGATTAAACTTTATATAAAACCCTATTAAAGAAGAATCCACATGAGGGTTTGTGTTAAACAAACCATGTCGCAAGCAATACGCATGTATCTCCTTTCCAGATTTCAATTCCAAAAGCTCCCCACATACTCGAAGTAACTCAACAATGGTTACTGAATTCGCCTTTAGATTGTGCTTTTGCATCTGAGAAAACAAATGAAGAGCTTGTTGGTATTCAGAAGAGAAAACACACCCATAAATCATAGCATTCCATGAAACGAGATCTCTCTCAGTCATTTCATCGAACACGTTGAGTGCATTCTGCAACATCCCGCATTTTGAATAGAAATCCACGAGAGCCGTCTGAACACGGATGTTAGAAGTCAAATTTGTACTCGAAATTGCATTGTGCAATTTCTTGCCTTTTTCGATGGCTTGTAGCCGGCTACAGGCCTTGAGTACGAGCGGCAAAGTGGCGTTATCCGGCAAAATACCCAAAGATTCCATCTGGGTATATGTAGCGAGTATAGCGCGGTCATCTTTTAGCTTAGTGTGGTGCTTGATTATTGAGTTCCAGTGTTTTGATTCGTGGGTTTGCGATGGGATAAAAGGAACTTTTTGGAGGCTTAGGGATAAAGGGACCTCCATCTTTGAGAGGTAGTTGGCATTTGGCGGTTGAAAATTAGAGACCTTGTTCAAATGATGTTCTTGCTTTTTCTTTGGATCAACCGCAAAAAAACTACTTTTGACGATTTTATTTCGATTATTAATTAACTAATTAATCATATTTTTTAAATAAAAATGTTTTTTTCAAATCAGCAAATACTAATGGTTACTTATTATCGACTATAAACCTTCTAAGATGCCAATGACTTCCAGCCTAGCTAGTTCGAGGCATCGATGTTATATACCCATGTGAGTGGAGGTCAGGGGTTCTACTTCTGACTGGCACACATGTGGGGGATTTTCTTTGGAGTGACGAAGCAGGGGGAGGGAAAAGGTTCGTGCTTTTGGGCGCCGGCTAAATGCCGACCTGGTTCACCACGACTGAATACGCTCATATAATTATTTGTCGTTTCCAAAAAAAAAAAAAAAACATTCTAAGATGAGAAAGCAATAAAGGGAATTCCAAACTAAAATTTAACTGACATATAACTAAACCTGTCAATAATCTCTTTTAAACTTGAAGATTTTTTAATGAACTAATATTACAAGTTGATATGGCTAGTAATTAGCTGAGTCAGGGTATTTTTGCTTCTATCTTGTATGGGTCAGTTTAACAATACAAATACAAGTGTCCATCTTCAATAAATTCACAGTCCATAATTTCATTTGTAAATGCCTAATCCAGTACACAAATTTAAAACCTAAAACACATCTCTAAAACATAATTTATAATTATGCAGCACAATGTTGAAGCAAAATCCAAATACAATTCTAAAACCTGGATTCCCAAATGATACTTTTGGCATAGATCACCGTGAAGCCGGAGACACAATCGTTCAACATTTTTTTTTTCCATTTAATAATGTGGAATTAGCCCAGTTGGTAGATGCTTTGTCTTCTTAGACAGACGGTCTTTGGTTCTATCCTAGACATAGATGTTTGACTAACTTGGAGTTCTAAGACCAAGAGGAGCCGTGACCACTCACCCCAAGGGGTTGGAGTGCCACGTAGGCGCCACCTCACCTTTCCCTCACTAACCATTCACCCTTTCAATTCTAGGAAATGGTAACCACTCACTTTTTTTAATTAAATAAATAATATAATTTAAAACAAAGAAAAATAAATTAAACAAATAACATTTAATTAAAATCATAATATTACAAAATAAAAAACGTACACGATAATTAAAATTTTATAAATGGGAAATTAAAACCGAAATACGATAATTAATTTCCTAGATATCTAGGTGAATTTTTCACAACATTCCATGCATCGAGATGCGTCAAGTCTGTGTTGTATGTCACCCGTTACTGTTCTACGGCTTGCTCAACGATCTCTTCGTTAGTTGCACCGGGTTGGCGGTTTGCCGATAAGTTTAAGTAATTTGGTGAAATTTACTTAATTTTGGTGACATAATCCTCCATTTGTAACAAGGGTGATCCATACTCCAATATTCTACTCTACCTAATATAGTGTGAAACGATTCTTACACAAGTTCCCAGAATGGGCGATTGTTTCCCACGTTGACCTTGTCGTTGACGTTGATCCATGCGGTTGCCAAAGCGGCTTCTTCATGTTGAGTCCATACCCAACGATTATTTCCATTTCCGACGCCAACCATTTTTTATAAAAATGTGTAGCTTGTTTTATATTTTATAGAGATATGAGTAAGAAATGTGTGATTTTTAAATGGGGTTGAAAGAGGTATTTATAGTTGGGTAAAAAAAAAGATTTTTTTTAAAACTAGCCGTTATTAGCCATTGGGGGGGGGGGGTAATTTGCAAAAATAATCAAAGTAAAGGGTTATATATGGAAAATGGGTAACAGATCACACGAGGGGTTCTAACCCACGGTGGGGACTTCACCGCGGGCACCTATCCAACTGGGGCAGTGTACCCGCATGGTGAAACCCCTCCATCGTGGACACAACATAGTTCACGCCTCCCGCTCCTCTCGATCTAACTGCTAACCACTAACCACTCGTTCTAAAAAAACATTTAAAATCATATAACTTTGTTTTACTATCTTATATAAAATTTAACCACTTGATGTTACACACTTACCAACTTATGTGAGAGTTTTCTATCATTCTGTGTATTTATTATTGTTAGTGTATCCCACATTGGTGCGACACGGTCCTATAAGTTTGTATATATGTTGGAGTCTCCCCTCTTTCCACAAGGGCTCTTTTGGAGAGACATTATTGGGCTCCACATATATTTACATGGTATCAGAGC
This sequence comes from Cichorium intybus, assembly GCA_023525715.1. Classification (NCBI taxonomy): domain Eukaryota; kingdom Viridiplantae; phylum Streptophyta; class Magnoliopsida; order Asterales; family Asteraceae; genus Cichorium; species Cichorium intybus. Next base: position 124,953,875 of record CM042009.1, read on the forward strand.
CGGTGTCCCGCACTCCTGTAACCTCATCGAGCCTACGTCTCTGAGGGGGAGTGTTAGTGTATTACATTGAATGTTAAAAAAAAATATTACATAAAAAGGTTAAAAAAGTATATTGTATATTAATAGAAAAATAAAACTATAATGTTTTTTAATTTTTAATCCTCTTTTCCTTAGAAGTACACAAAATCCATAGTCGATGACATTGTGAAATTTTTATCTATATGTATGAATTGCTACGTTCTTAGACTACATTTTACTACATTTATTAATGACTGAAGATACAAATTAGTACAGATTCATGGACTAATTTAGTAATTTAACTCGATAAAAGTTAAAGTAAAGATCTTCAAAATGATGACCTTTTCATGGACCTGTAATGTTTTTTTATTAAGCATGTAATGAAAAGATTCGTTTTTATGGTTAAATTCCATTTTAGTGTTTACAAAGGAAGCAAACCTACAACCATATAATTGAGTTGACTACGAAATTACAAACTCAAACTCTTATCGCACGTATATACATACATACATATATATACCTAGACTCTATTATAACTTAATGTGAGTTACCTATTGTCATGTACATGACATTAGGGTCAAGTAGGAAACAAAACGCTCAAGTCTGTTTTTTATCGAAATATAAATAAACACAACACTAGGCTTCGATTGATTTACTAGATAATAAGCCTCAAAACTGGAGTTTGGTTGGTTGAGGTTTGAAAGAGATATCCATGAGCCATGGCATGGTTTTATAAATCGATAGTCATGAAATGTCGACCCATCTTACATATAGTTTCGTGATGATGTTGGATAGTTTTCCAATGTATGGTGTCTTATTATTCCATGGTTTGGTAGTTTGTTTACATATATATTATGTTCGTTTTGTTATATGTGTGCATAATATCAAGGGATACAAGCTTAGCTTAGCTTGTGCGTTGGCCCAATAGAGCCGGTCCAAACTTTTTTGGGGCCTAGGACGAGAGGAAAAACAAATGGCCCTAAATAATGATGCTTTCTTATTTGCATAGTACGAGAAAGGAGAATTGAAGGGGTATGAGAATGGAGAGGAAAATGAGAATGATTCAAAGATGATGGTCCCTTTTAGAAAGTGATTGAAGCATGGGTATGAGAAGAGAAGAGGGGAATGAGAATGATTCGAATATATGGTCCCTTTTAGAAAGTGATCGAACATGCTGCAAACATGATTTTAATTTTAGCTTTTTTTATAGTTGAAAGTATTCAGATAATAGAAAACAAGTTATTGTGACGTGGAATCTAATTTTCTCTTTGACATTATTGTCGCTACAAATGACAGTCTGTATATCAGATTGCACATTAAATTTCAATGTTGTGGAGTTGGACCGCATCTGCAGAGTGGCTGTGAGGTAGTTATGGAGTAGCAAACTCTAGTTGTAATGTCTCGACAAGCTTGTCTCCAGGGGCGGATTTAACAAGATGCCCGGGTGTGCTCGGGCACACTACGATTTTTTTCGGAATAGTGCAAAAATTTTCGAAATTTTTTTTATATATACGTGCCCACCTCGATAAAAAATAAGTGCCCCTTACAATTATTTTTAAATATACGTGCTCACCGCAACCATTGAGAGATGCTTTTCGGCAATGAAGCTTTTGAAGACGGAGTTGCGGAATAAAATGAGCGACGAGTTCATGAACGACGCTTTGATTTGTAGTGTAGAACACGAAGCACTTACAAATGTTAAAACCGAAAACGTCATTAATCGGTTCCAAAAATGAAAGACAGAAGAGGTCACATTTAAAATGTAATTTTGTAGGGTAGTTTTTCGTATGTAATGTTTATCGTACTTTTTGTAGACTTTTTATTATTATATATTGCCGAAAAAAAAATTTGTGCCCCTCACGGTGATTTTTCCTGGCTCTGCCCCTGCTTGTCCCGCTCACTCATCAAGAGCAATTGTGGTGTCTTTGAGCCGTAGCCAAGAAGTCCGCATTTACAGGGTACTGGTGACATCTTAAGCCAGATTAGTCAGCGTTGTTTTTCGAGTTTCACATTATTTGTAAATTTTTTGGTCAACCTGTCAGTCTAAATAAATTACTTATGAATAATTGTAACCTTGAGAAAAATGCGTAAATGACGACTATCAATAAAAATCTATCTCTAATGCATCGGAGATGTATTTCGATTTCCCAAATCGAATGAATCATGTTAAATCCTTGTGTTCTTTATTTTCTTTATATCTTTATTTTACCGTATTTGTATGTGTTTAACGAATTCTTTAATCCTAACACAAGAATAAATTGTGTGCATGAAAACAATTTCAGTTTTCTATATGGTTCATTACTAAAATACATATAATTCTAATAAAATACTTTTTATAATGATTTTTTTTTTTTGAAACGAAATGTTAGTTATTAGAAATTAGTATATCAAGTTAGTCAAATTCGGACTATGATTCATTGTTATTCGTGCAACCAAGCGCTCAAAAAATATCATCCGAACATCCTCCTTTTATGTAGTATTGTAAAATGTGTAACGGTCAATGTTTCCTATTGAAGGGTCGAAGTTACAAAATCAAAATTTTAATGTCCAAATGCATAAATTGAAAATGTTTAGGGACCATTTGTGGTTAAATTCAAACGACACCGTATATACACGGTCCATTTTGGAACATCACTTTCCTTTCAACCAATTCATCGATTGCACAAAGCTAATCAAAACATCGCGATCCTCTGTCGCTTCTTCTCAAACTCGAAGCCTATAAACCCTAAAATCGCAAGGATATTTGTGCTGCCAAAAACAAAATGTTCTACAGAGGGTAAGACTCCTTTTCTATTTATTACCTTCCACATTTGTAATGTTTCTATATCTTTTCCAGATCAACATATGCGTTTATGTATGTAAAATTTTCGATAGTTAAAGAATTGACCGGATAATACAGGTTTCGCTCTTCAATTAATTTGTGGGTTTTGTGTTTTACCGATTATCTCACATATTGATGTTTATAATTTGCTTTCCCTATACTGGATTTACATTAACATGTAAATAGATCAATTAATTTAGATTATACCTCCGTCCCAAAATCTATCATTATATCTTTGACGTTAAATTAGATGAAGAGCTGTGCTGTTACATCCTCAATTTTATAATTAGGGTTTGGGGCAATGAGATTAAGCTTGCACGTTACCGTCTAGGTAAACAAATAATAAATCCTCACTGAAATTATTCAATAGGAAGTAGATTAACATATTTAAGTCGTTGTATATGTATACCTGATAGATACTTTAAAAGAATTGGTATACATTAGGTATGGTAGCAAGCATAATAATGAAGAACGAACTTCAAGCCATGTTTTATGTTTTATTTTCCCACATTCCTCCTTTTTTATTCCGTTATACTTTCTATAAATTTTTACTCACATGATAATTGCATTTTCTTTTAGCAAATACGTGGATGTAGGTGACGGGCGAGAACCGGGCCTAAAACGCCAACGTGTAAATATAATCGATCAAACCTCATCATACTACACCACCCCACCCCCCTCAACCTACCTCTACACACCCCCTACCTACTCCTACACCCCCCACCCCCCCACCTTCCCCCTCGTAAAATTACGCGGCCTACCCTTCGACTGTTCCGAATCCGACATTTCCGAATTCCTCCACGGCCTCGACATCGTCGACATCCTATTCATCCACAAACACAACAAATTCGCGGGCGAAGCATACTGTCTCCTCGGGTACCCTTTCCAAGTCGAATACGCGCTTCAAAGAAACCGACAAAACATCGGTAGGCGATACGTGGAAGTATTTAGATCCAAAAAGGAAGAATATTATAAGGCGATAGCGAACGAGGTTGATGGGACACGCGGTCGCGGTCCCCGCGCCGCGGTGGGGCCCACAAAACAAGGGGACAGGATGGGACACGGGAGAATGTGGAACATACGGGGGTGGTTAGGTTGAGGGGGTTGCCGTTTGTTGCGAATAGAGAGGATGTTTTGGAGTTTTTTAAGGAATTTGATTTGTTGGAGGATTCGATTTATTTTACGGTTAATTTGGAGGGAAGGGCGACTGGGGAGGCGTTTGTGAAATTTGGGAGTTGTGAGGAGGGGAAACGCGCGATGGTTATGGATGGAGAGTGTCTTGGGAGTCGGTATATTGAGTTGTTTCCTTCTACCGTTGAAGAGTGGGAGGATGCGGCCGAAAGGGGCAGGTATTTTTATTTATTTATTATTTACATAATGTATATAAATATCATGTTTCATTCCATCCAATAAAATTTGTTACGAAGAATGGGACAAATTGTACCGGAGAGGACATGATGGGACAATTGATGTCACTGGGACAAAAATTGCAACTTTTTGTCCCACCCAAATAGAGACAGACTGTGTATCTGTCTCTATTAAGTCCATCAAGTAAAAAAGAAACAGACACTTTGTGCTAAACCTAATGCCTTTATTTCTTGGTATTAGAGCGAATGTGCCAAAACCTTGTGAAGAAGACACGCCCGTGTTACGAATGAGGGGATTACCATTTTCAGCTGGAAAAGACGATATACTCGACTTTTTTAAAGAATTCGCGTTATCCGAAGACTATATTCATATGACATATAATTCGGAAGGAAGACCAACAGGTGAAGCGCTTGTGGAATTTGCAAATGTGGAAGACTCAAAAGCCGCATTGGCCAAAGATCGGATGACACTTGGCAGTCGTTACATAGAATTGTTTATGTCGTCACCGGATGAGTTAAGGGATGCGGTTTCAAGGGGTCGATGAATTTTCTTTTCTTGTTTTTTTTTAATCTTTTTATTTGACTTGTGGGTTTATCTAGTTGTATTGGTATAAATGATGTTTTAACATCTTTTGTTGCTTATGATGAGGAATGATGGTGATTGTTTTAGTGACAATGTGGAGTTGTTGGAAGCAAAAATGCACAGGCAGGTTTTAATTGTGAATATATCCAAAGTTTTGTGCCTGCCTTTTTTGGTTTGATTTTTTTTTTTTTTTTTTTTTTTTTTTTTTTTTTTTTTTCCGGTTTGAAGTGTGGTTTTGTAATATAATTTGTCAGATGATATTCAAGTGTGAGACGTTCTTGTTGTCTTTGAAATATTTGAACAAGTTTAGTTCAAAAGTTTATGCTAAGATAATATTGAACTTTTTACATGTTTAGTAGATTATTTGGGATAATATGAAAGGTCATTGAAGTATCTAGGTAGGAGAACAATCCAACATTTGAAAGGTCAAGAGAGGTTACTCAACTTTAATTTGATTCGATTTATAAGGTAGCCTTTTTCATTGCTTTCTATTAATTACTTTCTATTATTGTCTTAACTATATATATATATATATATATATATATATATATATATATATATATATATATATATATATATATATATATATATATATATATATATATATATATATATATATTTCATTTAAGACATTAAATTTTGGGGAATACACTCCGTTGTAGAATTCAGAATTGCAGCTGTAAATTTCTATTTATTTGTGTGTATGTATGTGTGTCTGTGTGTCTGTGTGTATATGTACTTGTGTGTATGTATCGTGTGTTTGGCCATAATAGTCAATTTTCATGTGTTCTCGTTTATGAACATACGTAATTTTCATATGGTTCTATGATTAGGTGATATAAATTGGTTTATATTGAATCTGTATATATATATATATATATATATATATATATATATATATATATATATATATATATATATATATATATATATATATATATATATATATATATATATATATATATATATATATATATATATATATAGAGTTAGTATTAAATGAAATTATTATATATTGTGCAAATTTAAGACTTAATCTGGACCATCAAATTGAAAAAATCAAAGGCTGTGATCAGAATGACATTTTTGTAAGAAAGATAAACAATGTACGCATGTTTAATGAGATTCAAACGACAAAGGGCAAATCGGTCAAATTGAATTAGGAAAACAGAACTGAATATTGCTACTATCACGCGACACGATTCTACATCATGTAGACGGTTATATGTTCAGAGAATCATAACATATCGAGAAAACCTAGAATCCAGCAGCAGAAAACCCACCATTCGCATACGAAAAACCCTAATTGAAAACCTAATTGAAGACGATAATCAGAGAGGAAATTATGGAACAAAGAAGAAGCAGCTCGCGACAAAGAGATAAAACCCAATTCAAGAACACAGCCGTTAACCCAATTACAGTGGATAACTTGGATGATTTCGTGGAACCATTTAAATGTACATTCTCTAAGAATGTCCTAAACCCACATTCTCTAAGAATGGGTAAAACGAAGATAACAGTTAACATGAATATGTAAAAACAGAACAACTTTATATCATTCCCTGAGAATAACATCAAAGGAAAATAAATGATATCAATTCTCTGAGAATGACTTAAACCCACATACTATAACAATGCCTAAATACAACACAACAGATTACAGTAATCTGTAAAACGAAATGTACATTCCAAATAAATAATATGTTTCCATCACGTGCCCTCCATGTGACCTTCTCAACACACAAGTTGATCACGGTATTGTCACTCCCAAAGTAATAAAGAACATTTTATTTCTTCCAATTAAAATATTTATTATTATTGTTACTATTTGTTAGACTAAACTACAAAAATGGTTCATGTAGTTGTTAAAAGTTGCACTCCATATCTAACTTTATTTTTCTCTAATCATTTCGTCCTAAAAAGTGGGCAGCTATTTTGAATTTGATCCATGTGTTTCGATTATGGGTTTAATCTAAAATAACTATTTTATTCGTAAAATAATTTGTTTTTGATTTTGTTATTATTTCTCTGTTATTATTTTATTATTATCATATACTTAAAAGAAATGCAAATGTTTCGATTTTACTGTACATGTATATGTCTCTGTCATGGAGTCTTTGAATATCAAAATCAAACCCAAACCAAATGCTCTAGATGAAGATGAATATATTCATCGAATTCTAAAAATCCAAATCTGTGAAACTATGGTTTTTGGTTTTGGTTATCTAAACCAAAATATCTAAACAAATAGATGGATTATCCATCGGGTCCAATTATATATACAAATGGTTGGTTATCTTTAAATTAAACTTGTTTAAACCTACTTTCTCTAAGAATGGATAAAACCAAGATAATAGTTAACAGGAATATGTAAAAACAAAACAACTTTATATCATTCCCTGAGAATAACATCAAACGAAAATAAATGCTATCAATTCTCTGAGAATGGCTTAAACCCACATACTATAACAATGCCTAAATACAACACAACAGATTACAGTAATCTGTAAAACAAAAAAAATACAATGAATTCTCTGAGAATGGAGTAACATCAATTAAGATTTGCAAAAAATCTCTAAGGTTAAAGAAACATAAAAGTGAACACAATTCTGAAAAAAAAAAACTATAAACCCCCACAACCAATTAGAAATACAACTCGAACCATCATTCTCCTTATTACATTTTTTTTCAATATCTGTTATTCTTAACCAAAAGTTATGAAACTAAAAGGATCTAAAAGGGCAATTTCTACTATCATGATAGCTAACTTATTATATATTTTGCAAAATCTCTTATTATAACTGCTAAAGTCTTCCATCTTGTAAACATCATCATAAAAAAAATTCCCTTGACAATTCCAATCTTACAATCATCAAAACGCATACACCTATCCAAATAGACATATTCTCCTGAAAAACAACATTTGATTAATTAAAAAATTAGTTAACTCTCTTAGAATGTCAAAAAACTAGTAAACAAATAGCACATTCTCTTAGAATACACTTTAACTAACAAAAATTAACACCATTCTCCTAGAATGATGTACATATCCCTTGGCATACAAACACAATTAACAAATATAGAAGCACATTCTCTTAGAATAGACTTTAACTAACCAAAATTAACACCATTCTCAAAGAATGATCTAAATATCAAATAACGTAGAAACACAATTCAGGAAAATATATAGATCGCATCAGAATTAACAGTAATCACATACAATCAGAACATAATTAGCTCAATTATATCATTTGCATAATCGAAATTCACTCAATTATAACATTCGCACAGCATAATTGTCGAAATCACGAACATCGTTAACAAAAATATTACCTGTGTCGAATTCCAATTCATTCTCTACGAAAACTTGACCAATCACTGTGAATTTATGATCGATTTTGACGATAACCACAACATCGATATTTATCAACGAAGGATTCGATTCTTAAATCAATTTTGATAAGGATTCGATTGTTTTAGAATTGATTCTGTTATCAATTTCGAATTGATTCCAATCTCATAAGCGGTTACAATTTACACGTAACATATTAATTGTAGTTAATTTTATTTAATTTCAAAATTTCTTGTCTCGTTAAATTACCGATCGTAACCTTGAAGAATGAAGGAACGTGATTAAGACCTACGATCGCACAATAATTAGCATCCACATTTGAACCTATATATATATATATATATATATATATATATATATATATATATATATATATATATATATATATATATATAAAATATATATATATATATATATATATATATATATATATATATATATATATATATATATATAATAAGAATGACAATTATTGTGTTACCTTGTAACCAAATCCTAGCGATCAGATTTCATTCTCGTAAGAGTGAAAAAACTGAAAATTTTTCATTCTTAAAACAATGAACTAAATTTTGTACATCAAAACAACAAGAATGTAATGAATTGTTTCAATTATAAAAAAATTACTGGAAAATTTACATCACAACAATAAGAATCTACAAAAATTGTAAGAATTCTGGAAAAAATAAAAATATTTTACATAAAACAACAATATTCTAAATGAACAGATAAGACATTCTTAAAAGAATGTGTTTTAAATTAGTGGTCCATATTGAGTTTCAAAGTTACACAATACTTGTCAGGATATATTTGATCCTGGTCCTATATATATATATATATATATATATATATATATATATATATATATATATATATATATATATATATATATATATATATATATATATATATATATATATATATATATATATATATATATATATATGTTCAAATACATCCAACAATTATTGTGTGATTGTAGGACCAATTATGGATCAATCAACATCTAGGGTAAATTAGTCATTTAAATAATACAATTATAATTTTATATTAATTAATTAATTGAATTGTCCAAATTAAATGGCTACAATTAATGAATGAAACCTGGAAATCCATATTAACACGTCATTGTGGTTCGCCAGTTTCTAAACTCCGCCTTTGCCTCTTAGACCTTCGAATCGTCGTCTTCCTCAGCCGGTAGCACCATCGTCGACGCTAAAGCCACCTCCAGTGGCCTTGACTGATCGCCGACAACATCAATTTCGCTGTTCTTCGTCCGTTTCTCCTCGTCCATTTACTCATACCAGAAAAACTATAAAAGCAAAATTAGAATCATGTCCAACAAAGGGCTTTGAAAGCCACGAGCGACTTCTATTCGAGAAATGGCGACATCGATCACGAAGACAACGATGACAACGAAGATGAAGATGACGATATGGAAGATGAAGAAGACAATGAAATCAAGGACCAAGTGTATGATTTCTTTTGGAAGATGTTCAACGATGATATGGAAGATGAAGATAACGATGAAATCAAGGACAAAGTGTATGATTTTCAGGTCTAAGATTGAATGCTTGATCATTCTCCGAGAATGGTTCATTTTTTTTAACACTGTAATTTTTTTTATCAAAAGGCATTATCTGAGAATGTCTTCGAGAATGGTTCGTGTTCATTTTCCGAGAATGGTCCACATTAACCCACTTCGTTTTTTTATTATTTATTTTTAGAGCTTATTTTTTATCAAAAAAAAAAACCGAATATACCAAAAGTCATAATTTTTAATGCTCTTTCAATAGACATCCATATCAATATATAAAAAACGAAAAAAAAATATTTCAAAAATTTTGTTCAGATTCATAACACCTAATCAATGTAAATCTGAACTATAACAAAATTTTATAGAATATTATTCAAATGTGAATGACCATTGAAATTTTTTTTTCAACAATGATTGATTATTCAATAATAACTCATGTAAATTTAAATAAATTTTTAGATTCAGATGTGAATCTCACTAAATTCATATGAGTTTAAGTAAATTTCATTTATATTCTTTACAATTTCAATAATTTGGTAATATACAATTGAATTAACTAAGATTCACAAATATATTTATTTAAAGTTACACGTGAATGAACAAAAAAATCAGGTACAATATCATTTATATGTGAATTAATATATCTAAAACCTAATGCACACTATTTTTAACCTTTTGATTATATACAAATTAATTAATTTAGATTCACAAATTAATTTGCTTAAACTTCACATGTGAATGATAAAAAATTATCGAAAAAACCGAGTATAATTATCATTTATATGTAAATTAACATGTCTAAAACAATGCATTTCAGTTTAGATTCACATGGCGAATATCGATGTCTATTTGTAGAGGACAAAAAATTATGAATTTTGGTATATTTAGTTTTTTTTCGAAAAAAGAATAAACTTGAAAACTAAAAAAAAATAAATGAAGTTAGTTTTTTACTATGATCCGCTACATGTGCGTCCAATTAAGAAATTTAAATCATTCTCTCTGGCCGTCGATATTTTGCATTACGACCATACGATTGGTTCCTTGGTTTCTTGTTTAATTTTGGTTCTCTATTGAACTTATATATATATATATATATATATATATATATATATATATATATATATATATATATATATATATATATATATATGTATATGTATATGTATATGTATATGTATATGTATATGTATATATATATATATATATATATATATATATATATATATATATATATATATATATATATAGGTTCAAATGAGAACCATTAAAAGATTGAGAACTAAAAAACCTAATCCAAGCCACACATTATTTTAATCTAAGGGTTATGGGCTATATATATATATATATATATATATATATATATATATATATATATATATATATATATATATATATATATATATATATATATATATATATATATATATACAACCCTCCGTTGAAGTGCGTCAAAGGCCGAGATTAGTTTTCACGGTTCTCAACTTTTTAATGGTTCTCATTTGAACCTTTCTCTATATATATACATATATATATATATATATAAATATATATAAATATATATATATATATATATATATATATATATATATATATATATATATATATATATATATATAGAGAGAGAGAGAGAGAGAGAGAGAGAGAGAGAGAGAGAGAGAGAGAGAGAGAGAGAGAGGCGCACACCTCAGGGTTCCTATGATGTTCAAACATATCATACATGAATGCAATGTCGTTCTTCCTGTTTTGTGCCTAAAACTTGAAGGTGCTATTCTTTTGGATTATAGTCCAGCTAATTTTGTGATACATGAGCATATGTAGAAATATATTATAGAAAGAGTAAACTTACACGATCCTAGATATTATCCGGCCATTTGATTATCACAAACAAACCTTATTTTTTTCCTTGGTCTCTAACATTGCATATTTATGGACCGCAACAATATGGTACAAATTTAAAATTACAAGGTAAGGAGAAAAAATTTACGACATAAGAGTAAACAAATCATAACGCACAATCTATTTCTTGTAAACATTAAATTTTTTGTGATAAATAAAATCAAATATAAATGACAAAAAATGAAAAGTCTACTGATTGTTAAATATTTTTGATATTACACGACGTGTTAAAGACTTCTTTTTATATATTTAATTACTGAGCTTGCCTTTTATTCAACTCATAAAGTATCCATCCACAACCGACGATTAATTTTTAACCATTTGAATATGGTTCATGGAGGTTATTTATTATACATTTTAAAATCTTAAATGATAAGGTTTTCACTTTTTTTTTGAACGGCGGCAATTTATATAAAAGAGAGCAACTAGCAAGGTGCTAGAAACAAAAAAGAGTTACATGAAACAAGCATTATAAGGAGATACAATCCAGTCAAACCAATCAAAACTAGAAAAACGGGATCTAAATTTAACCCAATTAAACGCTATAATCTTTATATCGTCCCCCGTTTCAAAAATAGAGGCATTAATGCCCCTAAACACAGCATCATTCCGAGCTTTCCAAATGCACCAAACGACCGCATACAGTATGGATTTTGTCAACTTCTCTTTATTCTTGTCCGACATAACCGACTTCAGAACCTCCCTATAATGGGCACAACATTCCGGAATAGAGGAAGAAATGCTACACCACAAAAAAACCCGCCGCCAAAGCTGCTTAGCGAAACTGCAGCTAAAGAAAACATGATCTGAAGTTTCAATATCCGATCTGCATAACGGACAACCATCGGTGTTCAAGACAACTCCTTTCTGCAACAAATTTGCAGCCACAGGCACTCGATCTAGAAGCAATCTCCAAACGAAGCAGTTTACCTTCAAGGGGACCCAATTAACCCACCCAAAGTTCCAGTAGGAATTAGAAGTATCAGTGTTTTCCTCCATAAGACGTCGCAATGAGCTTACCGAAAAAATCCCCGAGGCCTCCTCTTTCCAAACCCATTTATCCGGCACATTGAACAAGTTCACCGAATCAACAAGTCTGATTAAAAGATCCAGTTCAACAGCTTCCAAACCTCTTCTGAGATTTCTCCTCCAGCACCAAACCGGACTACCTTCAATAGAAACGGGAATGCGATCTGCAACAAGACAGTTTTTGCTAACTTCAATATTATAAAGTCTTGGAAACCGGTCTTTGAGAGCCACCGCTCCACACCACTTATCCTTCCAGAAATAAGTATGATTACCATCACCAAGAGTCCTTAAGAATGAATTATCTAAGGAAATATTCCAATCTTCTAGATCCCATTTGACTTGAGAAATAGATAGCCAAGCACCCGCAATTCCCTTTTTCGCAATAGTCGACCCATCAACACCTTTGACATTGTGAAGAGCTTTTATGCACGCCAACCACAAACTATGTCTCTCTACTTTAAACCTCCACCACCACTTGGCCAGAAGTGCTAAATTAAGGCATCTAAGAGACCCAACTCCAAGCCCTCCATGAACTTTAGCTTTAGTAACCAAATCCCAGGAGACCCAATGAATTTTCCTTTTACCTTCAACCCCAGACCAAAGAAAACGCCTTCTAATACGCTCGAGATCATCAATCACCTTTTTTGGCGCTTTAAACATCGAAAAATAATACAAGGGGAGACTCCCAAGCACGGATTTAATTAAAGTCATTCTACCACCAAACGAGAGATTTTTAGCTTTCCAAGATGAAAGCTTACTCTTAAATTTTTCCATAATAGGAGTCCAATTTTTGACGAGTTTCATATTTGCACCTAGTGGGAGACCCAGATACGTACAAGGCATAACCGCGGGTTCACAATGAAGAATGCTTGCAAATCTATCCACCTCCTCCTTATCCACCCCAATTCCAAAGACCTTACTTTTGGCAAGATTCACCTTAAGACCTGAAGCAAGATAGAAACATCTAAGTAAACGATTAAGGTTTATGAGATTTACCTCGGTCCATTCTCCAACGAAGGTCACGTCGTCCGCATACATAAGGTGAGAAACATACGGACCATTATTCGGAAAAGACATCCCATGGAACACATGCTTACATCGAGCCTCTTTAAGCGCAACACTGAGACCCTCCATCGCAATAATAAATAGAAACGGAGACAAAGGATCTCCTTGTCTCACCCCTCTTTTAATAGGAAATTCAGGAGTCGGGGACCCATTCACCAAAATGGAAGCACGAGCGGAAGAAAGACAACCATTAATCCAAGATCTCCATTTTGCACCAAACGACATTTTCTCCATGACCGAATCCAGAAACCTCCAATTTAAGGAGTCAAAAGCCTTGTCAAAATCGACCTTAAACATAAGAAATTGCTTCTTATATTTTTTAGCCCATGATATAAGTTCATTAAGTACCAAAGGGCCATCAAGAATGCTTCTTCCTTCCACATAGGCTGTTTGCTCCATGCTAATAATAGACCCAAGCACCTTCTTCAATCGTATTGCAAGCACTTTTGAAATTATCTTATATAAACAACCCAAAAGATTAATGGGTCTGTAATCCTTGATTAAAAGCGGATCCACCTTCTTTGGGATTAAAGAAATAAAAGAGGAATTACACCCTTTGCTAATAACTCCAGAAAGTTCGAATTCTTTAACAAATTTAAAAATATCGATTTTGAACAAATCCCAAAACTTCTTTATAAATTTGAACGAAAACCCATCGGGACCAGGAGCTTTATCATTTCCGCAACACCAAATTGCATTTTTGACTTCATCCAGTGAGAAAGGACCTTCGAGCAACCCTGTTCGTAAAAGATTGGGGTATCCTAGGCCTTTTGCTCACGTAAAGAAAGATAAAATAATGTATTTTTATTTATACGAGTTAAAAGAATAACATTGTCTATAAAATTCTTTTATCTTTATAAAAAGTATTTATGCTAATAAGATCTTTCCTCGAGGAAGAGATATAAAATGTACGAGGAGTGACAAGATTCCTCATTATAGTCTTATGGATATGATTGCATTCAATGAAGATAAATAATTGTTTTCAAGACACCTACTTAAAAGTAGCATCTAATGACTATGATTAATAACATCCGGTGGTATATTTCGATCTCCTGAGCGAGAAATAACGCATCACGTACACTGTATATAGAGAGCGTATATCTGATCTGAACGTTCTAAAAAAAAATCTGATCTGATCGTTTTGCATGTACGTGGAAGGTGTATGTATATGTATAGTACATAAAAAGTAGAAATACTAAAGTAAAGAGAAACATTAAAGTGATAATATGAAGGTTACTACTCCAACAAGTACTTAGACTTGACATACAAAAAGAAAGTAGATGTCGCATAAGTCTTATGGAATTGTAATACCTTCTTTAAGATAAAATTATCTACCTATGATCACTTTATATAAATCATAATATATGTTTGGATATATACAGAACTTTTACTTATTTTCATCGAACAGCAAGACTACTCGAACACTTATATGAGATATTATTTTTTTTAGTATATCATCAAAAAACCATATTTTTTGTACTAAAAAAATGACAACAGTGTTCGAAATAAGTATTTCGGACCCAAGATAACTCGGATCTAACCTATTTATGTGGCCCATCATACAAACTGGCAACATGTGGAACCCACCACATCCCGAACAATATTCCGGATTCTCTAACAAAAAAAATCCCAAAAAATAGATGAGACGGAAAATAGATTCACACTTTGTTGAGGATACAGTGAATCAGGTTGGTTTTACACATTTTGTCGAATGATTTGTAATCAAATAGGCAAAGCCATAGGTCCGAAATGCGATGAATATCCACAGACCACGAAGACAAATTTGAAATGTGGGCATTCTATAGGTCCGAGTACCAATTTTTCTTTTTTATGGTTGTTAGGGTGTTTTGTGGGTTTTACAACAACTTGCGCTTAGCTTAAAGACCTAATAATAGCAAAAACACGTGTCCAAATGTTTAAGAGTTGTCAATCCTCACAAATGAGATTGAGAATATGTAAAATATGTCCCAAAATATCATTGCTATACTGCACTTAGTTAGAGTACATGATAAGCAGGGTCGAACCACAGAGACACGGGATATAAGGTCTATGCTACTTAGTATGCAATACTAAGAATGTTCTAATGAAGGGGTTTTGTAGTAAAAATAGAAATAGAAAAGAAAAGCATGCAAGTGATAAAAAAATAAAGAATTCAATTGTAAAAAGCCTAGTTCTGAGTCTTCGATGTTTATCAATTTAGATTGAATTCGCTTTGATGTGTTTATGATTCATGATCCTAAGTTGGCTTTTAAAAGTCATAAAAGCAGTCTTTATGAAATTAACCTGCTAAATTGTCTAGATAAAACACGCTCTTTACCTAAACATAGTTCCTTATTACCCAACCTAGATTGCATGCAGGAACTGCATGAGGTGCGCAAGTACTAACAATGTCAAATTCTTCTCATACGCTTGGAAGTGTGTGAACATGTGACCAAATTCTTAACAAGGACGCTTGTTATTGTTACCAAAAATCAAATGTGCAAAATGATTAGATGTCTCACTCAGTCGATTAACATTGCGTGAATTCAATTCATCTAAGGTGGCCAGTCGAAAAATCAAATTCAAGACTAAAATTGAAACGAGAAAATGATCACTAGAATTAATCAAAAACAAACATCAAACGGAATGTTTCTATCTATTTGACAAACATGTCCGAACCCAAAACTACATCTAGGGTTCTAGCCAGACATGGCTAGATTAGAACAAGAAATGTAGAAATGTAAAAGAAAATGTTGCTTACAACCAAATATATGTAAACCGAATCTTGAAAGGCGTGATTCGGCCTTCTAAACCTTTAGAAAATAGCCTCAAAAGCTCTCTAGGTCATGGGATATGATAATGGTTTCTGAACACCTTTTAGGCTGAAATGAGGTGCTATTTATAGGACTTGGAGTAGTTAGAGTTGCTATTGATAAGGTTAGCATCACTAACTTTTGGTCCTCCGGAAGACTAGGTCTGGTCAGCCTTGCAATCGCAATAGCTCGGATGTTTTGCAACCAACATGATAGCGTCGCTAATAGTAAGGTTAGTGACGCTAACCTTCAAATTTCAGCATTTTGTCACCTTTTGCCCCTTTTTCCCCGACTTTTCGTGATATCAGCAGTTAGCATCTCTAATGGTAGTGTTGTTGGATTAGGTGTCTAAGCCATGACTTTACAACTATATTTATCTTGTTAATTGAAGCAAAGTCCATTTGGGTTGCCCTCATAGCTGGAGGTCAGGATAGAGTTCAGTAGAGTAAAAGGTTGATTTATTAATTGTGTAATAAATCAATAGAATTAATTAAATGGTTTATTAATATATTTAAGTGTTAATATATTAATTAGAAACTATAATAATTAATTGAGATTTAATCTAGAATTAATTGGATTTAATTTAGTGATTAAATTAATTAATTAAAAGTGTGAGGACTAGTTTGTATTTATTCAATAGTTGAATAACTGGCAAAGAGAAGTCCAGGGGCCAAAAGTGGCGCCACCCTTGGAGGCTTCTCTAGGGTTGGCGAAAACCCTAATTAGGGTTTAGAGATCTGGTCCAAGTGGTCAACAGGCTTGCCTACTTGGAGGCTCATTCGGGTTTCAGGTGTAACCCTAGGAGGCTATAAAAGGAACCCTCTGGCTCCCCATTATTCACGCCAACTTCAACCAAGATTACTCTGCTGGACTGTCTTCTCCATTGCTGTGGGTATGACTTGCATCTGAGGCAGGATACTTTTGCTGCTAGCTTCAAGAACAAGATTCAAAGGTTGGTTCTTCTGATTTAAACTTTAGAAATAATTATTGGCCTTTAGGTTTTTAGTTTATTATCTTCATAGAAGAAAACATAGATCTTTCTAGGGTTGCATGTGAACCATAGGAATATTTGTGTTCATTGTTTGCTAAAAAACCCTTCAGTGGTATCAGAGCTTAGGCTGTTTTCTTGTGTTTGATATAAACTGCTTAATCTATGTTTGCCTTGAGGTTTTGTGCTAAAACCACCTCTTGGATGAGGCTTTGGTCGAAATCTAGGCTAGGGTTTCCTAACCCTAGCCGCCACCCTCATGGTCCCCCTTATTTGCTTGATTTACTTGCCTTATTTAGTGTGTTGTTATTTTGGTAATTGGATTAATTAAATAACTAGAACCTCTTTAATTTTGGCATGTAAATTTCGAACCATATAGGGGCCAAGATAGAAAAATTAATTTAATTAATTTTATGAAATCTATCTTAGATTTAATTAGTTTAATTAACTGTTAATTAAAAGATCAATTAAATCAGCTTAAAGAATTAATTAAATTTTCAAAAAATAGATATAAATTTGCGAAAATTATGAGATAATAAATTCTTAAATATTTTAATAAGATTAAAATATATCTTATATATTTATGATTAAAAGTTAATTATTTATATATAAGAAAATTGGTTAGTCTTACCGTAAGTAGGCCTCATTCACAAAACTGTCCTATAAAGAGGGTATAAGGCGACTGACTATAAAATGTTAGTCTAATGGGTATCTACTCTTACCCACCGCTCTCCTGGTCAGTCGAGTGTCGTTAGCCGAACGGGTTTGATAGAACCGCTAAGCCTCTTAAAAGTATAATGCTATAATTGAAAGTACTAGAACCTTAAACAAAAACCCCAATCTAGTTACTTTAGGTTAAAAATGTGAATTGGTGCTAATCCATGGAATTGCACATTGCACTTTGTGGAACGTTGGTGGAGCGTGTGTGGTTTACCGGCACGCCAACTGGGGTCTGCAAAGAGTTGCAATGGGTTTCTCGATTTTGTCATTATTAACGGAGCGTGTGTGGTTAACCGGCACGTTAATTAGAGATGGCAATTGACTTCGAGAGTACCAAGCTAATTTGCATGGTTATTCACACCCAGTTTGTGATCCTCGGCATCCCAGTCACAAACAGTGGGGCACATCCGAGACTAAACATGCCATTAAACAGTTCAATGTGTCTCAACAGATCTAGGAATTTCATAAGATGAAATTGATAAGTGTATTATCTACCTTAATGACCATTATGTTGTGATTACGGCATCCCTCTTCACACCATAGTTGGGGTATTTTGGGTCCTAGCCTTAATAATTAATATATTGGGTAATTATTTAAAATGATTAATTAAACTAATAAAATTCTGTTTATTGTAGATGTCTGAATCAAGTGTCTATTCTCCTCCCTCTCCTCCTTCACCCATTTCTGAGAGCATCAGAAAGCACCTGCTAAATATGGAAAGGCTGACTGGCCTTAATGGTATGGCTTCATAAATAGAGAATAGTTCTCTGTTTTGCTAGCAAGCAACATCTGACTGAGTGTCCGCTCCCCAGAGCATGACGTCACACAGTAGCTTGTGATGAGCATGACTCCTTGATTGTTAAGTCAAGGAAAGTTCGTTACCTAATACTATTGATCATTGACCCCGATTTCCGCAGGAATTTAGAATTCCTGGGGTCAGATAAGTTAACACAGCTAGTTGTGGAAAAGTTCCATGAACTGGTTGAGAAAGGACGAGCTAAGATCTTCAAAGAGTTTGAAGTGTGCAGGAAGTAGCGCCAGTTCACATGTTCTCAAGAGTGAAAGACACATAAGTTGTAACGCCAAGACACTCCTTATATGTAAATATAATAAAAAGGGTAAATGGGTCATTTTACCTTAGAAGGGTAATTTGGTCTTTTTGACAGAAAAGGATTTAGTTTGTAATAATATTTTGAGTTTTGGACTTAAAATGTTATAAAAAACTGGTTTTTGTCATAAAAATGTGTTAGTTGTGGCAAAAGTTCAAGAAATAGAATTCCAAGGACTAAAATGCAATTTCTGGAAATATAAAGCTAGAACATTCTCCCACATGTGCAGAAAAGTTTAGAAGCTACGGGAGAGAGTTCTTGAGCGATCGTTGCAAGTCTTGGAGATTTCTTGAAGGTTTGAAGCTTGTAATTCGATTATTGGCTTTGGATTGAAGGTTTGGAAGTGTTGAAGGTTAGTATTTCAAGTTCTAACCTAGATTGTTCTTGATGAGTTTTTATGGAAACTGAAATTTGTAATTTCAGTTACGAATTATGTGGTTTAAGTGGCTAAATACTTCAAATAAGTCATTAGTTAAGAATATAACTCAAGAACATGGAAGTAGATTGCAATTCTTGAGAATTTGCAATTTTGATCAAGAACCCTAGATTATGAGTTCTTGTGATAAACTTGATTCTAATGGTTTATAATGAGTTGTAGATGCTATATTGACTGAAAGAAATCAGTAGAAGTAAGTAAAATTCAACAATTTCGGTTTTTTGGACTAAAATCGTGAAAACGAGAAATCTTGGAAATGGATTTGAATTTGACAATTCTATGGTTTAAAACTTGAAGTAAATGAATAGTTTTGGTTCTGGAATAAGTTCCTAGTGATTAAGTCAAGAATTAAGGACTTAACAAGAGAAAATGGGATTTTATAGCATTAAATCGGAGTTTTCTGGATCTGCCAGCAGCAGGCGCGATGCGCCCTCACCCTGGGCGCGACGCGTCGTCGCGGCAGAAATAAAGTTTTCCTCTGTTAAAATTTGGTGCAATTTCCAAGTTTGATTTTGATGCTAGGCTTATCCGATTGACCTGAAATTTTGAACATAGGTCTAATATGTTGTGAAACTTCATGGAAAATTATCGAAATACGAATACGATCTCCCGAAAGTACTGTAGTAGAATACACGTATTTCGGGAAGTGTATTAAAATTTTATAACTATGGTTATTGATTGGAAATGCTTGGAATTGGTCTTATAATAGACTTTTGAGCACTAGAATCAACTGAAATGGTAAATTAACCTATAACCATTGTGAAATGAATGAAATTATAGGTACGGGACAAAATCTCGCGGAATCCATTTCAAGACAAGAAATAACTAAAGCTAGTGGTAGCAAGCATTCAGGTGAGTAATCTCACTTATATCTGATGTGATAAGTAATGGATGAGCAGCTGCAGATGGAAATAGTCTTGGGGACAAATTTGACAGAATTTATGATGAAATGAAAGACAATACCAGATAAGCCGTGAGTCTGTGATAGACAAGAACGGAGCTGTGAGTCATTACCTGAAATAACAATACGACAATATCAGATAAGCCGTGAGTCTGTAGTATACAAGAACGGAGCTGTGAGTCAATCTTTAAAAAGACAATACTGGATAATCTGTGAGTCGTTGAGATGGCAAGAACGGAGCCGTGAGTCTAGGCAAAAGCGGGACAATCCGTGAGCCATATATGATCATGTGTTAGGAGATAACGCATATTTGATTAGTATAGAGAATTTTATTCTTATACATGTTATATTAGATTTGATTACTCATTGGGCTTTATAGCTCACAGTTTTATTTGATATGTCCCTGTAGGTGAGCGTGATCCCACCAAGGGGAAAGATAAAGTTCGTGACTAAGGACTTAAGAATTGTGAAGTAACGACCCGGCTTGAAGGATGTATGATATCTTTATGTATTGTAAATCCTTGATACACTTATATCTGTTGTGTTAACAAATACCCTTTGGATATGTTTTTATTGTAAAATATTTGGTTTGAAAAACAAAAATTTTTATGGGGTGTTTTGTTAATAAGTCGGGTGTTACAAGTTGGTATCAGAGCCGTGGTTTAAGTGAACTAGGTGTCTTAGATTAGATTCCTAAACTTAAACCTTGAGAGAAAATGGACAGATGGACTGTTAGACATGTATAAGTTCGCTATTATATAAGTAATCTAACCGTTTGCTGAATTTTGAAGTATGAGAAACACAAGAAGTAATCCCACGGGTGCAAATTCGGGGCGTAGACCAGCCCGATCACATGGTTCAGTCGGACGAAGAGCAAGGGAACTAGCAAGGGAACCAGTGGAGGAAAATCCACCCGATTTACGAGCTATTGTGGCTGATGTTGTTAGGGAACTTATGCCTACCCTAATGAACAACCTAAACCCGAGTGAAGTGGCTGCAAAAAGCATTCATGATAAGCAGCCGGAAGATGAAAGTCAAGGAGAAAGTCGCGCCCGTTCAGAAAAAGACAAACAGGGCGGGGAAGCTTCTACAAAGAAAGCCGGATGTACTTACAAAGCTTTCCTTGGTTGTAAACCAAAAGAATTTTCAGGGACAGATAATCCAGTCCAGGCAATGGAGTGGATAATGCATATTGAGAAGGTGTTTCGGGTCAGCAAATGTGCTGATGAGGACAAGGTAGAATTTGCCACAAACCAACTCACAAGCAGTGCATTACATTGGTCGCATATTTACTACAAGTCATTGGGTACCGATTCAACCCTATCGATACCTTGGGAACAATTCAAGACCAAGTTCAACGAGGAGTATTGTTCAGAGGTAGCCATAAAGAAGTTGGAGGACGAATTTCTGCACATGGAACAAGGTTCCCAATCTGTTCAAGAATACACTCTGAGCTTTTTGGAGAAAGCAAGATTTGTGGAACACCATGTCAATACTGAAAAGAGGAAGATTGACAAGTATGTTTGGGGGCTGACGACCCGAATCAGAGAAATTGTGCAACCACTGAAACTGTCTACTTTCCGACAAGTGGTGGATAGGGCCACTGAGAGGGAGACAGAATTGAAACGACAAGAAGATGAAAAGAAAGTGATTGAAACTAAAAGAAAGGCGGAAGACCAAAGTTGGACGTCTCAGAAAAAGTCGCAACAAACGGGGTCTAAGGGTAAAGGCCAAAAGGATGAAGCCAAGTGGTGTGAAAAGTGCAGAAAAAGACATTCAGGAAGCTGTCGAATTGATACGGTATCGGTTAGTTGCCGAAATTATGGGAAAACGGGTCATACTACACGGGACTGTCGGGCGGAGCGTAGGTGTTTCCAATGCGAAGCTACGGATCATATTCGCCCAAATTGTCCCCAGTTGAAATCTGGAGCATACAGTTATAGATCCAAAGACGACCAAGGAGGAAAGAAAGAAGAGGCGAAGAACCGAGGAAGACCAATGGCCTCGCGAGCTTTCCAGATGACTGTGGAAGAAGCTTGTGAAAAGACAGATGTGGTTACATGTATCTTCACTCTAAATTCCATACCTGTATATGTTATATTTGATCCAGGGGCTACACACTGTTTTGTATCAGAGTCCCTAATGCCTCGCTTGAATGTACCTTTAAAACCTATGGATGAAAGCTTGGAAGTGGCTGTAGCAGACGGCAGATATGTTTGGGTTTCTGAACACCTGGAAGATTGTCAGCTTAAAATCTACGAGACCACTTTCCCTATAGATTTGAAGCCAATGACTACCAATGAATTTGGTGTAATTGTGGTTATGGATTGGTTGGCAACGAATTATGCCAACATGGATTGTAGAAATAAAAGCATCACAGTATTATCACCGGATGGGGAATGGATAAAGATTCAGGGTGAACGACCTCGGTTGAGAATGCTGGTTATCTCCTTTGCTCAAGCCCGAAGCTGTATTAGTAAATGAGGGATGTTTTGTTTGGCCTATGTAGCAGTGGCTAAACCAATTAAAGTGGGGGTAGCGAATGTAAACGAGGTAAACGAATTCCCAGATGTGTTTCCAGATGAACTTCCAGGGTTGCCACCAGATCGACAGGTAGAGTTCACGATTGAACTGATTCTGGGAGCTGCTCCTGTTGCTCGAGCTCCATATCGTTTAGCACCTTCAGAAATGGTGGAACTGCAAAAGCAACTGGAAGAACTTTTAGATAGGGGCTTCATCAGACCGAGTACATCGCCTTGGGGAGCCCCTATTCTGTTTGTTAAGAAGAAAGATGGGTCGATGCGCATGTGTATTGACTATCGAGAATTGAACAAGATCACGGTGAAGAACAAATATCCGCTACCCAGAATAGATGACCTGTTTGATCAGCTACAGGGAGCATCTTATTTATCCAATATTGACCTAAGGTCGGGTTACCATCAATTGAAGATAAGAGAATCTGACATCCCGAAGACAGCCTTTCGTACATGATATGGTCATTATGAGTTTTTGGTGATGCCTTTTAGATTAACCAATGCTCCGGCCGTATTCATGGATCTCATGAACCGGGTGTGTCGTCCGTTCCTTGATACCTCGGTGATAGTATTTATAGATGATATCTTGGTGTATTCGCGAAGTCAAGCCGAACATGAAGTGCACTTACGACAGATGCTAGAGTTGCTTCGCCAAGAAAAGCTGTATGCAAAATTCTCCAAGTGTGAATTTTGGCTAAGAGAAGTTCAATTTCTTGGCCATGTAATCAATGCTGAAGGGGTGAAAGTTGATCCAGCTAAGATTGAAGCCGTGATAAAGTGGGAACCGCCTCGAAGTCCAACTGAAGTACGAAGTTTCCTTGGTTTGGCAGGTTATTACAGAAGATTTGTCGAGAATTTTTCCTCGATAGCTGCCCCGTTGACCAAGTTGACCAAGAAAGGTGAAAATTTTGAATGGGCGGGAAAACAGCAAGGAGCTTTCCAAAGGTTGAAACAAGCCTTGTGTGAAGCACCGGTATTAGCACTACCGCAAAGCGGAGAAGAATATGTGATCTACAGCGATGCTTCGAGAGTCGGCCTTGGATGTGTGTTAATGCAGAAAGGTCGGGTAATAGCTTATGCGTCCCGCCAATTAAAAGAAGCCGAGAAGAAATATCCAGTTCATGATCTGGAATTAGCTGCGGTTATTCTAGCATTGAAGCTGTGGAGACACTACTTATATGGTGTGAAATTTGTTGTCTACACGGACCACAAAAGTTTGAAGTATCTATTCGATCAAAAAGAACTTAACATGAGACAGCAAAGGTGGATGGATCTACTTAAAGACTTTGAATGCGAAATCTTGTACCACCCTGGCAAGGCGAATGTGGTGGCAGATGCTCTAAGCAGAAAAGAAGCTCATTTGAAAGTTACATCCGCATGTTTGGGTATAGCAAGCCGGTTACCAGAATTGATCCGTTTGGCACAGGAAGAAGCGTGCAAACCTGAACATGCAAAAAGCGAGCGAATGGTTGGGTATTTGAAGTATTTGGATGAAAATGCATAGAAATTGAAAACCTTTAGAGGTCGCGTGTGGGTCCCAAAACAAGGAGAAGCGCGGAATTTGCTTCTAGAAGATGCACACTGTAGTCGATATGCAGTTCATCCGGGTAGTACCCGATGTATCGGACGTTAAAACCGTTGTATTGGTGGCCCGGAATGAAAAGAGATATTAGAAGATATGTAGAAAAGTGTTTGACATGCCTGTAAGTGAAGTCAAACCATCAGAAACCATATGGAGAAATCCAACCATTGTCGATCCCAGAAAAGAAATGGGACAATATCACTATGGATTTTGTAACAAAGTTGCCGCGGACACCGCGATGTCATGATTCGGTGTGGGTGATTGTTGATCGATTGACAAAATCAGCACAATTCATACCGATTAGCGAGAAGTACAGGGTGGATCAACTGGCAAAAATCTACATAGATGAGGTGCTATGTCGACATGGATTACCAGTATCGATCGTGTCAGATCGGGACAGCTGATTTACTTCCCGGTTTTGGCAAAGTCTACAAGAGCAGTTGGGTACAAAAGTACTTATGAGTACTGCATACCACCCGCAGACCGATGGCCAAAGTGAAAGAACTATTCAGACTTTGGAAGACATGCTAAGAACCTGTATGATTGACTTTGGTGGAAGATGGGAAGATCATTTACCTCTAGTAGAATTCGCATACAATAACAGCTATCATTCCAGCATTCAAATGGTCCCGTATGAAGCATTGTATGGAGCACCGTGTCGTACTCCGACTTGCTGGACTGAAGTTGGGGAAAAGCCGTTGGCTGGACCCGAGATTGTAGCACAGACTGAAGAAAAGATCAAACAGATTCGAGAAAATTTGAAGGTAGCTTAGAACCGACAGAAGCAGTACGCAGATAAACGGGCAAAACCGTTAGAATTCCAAGTGGGGGACATGGTAATGCTCAAGGTATCCCCCTGGAAAGGTTTAATTCGTTTTGGGAAGAAAGGAAAGTTGAGTCCTCACTTCATTGGACCTTTCCGTGTATCCCAAAGAGTTGGAGCCGTGGCGTATAGATTGGAGTTACCTGATGAACTTCATGGTATACATGAAGTATTTCATGTGCCCCATTTGAGAAAAACTTTGTTTGATAAGTCTCAACATTTACCTCTTGCTGAAATTGAGGTAGATGAAAAGTTGAGATATCCAGAACAACCCGAGAGGGTGTTAGACCGCAAGGTAAGACAACTGCGAAACAAGAAGATCAGCATGGTGAAAGTGCTTTGGCGACATCACAGAGGTTCTGATATGACGTGGGAGATCGAAAGCGAAATGAGGAAAAAATACCCTCAACTCTTTGCATGATTTCGGGGACGAAATCTTTTGAAGGAGGGGAGAATTTGTAATGCCAAGACACTCCTTATATGTAAATATAATAAAAAGGGTAAATGGGTCATTTTACCTTATAAGGGTAATTTGGTCTTTTTGACAGAAAAGGATTTGGTTTGTAATAATATTTTGAGTTTTGGACTTAAAATGTTATAAAAAACTGGTTTTTGTAATAAAAATGTGTTAGTTGTGGCAAAAGTTCAAGAAATAGAATTCCAAGGACTAAAATGCAATTTCTGGAAATATAAAGCTAGAACATTCTCCCACATGTGCAGAAAAGTTTAGAAGCTACGGGAGAGAGTTCTTGAGCGATTGTTGCAAGTCTTAGAGATTTCTTGAAGGTTTGAAGCTTGTAATTCGATTATTGGCTTTGGATTGAAGGTTTGGAAGTGTTGAAGGTTAGTATTTCAGATTCTAACCTAGATTGTTCTTGATGATTTTTTATGGAAACTGAAATTTGTAATTTCAGTTACGAATTATGTGGTTTAAGTGGCTAAATACTTCCAATAAGTCATTAGTTAAGAATATAACTCAAGAACATGGAAGTAGATTGCTATTCTTGAGAATTTGCAATTTTGATCAAGAACCCTAGATTATGAGTTCTTGTGATAAACTTGATTCTAATGGTTTATAATGAGTTGTAGATGCTATATTGACTGAAAGAAATCAGTAGAAGCAAGTAAAATTCAACAATTTCGGTTTTTTGGACTAAAATCGTGAAAACGAGAAATCTTGGAAATGGATTTGAATTTGACAATTCTATGGTTTAAAACTTGAAGTAAATGAATGGTTTTGGTTCTGGAATAAGTTCCTAGTGATTAAGTCAAGAATTAAGGACTTAACAAGAGAAAATGGGATTTTATAGCATTAAATCGGAGTTTTCTGGATCTGCCAGCAGCAGGCGCGATGCGCCCTCACCCTGGGCGCGACGCGTCGTCGCGGCAGAAATGAAGTTTTCCTATGTTAAAATTTGGTGCAATTTCCAAGTTTGATTTTGATGCTAGGCTTATCCGATTGACCTGAAATTTTGAACATAGGTCTAATATGTTGTGAAACTTCATGGAAAATTATCGGAATACGAATACGGTCTCCCGAAAGTACTGTAGTAGAATACGCGTATTTCGGAAAGTGTATTAAAATTTTATAACTATGGTTATTGATTGGAAATCCTTGGAATTGGTCTTATATTAGAATTTTGAGCACTAGAATCAACTGAAATGGTAAATTAACCTATAACCATTGTGAAATGAATGAAATTATAGGTACGAGACAAAATCTCGCGGAATCCATTTCAAGACAAGAAATAACTAAAGCTAGTGGTAGCAAGCATTCAGGTGAGTAATCTCACTTATATCTGATGTGATAAGTAATGGATGAGCAGTTGTAGATGGAAATAGTCTTGGGGACAAATTTGACAGAATTTATGATGAAATGAAAGACAATACCAGATAAGCCGTGAGTCTGTGATAGACAAGAACGGAGCTGTGAGTCATTACCTGAAATAACAATACGACAATATCAGATAAGCCGTGAGTCTGTAGTAGACAAGAACGGAGCTGTGAGTCAATCTTTAAAAAGACAATACCGGATAATCTGTGAGTCGTTGAGATGGCAAGAACGGAGCCGTGAGTCTAGGCAAAAGCGGGACAATCCGTGAGCCATATATGATCATGTGTTAGGAGATAACGCATATTTGATTTGTATAGAGAATTTTATTCTTATACATGTTATATTAGATTTGATTACTCATTGGGCTTTTAGCTCACAGTTTTATTTGATATGTCCCTGCAGGTGAGCGTGATCCCACCAAGGGGAAAGATAAAGTCCGTGACTAAGGACTTAAGAATTGTGAAGTAACGACCCGGCTTGAAGGATGTATGATATCTTTATGTATTGTAAATCCTTGATACACTTATACCTGTTGTGTTAACAAATACCTTTTGGATATGTTTTTATTGTAAAATATTTGCTTTGAAAAACAAAAATTTTTATGGGGTGTTTTGTTAATAAGTCGGATGTTACAAGTTGGTATCAGAGCCGTGGTTTAAGCGAACTAGGTGTCTTAGATTAGATTCCTGGACTTAAACCTTGAGAGAAAATGGACAGATGGACTGTTAGACATGTATAAGTTCGCTATTATATATGTAATCTAACCGTTTGCTGAATTTTGAAGTATGAGAAACACAAGAAGTAATCCCACGAGTGCAAATTCGGGGCGTGAACCATCACGGAGTGGACCAGCCAGTGTTGCAAAAGTCGCTAGGCGCTCCCAAGTCGGTGGACCAGCGAGTAGCGAGTAATCGGCTAGGCGGTGAGTACTCGGACGAGTACTCGGATAACGTAAATTATAAAGCTATTAATGTTTGCAAAACGATCCATTGGACCAAAAGAACGTGGAACCTTTGTAGAACCAAATGTCTCTTTCATTGAATCATCTTCAATGTCAATGGTTTCATGTTCATCACTTCTAATATTCACCCCTGCTCTTAAAGATTCATTATCATATTCTTTCCCTTTCTTTTTTATATGGAAATCTTTAAGAGCATCTCTACATTTTATTTGGTCTTCTTTTGTAGATTTAGGACATGAAACTACATTTCCCTTTATATTTGCAACGTGTTGTTTTAGTCGATTGATTCCTCCGGACATCTCTTTCATGCACAAAATATATCTCACCCTATCTTTGCTGTTAGGATTTGTCATGACTCCATATTCCCATCCAACATCTTTTGAGTTCCGTTTAAGGTTTTCTTGACTTGCGGTTGATTCCATAGACGGGTGTGTGTTGGAAGCCATTGATTAACAAGCTAATTAAAAATTAAAACAAACATAGGAGTAGTAAGTGTTAGCAACAAGTTAGAGGTTAGAATTAGAACTATACACAATAACCAACATGAACCAATTAACCAAATTACCAAACTGTATGAACCAATTACAACCAATTAACCAAATTAACAAACTGTATGAACCAATTACATATTTACAGTAAAACTATACACAATAACAAAACAAGAACCAATTACAGATTTACTGTGAAATCTAATATTAGAGATTTAGAGGAACCAATTAACCAAACTGTATAAAAACCTTAATTGATTACAGTCTTACACAAGAAAAATCGATTACAGAAAAGTGTTACTGAACCGATTACAGAAACTGAGAAAAGTGTAAACAAGAATCGATTACAGAAAAGTGATACTGAAATCGATTACAGAAATGTCAAACTGAAATACATTACAGAAAAAGTCAAATTGAAATACATTACAGTCTGATGAAATCGCAATCCATTTAAGAAATCGAAATCCATTACTGAAGTCCATAACAGTCTTACAATCGATTATACTGAAACTGAAATCCATATACAAAATCGATTATAACAGTTTTACATATACGAAATCGATTATAACAGTCAAATCCATATACGAAATCGAAATCTAAAGTCTATTATACTGAAATCGAAATCTATTATACTGAAATCGAAATCCATATACGAAATCTATATCGGAAATTGATTCTTGAAACAAACCGGAAATCGATTATACTGAACAACTGAACATAAACCGGAAATCGATTCTTGAAACGTGAAATCTGCTTGAAATCGTCGTTGAGATGAAGCCCACTCGAGAAACAGAGACGAGAGAAAGAGACAAAGAGGAACTCATACCTGTAAATGTCATACCACTTCGTCGGTTTGGAGAAAGGATCGCCGGAGAGAGGACGCCGGCGATAGTCGTTTTCGCAAGTCGAGAGAGAGACCAGAGGCGGGAGTGTTTTGGTGAAATGTTGAAAATGAAAGTTGAAACCTTTTTACACGACTTTTAGAAGACTTTTCATAATAAGGGTTTCATTTTTTAATTTTTTTTTCAAAGTCAACAAACCCGAGTACAAGGTTTGACCGAGGAATTCCGAGTAATCGCGAGGAATCCCGAGTACTCACTGGTCCGAGTATTTCAACCAATTCATGAAAAATCGCCAAGGTGCCTTGCCGAGTCCGAGTACTCGGCCGAGTACACGGCCGGGTAGACCGAGTTTTGCAACACTGGGACCAGCCCGATCACATGGTTCAGTCGGACGAAGAGCAAGGGAACTAGCAAGGGAACCAGTGGAGGAAAATCCACCGGATTTACGGGCTATTGTGGTTGATGTTGTTAGGGAACTTATGCCTACCCTAATGAACAACCCAAACCCGAGTGAAGTGGCTGCAAAAAGCATTCATGATAAGCAGCCGGAAGATGAAAGTCAAGGAGAAAGTCGCGCCCGTTCAGAAAAAGACAAACAGGGCGGGGAAGCTTCTACAAAGAAAGCCGGATGTACTTACAAAGCTTTCCTTGGTTGTAAACCAAAAGAATTTTTAGGGACAGATAATCCAGTCCATGCAATGGATTGGATAATGCATATTGAGAAGGTGTTTCGGGTAAGCAAATGTGCTGATGAGGACAAGGTAGAATTTGCCACAAACCAACTCACAAGCAGTGCATTACATTGGTGGCAGATTTACTACAAGTCATTGGGTACCGATTCAACCCTATCGATACCTTGGGAACAATTCAAGACCAAGTTCAACGAGGAGTATTGTTCAGAGGTAGCCATAAAGAAGTTGGAGGACGAATTTCTGCACATGGAACAAGGTTCCCAATCTGTTCAAGAATACACTCTGAGCTTTTTGGAGAAAGCAAGATTTGCGGAACACCATGTCAATACTGAAAAGAGGAAGATTGACAAGTATGTCTGGGGGCTGACGACCCGAATCAGAGAAATTGTGCAACCACTGAAACTGTCTACTTTCCGACAAGTGGTGGATAGGGCCACTGAAAGGGAGACAGAATTGAAACGACAAGAAGATGAAAAGAAAGTGATTGAAACTAAAAGAAAGGCAGAAGACCAAAGTTGGACGTCTCAGAAAAAGTCGCAACAAACGGGGTCTAAGGGTAAAAGCCAAAAGGATGAAACCAAGTGGTGTGAAAAGTGCAGAAAAAGACATTCAGGAAGCTGTCGAATTGATACGGTATCGGTTAGTTGCCAAAATTGTGGGAAAACGGGTCATACTACACGGGACTGTCGGGCGGAGCGTAGGTGTTTCCAATGCGGAGCTATGGATCATATTCTCCCAAATTGTCCCAGTTGAAATCTGGAGCATACAGTGATAGATCCAGAGACTACCAAGGAGGAAAGAAAGAAGAGGCGAAGAACCAGGGAAGACCAGTGGCCTCGCGAGCTTTCCAGATGACTGTGGAAGAAGCTCGTGAAAAGACAGATGTGGTTATAGGTATCTTCACTCTAAATTCCATACCTGTATATGTTATATTTGATCCAGGGGCTACACACTGTTTTGTTTCGGAGTCCCTAATGCCTCGCTTGAATGTACCTTTAAAACATATGGATGAAAGCTTGGAAGTGGCTGTAGCAGACGGCAGATATGTTTGGGTTTCTGAACACCTGGAAGGTTGTCAGCTTAAAATCTACGGGACCACTTTCCCTATAGATTTGAAGCCAATGACTACCAATGAATTTGGTGTAATTGTGGGTATGGATTGGTTGGCAACGAATTATGCCAACATGGATTGTAGAAATAAAAGCATCAAAGTATTATCACCGGATGGGGAATGGATAAAGATTCAGGGTGAACGACCTCGGTTGAGAATGCCGGTTATCTCCTTTGCTCAAGCCCGAAGCTGTATTAGTAAAGGAGGGATGTTTTGTTTGGCCTATGTAGCAGTGGCTAAACCAATTAATGTGGGGGTAGCGAATGTAAACGTGGTAAACGAATTCCCAGATGTGTTTCCAGATGAACTTCCAGGGTTGCCACCAGATCGACAGGTAGAGTTTACGATTGAACTGATTCCGGGAGCTGCTCCTGTTGCTCGAGCTCCATATTGTTTAGCACCTTCAGAAATGGTGGAACTGCGAAAGCAACTGGAAGAACTGTTAGATAGGGGCTTCATCAGACCGAGTACATCGCCAATTAGTTTATCAGAATAAGCGATTGGATTGAATCCTTGAATAGTTCAAGGACTTCAAAGGAAGTACAAGACCCACAGAACCTGAGTGACAAAATAAACTGGGAAAATGTCTCACAGTTTATTCCCTTCCAAGAATATTAATAGTTATAATGTGTCTTAGGGAAGATGATGGAGCGTTGGTCGAAACAGTTCGATCCTCAATGTATGAGATACATTGCCAATTAGTTTCCGATACATTGAATACTAAACCAGTCAGACCGTATTCCAACCACATCCTTCGACTAAGTAGGTTTTGCAGACACTGTCTGAAATGTAAAGCTGGGATTGTCCCACTTGTACATTAAAAGTCCAGGGTCTTGTTGTGTTCGTCCGAACCACATGACTAGCCTGAACCTAATCAGAAATGTCGTTTCACTAGCTGTCCCACTGTACCTGGAAAAGAAAGAGCTCTTTTAGAAAGAACTCATGTTCTGAGGAAACAGTGGAAGTTGGGACAGTCCTGAATGAGTTCAGGATTAGCCAAGTGAAATAACCTTTAGTCATCACTAGGCTTAGAGCAGAAATCAGATTTTTGTTTTAATTCTGACATAATCTTCTCTTAAACCAGTAGTATTGATCACCGTCATAAGTAGTTATGATCGGGGTGATATACCGAATAGTGGTAAAACACTATAGTTGGTACGGATTTTCAATCCGACTACTTGGAAGCATTGGTGAGCCCGGTTGCTGCCAATTAAGAGAACCTTAGGACGAGATACAGTCTATGTGACAGTTTGATTGATTTTACAACTGGTCTTAAAACCAGTAGGAGTAATTATCAAAAGAAACCAACATGGACAGAAACGTACCCTCAGAACATCTGGTTGAGTGAGACGATACTCAGAGTCAAGTAATTGACTCCGAGAGAAGCACTCTCAATAGAAGATGAAATCCGAAAGGATACTGCATATTGTAAGTCGTTAGTAGAGCGCGTGTGGATCACCGGCACACTAATAGGGACTCACAAAGAATATGCCAGTATAAAGGTACATGGGCCCGGGATTTCCCCGCGGGCATCTCGCAAAAAAGGATATTCAGATTCTCAAAATATGCCAAAGGATTGAATTTTGAAAAAGGGCTGAAAGATATCCATTAAGATGTCAGAAAGGTTTGGATTCTCAAAATATGCCAAAAGCTCTGGATTTTGTGAATAATCTATAACCGTGTTGAAGCCAGTAGGAGTGTTGATGTTATCTATCTTCATATGTGTGTCACATATTGGTTCTAGGAAACGTCTTTTTTTCATTACAAAGTGTAATGACTTGGTGTTAAGAGACGGATCGCTATGAAAGACTTAATAAGAGATACGACATACTCAGGTGGTTATAAACGTCTATGAGATGGATCGAAACTCTGCCAATATGATCTTGATGAGACTCAAGATGCATAGCTCAGGAAAGGAGTTTCCTGTCATTGCAAAGTGTGATGATTTGGCATGAGAGATATGAAAGGTGCAACATACTCACATAATCCATAGACATCTATCAGATAGATGTTGTCATCAGTATAGACCTGGCCATAATAAGCATGATCTTGATAAGATTCAAGATGCATGAGAAAAAGTCTCCGAAAGGATATAGTTATTAAAGGTCGTGACACAAGGATTATGAGTAATCCTAAGATTCCAAAAGGGTTTGGAATAGGACTAGATCGAATCCAACAAGTTTCTTGGATCGACCAGACGTGTCATGAGCATGTCTTGATGACTTAATGCTTAGAGCATAGTGAGTCAGATTCAGGATATGACCTGGCTAAGAATACCTAATGGATTTTGTACATACGTGAGAAATCATTGGAAAATGATTGAGGTGAATGTTGATAATAATTTGAAAAGGTTTTTCAAATAAGGACTTAATGGTTAAAGAATTTCGTTGGCATTCCGATGGAGCGCGTGTGGCTTACCGGCACATCGAAACACCTCGAAATAGTCTTAGGGTGCAGTCATGTGGACTAAAGATCCCGAGAACCATGGAAAGTCACAGTACATAAAATGGAGTTGTTAGTGAGAATGACAGTATGATCAAAATTGAAATATCATCGGAAGGATATCCGATCGGATGAAGTGTATAAATGTATAACATTTGAATACATAGAAAAAGTAAAAGGTCAAGTAGACATAGATACATAACAAGAATTAAATAATTTAAAAGGAATCTAGAAACCGATAATAGTTTATGTAAAATCCGACTTGGTGATTACCTCGTGGAGACTTGGTAATTAGGCAATAGTAGCCACCAGTCACATTTTAAGTTTCAATTTTGCATGTTTCACTTCCCGAATAATTTGATTATTCAAAAAGTCCACAGTCGCTCATACTTTTCGGGAGTAAGTATGAACGAAGACTGTCGTGAATTGGTTTGTAGATTGTCTAAGGAGTTAGACATTGCAGTAAGCTACAACATTCATGAGTACTTAGAAATAGAGATTTCAGTATTGGATAAATGTAACGCCGAAACATGTTTAATATATAATTATAATAAAAAAGGGAGAAATGGTCATTTTACCTCAAAAGGGTAATTTGGTCTTTTTGACAGAAAAGGACTTGTTTCGTAATAATATTTTAAGTCTTGGATTTAAAATGATATAAAAATGTGATTTTGTCATTAAAATTTGTAAATTGTGGCAAAACTTTGAAATATGCAACTTCAAGGACCAAAGTGCAAATCTTGGAGATATATAAGCAAGAACTTGTGCAGAATTTTAACACTTACGGGAGAAGTTCTAAGTGCGATTCTGCAGAAGTTTGGAAGGGTTTCTTGAAGGTTTGAAGCTTGGATTGTGATTCTTGGCTTAAAAGGGCATAATTGGAAGATTTGGAGGTAAGTTCTTCAAGTTCTAGCTAGTTGTTCTTGAGGAGTTTTGTAGAACTCAAAAACTACAATTACAGTTAAGATTGGGTGTTTTATTTGATGAAATACTTCCATTAAGTCATGCTAGTAAGAGCTTAACTCAACCAAATGGAAGTAGGATGTTATATTTGATGAAATTGAAGATTTGGGGTTGTTAGAAATAAGAACCCTAATTCTTTGTGTGATTGATTGAGGGTGTTTTGATGGTTAAAAACCTTGTTAATATGTAAGGTTTTAGCCTAGGAACAAATCCCAAGCGATTAAGAACAGAAATAAGCACTTAATGGCCCAAATCTGCAAGCTACAGTGCATAAATCGCGACTGGCCAGGGAACCTGCACTGCCGTTAGGCGCAGTGCGCCCCAAAGCCAGGCGGGGTGCACCCAGGCGCAGTGCGCCCCCTCCTAGGCGCAGTGCGCCCCCAGGCAGGGGATCAAAAACGCTAACTTTTGCTTGGCTTGTCCGATTTAGCTCAAATTTGAACCATAGGCTCGTTATGGTCTAAAAAGTTTGGGAAAATTTTCATATCGAGTTTTCGACCCCTCGGGGGCACTGTAGACCGATCCAAATGCCTCGGTGAATAGTAAAATTCATATAAAGTTAGTAAACGGAAAGTTTATTAACTAGGCATTGTTTATAACTATATTGTATTGAACTCTAGTGCATTAGAGTTAATTGAAATGGTATATTAACCTATAATCATTGTGAAATAATGGAATTATAGGTACGGGACAAAATCTTACGGAATACATTACAAGTCAAGAAACGACGAAAGCTAGTGGTAGTAAGCAACAAGGTGAGTAATCTCACTCGTGTTTGACGTGATAATGTTATTTGAGCAGCTGTGGAATGGAATATAGTTTTGGGGACGAAAAATGACAGATGTTTGATTTGATATGACAAGACCAGATAAGCTGTGAGTCAATATCAATCAATTATATAGACAAGATCGGAACCAGCCGTGAGTCAATAAAAGGAAAGGACAAGACCGGAACCAGCCGTGAGTCAAGAAAACTTATATAGACAAGACCGGAACCAGCCGTGAGTCTAGGCAACAGCGGGCTTACCCGTGAGCCGCATATATTAGGCAACAGCGGGATTAACCGTGAGCCATATTTGATTGATAATCCATAGATAAATTTGTGTGGAGAATTTTATTCTTATACATGTTGTATTTAATTTGATTACTCATTGGGCTTTATAGCTCATAGTTTATTTGATATGTCCCTGCAGGTGAGCGTGATCCCGCGAAGGGAAAAGACAAAGTCCGTGACTGAGGACTTAGTGTTGAAGTAATACCCGGCTTGAAGAATGTATAATATTTAGTGTATTGTACTTCGTGATACTCTTGTACTCGAATTATATTAACTAATACCCCTTATTATGTTTTATTTGTAAAATATTTGGTTTGAAAGATGAAAAAACTTTTGGGGTGTTTTTGGTTAATAAGTCGGGTGTTACAAGTTGGTATCAGAGCCGAGGTTTAAGTGAACTAGGTGTCTTAGACTAGATTCCTGGACTTAAACCTTGAGAGAAGAACATATAAATGGACTGTTAGATATATATAAGTTTGTTATTATATATGTAACCTAACGGTTTGCTGAAATTTTGAAGTATGAGAAATACACGAAGCAATCCTACTGGTGCGAATTCGCGTGGAACTGCAAGAAGTGGACCAGCTAGGTCACGCGGCTCTGTTGGGCGAAGAGCACCAGCACGGGAACCGGTGGGACAAAATCCACCTGATATTCGGGCGATAGTGGAAGAGGTGGTTAGACAAATGCTGCCAGCATTATCGAACAATCCTAACCCGAGTGGAAATCCCAACCCGAGTGTAAATCCTGATCCTACCGAAGAGGCTGCAAAAAGTGTTCATGACAGACAGCCAGAAGATGAAAGCCAGGGAGAAAGTCGTGCCCGGGCAGTAAAGGAAACTCAAGGTGGGGAAGCCTCGATAAAGAAAATTGGGTGTACTTATAAATCCTTCCTTGGTTGTAAACCAAAGGAGTTCTCGGGGACAGATGATCCAGTCAAAGCTATGGAATGGATCATGCATATCGAGAAGGTGTTCCGAGTAAGCAAATGTGCGGACGATGATAAAGTGGAATTTGCCACGAACCAACTTACAAGTGGCGCACTACATTGGTGGCAAACTTACTATAAATCACTGGATCTTGATTCATCCCAATCGATACCTTGGGAGCAATTTAAGACAAAGTTTAATGAAGAATACTGCTCAGAAGTGGCTATTTAGAAGTTGGAGGATGAATTCCTACACCTGGAACAGGGTTCCCGATCAGTTCAGGAATATACTCTTAGCTTTCTGGAGAAAGCTAGGTTCGCGGAACACCACATTTACACTGAAAAGAGAAAGATCGACAAGTATGTTCGGGGGTTGACAACCCGAATTAGAGAAATCGTGCAACCGTTGAAACTAACTACTTTCCGGCAAGTAGTGGATCGAGCCACAGAAAGGGAGACCGAGTTAAAGCGACAAGAAGACGAAAAGAAAGCCGTTGAAACGAAAAGAAAGGCGGAAGACCAAAGTTGGACGCCTCAGAAAAAGTCGCAACAATCCGGGTCCAGGGGAAAAAGCCAGAGGGACGAAGGAAAGTGGTGCGAAAAATGCCGCAAAAGGCACACGGGCAGTTGCCGCAGCGATACTGGGTCAATTAGCTGCCGAAATTGTGGAAAAACGGGTCATCTTATACGAGATTGTCGGGCGGACCGTAGGTGTTTCCAATGCGGGGCTACGGATCATATTCGCCTGAACTGTCCCCAACTGAAATCTGGGGTATACAGTGAAAGACCTAGAGATGACCCAATGGGAAAGAAAGAAGAACCGAAGAATAGAGGACGACCGGTGGCCTCGCGAGCTTTTCAGATGACGGTGGAGGAAGCCCGTGAGAAAACAGATGTGGTGACAGGTATCTTCACTCTTAATTCCATACCTGTATATGTTATTTTTGATCCGGGGGCTACTCACTGTTTTGTATCGGAATCTTTATTGCCTCGCCTGAACGTACCTTTAACCCCGATGGATGAAAGTCTAGAAGTAGCTATAGCGGACGGCCGATATGTTTGGGTTTCTGAACATCTGGAAGGTTGTCAGCTTAAAATCTACGGGACCGTTTTCCCTATAGATTTGAAGCCGATGACTACCAACGAATTTGGTGTAATTGTGGGGATGGATTGGTTAGCAACGAATTATGCTAACGTGGATTGCAGAAATAAAAATATCACAGTATTATCACCAGATGGAAAATGGATAAAGATTCAGGGTGAACGACCCCGGTTGAGAATGCCAGTTATCTCCTTTGCTCAAGCCCGAAGCTGTGTTAGTAAAGGGGGGATGTCTTACTTGGCTTATGTGTCAGTGGCTCAACCGATTAAAGTGGGGGTAGCGAATGTGAATGTGGTGAACGAATTCCCAGATGTGTTTCCAGATGAACTTCCAGGGTTGCCACCAGATCGACAGGTTGAGTTCACGATTGAACTAGTTCCGGGAGCTGCACCTGTTGCCCGAGCTCCATACCGATTA
Organism: Cichorium intybus; assembly: GCA_023525715.1. Taxonomy (NCBI): domain Eukaryota; kingdom Viridiplantae; phylum Streptophyta; class Magnoliopsida; order Asterales; family Asteraceae; genus Cichorium; species Cichorium intybus. Next base: position 124,992,258 of record CM042009.1, read on the forward strand.
GCACCTTCAGAGATGGTGGAACTGCGAAAACAACTGGAAGAATTGTTAGACAGGGGTTTCATCAGACCGAGTACATCGCCTTGGGGAGCCCCTATTCTGTTTGTCAAGAAGAAGGATGGGTCAATGCGCATGTGTATTGACTATCGGGAGTTAAACAAGATCACGGTGAAGAACAAGTACCCGCTACCCAGAATAGACGATTTGTTTGACCAGCTGCAAGGCGCGTCATATTTTTCCAAGATTGACCTGAGGTCGGGTTATCACCAGTTGATGATAAGGGAGTCAGACATTCCGAAGACAGCTTTTCGAACGAGATACGGTCATTATGAGTTTTTGGTGATGCATTTTGGGTTAACCAATGCTCCAGCTGTATTCATGGATCTCATGAACCGAGTGTGTCGACCGTTCCTTGATACCTCGATGATAGTGTTTATTGATGACATCTTGGTGTACTCGCGGAGCCAAGCCGAACATGAAGTGCACCTGCGACAAGTGTTGGAGTTGCTTCGCCGAGAAAAGCTGTATGCGAAATTCTCCAAGTGTGATTTCTGGCTAAGAGAAGTCCAATTTCTTGGTCATGTAATCAATGCCGAAGGAGTGAAAGTTGATCCAGCAAAGATTGAGGCCGTAATGAAGTGGGAACCGCCAAGGAGTCCAACTGAAATACGAAGTTTCCTTGGTTTAGCAGGCTATTATAGAAGATTTGTCGAGGATTTCTCTTCGATAGCTGCTCCGCTGACCAAGTTAACTAAGAAAGGTGAAAAGTTCGTGTGGACTGAAAAACAACAAGAAGCATTCCAGAAGTTGAAACAATCTTTATGTGAAGCACCGGTGTTGGCTCTACCACAAAGCGGAGAAGAATATGTGATTTACAGCGATGCTTCTAGAGTTGGTCTAGGGTGTGTGCTAATGCAGAAAGGTCGTGTCATAGCCTATGCGTCCCGACAATTGAAAGATGCCGAGAAGAAGTATCCAGTTCATGATCTGGAATTAGCTGCTGTGGTTCTAGCATTGAAGTTATGGAGGCATTATTTATACGGTGTAAAGTTTGTTATTTACACGGATCACAAGAGCTTGAAGTACCTCTTCGACCAGAAGGAGCTTAGTATGAGACAGCAAAGGTGGATGGATCTGCTGAAAGACTTTGATTGTGAAATTCAGTACCACCCTGGCAAGGCGAACGTGGTGGCTGATGCTCTAAGCAGAAAAGAAGCTCCTGTGAAAATTTCATCCGCATGTATGGGTATAGTAAACAGATTACCAGAATTGATTCGTGTAGCACAAGAAGAAGCGTGTAAGCCGGAGAATGTAAAAAGCGAAAGAATGGTTGGATACTTGAAGCATCTGGGAGAAAATGCTCAGAAGTTGAAGACCTTCAGAGGTCGTGTGTGGGTCCCAAAACAAGGAGAGGCGAGAAATTTGCTTCTAGAAGATGCACACTACAGCAGATATGCAGTTCATCCGGGCAGTACTAAGTTGTATCGGACGTTAAAACCGATGTATTGGTGCCCTGGAATGAAGAGGGACATTGGAAGATTTGTGGAAAGATGTTTGACTTGTCTACAAGTTAAGTCAAACCATCAGAAACCGTACGGGGAAATACAACCATTGCCGATTCCAGAGAAGAAATGGGACCATATTACCATGGATTTCGTAACAAAGTTGCCGCGGACACCGCGAGGTTATGACTCTATATGGGTGATTGTTGATCGATTGACCAAATTGGCACAATTTATACCATATAAAGAAAAGTATAGAGTAGATCAACTGGCGAAAATCTACATTGATGAGGTGATTTGTCGACATGGATTACCAGCATCAATTGTATCGGACCGAGATAGTAGGTTTACTTCTCATTTTTGGCAGAGTCTTCAAAAGCGATTGGGTACAAAAATACTTATGAGTACCGCATATCACCCGCAGACTGATGGTCAGAGTGAAAGAACAATACAGACTCTGGAAGACATGTTGAGGACTTGTGTCATAGACTTCGGTGGAAGCTGGGAAGATCATTTGCCTTTAGTGGAATTCGCGTACAATAACAACTATCATTCCAGCATCCAGATGGCCCCGTATGAAGACTTGTATGGAGCACCGTGCCGTACTCCGACCTGCTGGACTGAAGTTAGGGAAAAGTCGTTGGCTGGACCTGAAATTGTAGCACAGACCGAAGAAAAGATCAAGCTGATACGCGAAAATTTGAAGGTAGCTCAGAATCGACAGAAGCAGTATGCAGACAAACGGGTGAAACCGATAGAATTCCAAGTAGGAGATATGGTAATGCTCAAAGTATCCCCTTGGAAAGGCTTAATTCGTTTTGGGAAGAAAGGGAAGTTGAGTCCTCGCTTCATTGGACCTTTCCGTATATCCCAAAGAGTTGGAGCTGTGGCGTATAGACTGGAGTTACCTGATGAACTTCATGGTATACATGATGTATTCCATGTGTCCCATTTGAGGAAAACGTTGTTTGATAAGTCTCAACATGTACCTCTTGCTGAAATTGAGGTGGATGAAAAGTTGAGATACCCGGAACGACCCGAGCGGGTGCTAGACCGCAAGACAAGACAGCTGCGAAATAAGAAGATCAGCATGGTGAAAGTCCTTTGGCGTCATCACAAAGGTTCCGATATGACGTGGGAGACCGAAAGTGAAATGCGGGAAAAATACCCTCAACTATTTGTATGATTTCGGGGACGAAATCTTTTAAAGGAGGGGAGAATTTGTAACGCCGAAACATGTTTAATATATAATTATAATAAAAAAGGGCGAAATGGTCATTTTACCTCAAAAGGGTAATTTGGTCTTTTTGACAGAAAAGGACTTGTTTCGTAATAATATTTTAAGTCTTGGATTTAAAATGTTATAAAAATGTGATTTTGTCATTAAAATTTGTAAATTGTGGCAAAACTTTGAAATATGCAACTTCAAGGACCAAAGTGCAAATCTTGGAGATATATAAGCAAGAACTTGTGCAGAATTTTAACACTTACGGGAGAAGTTCTAAGTGCGATTCTGCAGAAGTTTGGAAGGGTTTCTTGAAGGTTTGAAGCTTGGATTGTGATTCTTGGCTTAAAAGGGCATAATTGGAAGATTTGGAGGTAAGTTCTTCAAGTTCTAGCTAGTTGTTCTTGAGGAGTTTTGTAGAACTCAAAAACTGCAATTACAGTTAAGATTGGGTGTTTTATTTGATGAAATACTTCCATAAAGTCATGCTAGTAAGAGCTTAACTCAACCAAATGAAAGTAGGATGTTAAATTTGATGAAATTGAAGATTTGGGGTTGTTAGAAATAAGAACCCTAATTCTTTGTGTGATTGATTGAGGGTGTTTTGATGGTTAAAAACCTTGTTAATATGTAAGGTTTTAGCCTAGGAACAAACCCCAAGCGATTAAGAACAGAAATAAGCACTTAATGGACCAAATCTGCAAGCTACAGTGCATAAATCGCGACTGGCCAGGGAACCTGCACTGCCGTTAGGCGCAGTGCGCCCCAAAGCCAGGCGGGGTGCGCCCAGGCGCAGTGCGCCCCCTCCTAGGCGCAGTGCGCCCCCAGGCAGGGGCCAGGCAGGGGATCAAAAACGCTAACTTTTGCTTGGCTTGTCCGATTTAGCTCAAATTTGAACCATAGGCTCGTTATGGTCTAAAAAGTTTGGGAAAATTTTCATATCGAGTTTACGACCCCTCGGGGGCACTGTAGACCGATCCAAATGCCTCGGTGAATAGTAAAATTCATATAAAGTTAGTAAACGGAAAGTTTATTAACTAGGCATTGTTTATAACTATATTGTATTGAACTCTAGTGCATTAGAGTTAATTGAAATGGTATATTAACCTATAATCATTGTGAAATAATGGAATTATAGGTACGGGACAAAATCTTACGGAATACATTACAAGTCAAGAAACGACGAAAGCTAGTGGTAGTAAGCAACAAGGTGAGTAATCTCACTCGTGTTTGACGTGATAATGTTATTTGAGCAGCTGTGGAATGGAATATAGTTTTGGGGACGAAAAATGACAGATGTTTGATTTGATATGACAAGACCAGATAAGCTGTGAGTCAATATCAATCAATTATATAGACAAGATCGGAACCAGCCGTGAGTCAATAAAAGGAAAGGACAAGACCGGAACCAGCCGTGAGTCAAGAAAACTTATATAGACAAGACCGGAACCAGCCGTGAGTCTAGGCAACAGCGGGCTTACCCGTGAGCCGCATATTTTAGGCAACAGCGGGATTAACCGTGAGCCATATTTGATTGATAATCCATAGATAAATTTGTGTGGAGAATTTTATTCTTATACATGTTGTATTTAATTTGATTACTCATTGGGCTTTATAGCTCACAGTTTATTTGATATGTCCCTGCAGGTGAGCGTGATCCCGCGAAGGGAAAAGACAAAGTCCGTGACTGAGGACTTAGTGTTGAAGTAATACCCGGCTTGAAGAATGTATAATATTTAGTGTATTGTACTTCGTGATACTCTTGTACTCGAATTATATTAACTAATACCCCTTATTATGTTTTATTTGTAAAATATTTGGTTTGAAAGATGAAATTTTTTTTGGGGTGTTTTTGGTTAATAAGTCGGGTGTTACAATAAACCCGCGTTCAACAGATTGCTTCATGGATTTCATCTCGAGCAATGTTGAGACGATAATATCATATGATCTTGAAGCGGAGACATATGAGTTGAAATTTACGAGTCGGTTGTGCATTGATAATGCGAAAACGCATCGGAAACTCGATGTTACAAACGCATTGTTGTGTACGATTTGATAAGTAAAAGACACAACCATATGAGTCAAAGCTTATTCGTTCCTTGACCCTGATGGGAAACAGATATCTGTTGGCCTCTCGATGATTTTGAAGTTGACTTAAGTGCTGGCCAGCCTGCACTAAATTGATGTGTTCAATTAGAAGTCCGAAAGTCATAAGCAGAATCGGAAATCGGGAAACAGAGTATCGGACAGAGATTGATCTCAATCCATGTCTCGTGTCTAAAAATATCTTGTTGGACGAAGGATCATATGATCACTTATCTATGGACAGAACTGACTGGGTCAGAGTTCGGCAGCAGTTTCTAGGAAGCTGCAGGTTGTCTATTAATCAGAAGATAAATTAAAGTCATAGACTTATCCAAGTGGGAGACTGTTGGATTAGGTGTCTAAGCCATGACTTTACAACTATATTTATCTTGTTAATTGAAGCAAAGTCCATTTGGGTTGCCCTCATAGCTGGAGGCCAGGATAAAGTTCAGTAGAGTAAAAGGTTGATTTATTAATTGTGTAATAAATCAATAGAATTAATTAAATAGTTTATTAATATATTTAAGTGTTAATATATTAATTAGAAACTATAATAATTAATTGAGATTTAATCTAAAATTAATTAGATTTAATTTAGTGATTAAATTAATTAATTAAAAGTATGAGGACTAGTTTGTATTTATTCAATAGTTGAATAACTGGCAAAGAGAAGTCCAGGGGCCAAAAGTGGCACCACCCTTAGAGGCTTCTCTAGGGTTGGCGAAAACCCTAATTAGGGTTTAGGGATCTGGTCCAAGTGGTCAACAGGCTTGCCCACTTGGAGGCTCCTTAGGGTTTCAGGTGTAACCCTAGGAGGCTATAAAAGGAACCCTCTGGCTCCCCATTATTCACGCCAACTTCAACCAAGATTACTCTGCTGGACTGTCTTCTCCATTGCTGTGGGTATGACTTGCATCTGAGGCAGGATACTTTTGCTGCTAGCTTCAAGAACAAGATTCAAAGGTTGGTTCTTCTGATTTAAACTTTAGAAATAATTATTGGCCTTTAGGTTTTTAGTTTATTATCTTCATAGAAGAAAACATAGATCTTTCTAAGGTTGCATGTGAACCATAGGAATATTTGTGTTCATTGTTTGCTAGAAAACTCTTCAAGTGTTAACGTCACTAACCAGTTAGAGATGCTAACTTAGAGATAGAGACGCTAATGTAAATTCCAACATTTTTATTTTTGGCCCAATTTTGCTCCAACTTCGGTTTTTTTCGCCCAAATGTCAAAAAATCCCGTTCAAAGTCATTTTTCAAGTATAGTGAGTATTTTAAGTTCTTTTTAATTAATTTATTCTAAAAGATACTATGATGTCGCCCAAAATATGTGCAATATTAACACGATATCATCAAAATATAAACTCAAGTATGGAATCTGAAGAACATGCTTGAAATGGCATGTTCAATGTATATAATTAGGTTTGACGGGATATCGCTAGTTCTGTAGTTGAACTAATTAATTTTACACAAATATGAGTACGTATCAAACTCCTAATTTTGCTAAACCCGAAGCAATATTCTGAATTAGTCTACAGGTGCATCTGATCAGTTTGCATGTGTTCATTAAAAAAGTAGGTTTTACATACGAGGAGAAATAATAAAGCATCTCCTAGAACTTTTGGAATTAGCTAGAACGGCTTCCGGTAAGTGATCTTTATATCCATATTTATTTGGTTTTGCTTGTGTGTGTCTATATATATATATATATATATATATATATATATATATATATATATATATATATATATATATATATATATATATATATATATATATATATATATATATATATATATATATATATATATATATATATATATATATATATATATATATATACACACTAAATAAATTTATTTATTTTTGTAAACAGAAGAACTCGTTCTAAAAACAAAACCAAATCCACATCCACCAAAGCCAAAGTTGAAAATTGATGGGTTTTATGCAAACGATGAGCTTAAATCTTAAGTTCACATGCACCCTAATAAGGATCTATGTTTTTCTCAATTGAACCTATAACTAAGGCCAAATCGAAATTCATAAAAAGAATTCAAACCTTTGTTGACCCTGGAAGCTAGCACTACAAGTGTCGTGCCTCTAATGGCTCACACCCAGAACTTAGCAAGCAAGAAACAAGAGAGAGGAGAGAAACTCTTATTGAGTTTGGTGTGAATATGAGGGGTGGAGGGAGCCTCTATTTATAGTCCCAAACTGATAAGTCATAAGGCATATAATGCCTTATTTGAATTCCTGATAGAATAAGGCTTTTATCACATAATTCAATCTACTTATCATTGCCATAAATAGCTCCAATACCCATATATGGGTTTCGAATTCTACAAGGCTTCCAAGTTTCGAATTCTACAAGGCTTTTATCACATAATTCAATCTACTTATCATTGAACAATTACAATTCAGCCCCTGCACTTTTAATCAATCTAATTAATCCCAAAATTAATTCCAATTAACTTCTGATTAATTATTAATTAAATATAACTATTTCTAATTAATATATTATTCTCATAATATATTAATTCTCTCTCTCCACATGTCATCTTGTCCTCTGCCAATTATAAGGGCAGCCCAAAATGACTGTGCTGCCATCAATTCAAGTATATTCCTAAATTATGTTATGGCTTAGACACCTTAATCCAACAAAAATAAGGAGGAGAGTAGAAAGAGCGTTAAACCTGAAAACCAAACGTAAATAGAACTCTCAAAGATGAGACTAGGTGAAGTTGATAAGACTGTTGTTTTATATTAGTGTACTATGCTTTTGGATGTTATTACTCCACAAAAAATTGCATTTTTTTGTTGTAAAATTTGTTTTGAAAAATATAGTTGTTTAAATTGTATATTTTAACAGTTAGAATCATCAACTAGTGCATCACCTCCATCATCAAAATTTGTAGTACTATGAATTGAGGTTGAAAATGGGGTCTTGTTTAACCAAATGCATCGGACTTCATTAGTGATTTTCAATATATACGAGAGCAATTGGGAGAAATCGAGATCCCGTTATTGGCCTTAAAAGCCAAGGAGCATAGAACTTTAGTAGTTTATCATTAAAAATGTTCTTGATAAGAATGTATAAAGATATACAAGAGTTCCTCAAGTCAATAACCAAAATTGGAGGCGCACGTGTGTCGAGTCAACCACTTCAAGAGATAATTTTGATGATTGATACTACCATGAACTTACATGGAACTGTTTGAAGTTCATATAAAGACTACTCGATTGGAAGTTACACAAGTCCTAAGTGTACTTTTATAATAGTCCGGTTGATATGTAATGCAGTTTGAACACTAGAATCTTACTTGTTTCGATTTTGATTAACGTCAGTGTTTTTATTTATATTACTCATACTAAAATGATATAATCACCTTACAAACTTATTACCGTGAAATTGGTTTACTTATGATAACACCTTGTTATGATTAGTATTAAATAATATCATAATAACCATAACACTAAAAAAACTGAAAAGCGACACAAAGAAAAATCAAAACCTAGTCATAAACACCAAACGACTATTGTGTGCTTCAATTGATTATTGCACACTTGATTCACTATGATGCTGCTTAGTAATCTTACTGAACTCTTTATTAATTTTAATAAATTTCTCTTTGTACCAAGTGTTAGGTAATTCTTCATCATACCATCTAATATAGTGCTTAAATGCATTTTTATACCAAAAAAACTGGAGACATAGCTGGAATTTCACACTTGCATCTACGAAAAGGATGATGTCTTTGTCCATCAATATTACTTTGAGAGCTTGACCCAGTTGAATTAGAGTACATGTTATTTTCTGACTAAGTTGTGGCCATTGACTCTCCCAATCTGCATATTATAAATAAGTCTGAAATGCATTTTTCAGAATCTGAAATATATTATTAATTAACTTAAAGTCATTCGTAAATGTACTCTATTTAGTTTGAAATACTCATATAGTCGGATTATATAGAATATTATAATTTAAATTTCACGGAATGTTACATATTAAAAAAATACTAACTAAAAGATAACTATATTTCCGGTATACGTTCAGAAATTGTAATATATACATTATTTTTTTGGGACCAATAAAACATTGTATAATTCTAGTAACATATTCAAGATGATACCTTTCTACAATAATTTAATCAACATCCTTATCCACACATGCAATCCTCTTTTCCACATGTTTAATGTTTTCTTAACGACCGTAAAGATGTTACCCTAAACATATGCCAATTTCAATCCTTATCTGTACATGAGACCCCTGCCTTCACTTGTTATGAACTGTTACTATCATTGAATACATATTATAAACAAAATTACATGAATCCCAATGCTCTATATACTCAATACATCCACAAAAGAACACTACACCAAATTCATATCCCCATACCTAATTACTATTGCAAAAAGAAAAGAATGAAACACAAAGAATCGAGTCCTCAAATGCAAACCTATTAATTTACCCATGAAAATAAAACCAACTTAAATACAATGAGAGAGGACCGATATCAACAAAACGCACACCAAACACATACCACTATAACTCGTAATTGGCCATTGTATAGTACCCACACATTCTTGCTACATGGGTAGCGCAATGAGAGGAAAACCACACCACTTGGACCAATATAAATTATGTGTGTTGGTGTGTTTCTTAATCTAGCTAGACAAAGGTAGAAACTTTACTTCACCAAATACCAAATCAAGGGATATCGATTTAGCACTAAAAACGTTCGCGTTTCTTCCTTCCAGATTAGTCAATTGAAGGAGAAGAAGATTGCATCTAACATTTTGAGGGTTTTATCTAATTTTTTGAGATCGAGGAAGCAATAGGGAACTAGTCATGGATGGAGGAGAACTTAAGATTTCCAAGGTTGCATGCATTATAAGGAGACCATTTGCAATGTATCTTTCACAATTTTAGAAGTTACTAAGCTCTGAGTGACATAAAGGATGTGAAGTGGAATTGATTTTAACCCTACGGATTTGTAAAGTTATGATTTGTGAAGGTTGCAATCCAACCAAAAGATGTCCTCTAGATAAAACAATGACTTTGATTGAAATCCAATTAGTCCATCTAAAACCTGTTGAGTTTTTGGAGGAGGGGTCATTCTTGAATCAAGAGGTTTTCAGATTGCTTGACGGATCATGTAATCACTTTCTGAATATGATATTTCGATCCTATGCTTGAGTATCACGAAATCTAGATTATGGGGATAATCCTCGGAGGAACAATTTCGAATCAAGACACTGGTAAGAAACCACGAACTAGGAATTTATAGAACTAAAAATTTTATGATTATCAAAGATATAGATCAATTAGTTTTAAATGATGATTCTATCTCATAAATATATGATGGTGGTTTCAAAGGTAATTATCATGAAATATAATTCGAAAATAATATTTTCCGTAATAATTCTTTTAACATAATAAATTTTCCGCTAGGAGCCTTGCCGCTAGCACCTCACAATGGGGTGCAGCCCCCTTGACCCCGCCAACTTAATTGAACCGAGATCGAACTTGTTTTATACAAACGTGCACTCCGCGTCTTCTAACTTCTCAAAAATCAAGATTTGAACTCCATTGGTAAACTTATAAATTCCATTATATTAAAATGAACAGGTGACACTAAAATCACAAAAATTATTATTAACACCAATTTTGTCTTCTATTAAATTACATAGTGAATTCACAACGAAAGTTCCTGAATTTTTAAGATATCTACTAAGACCAAAGAGTATGGGAGCGAGGAAGGGCCACGGTGTCCAAGCTGGATCCCGACCCCGCCCGATAACACCGCCCCGGTTGGGGTTTTAGGTGCGGGGAAGGCTTGGCACCAGGGTTCGAACCCCACGCGATGAACTCTCTCCCATTTTACCTTTTGGCCCCTTGAACTATGGAACAAGTTGCAAACCCCTCCCCCCCCCCCCCCCCAACGGCTAGAAAATACTAACGGCTAAAAAAATTTAATAATTTTTTTAAACATTTACCAACTATAAATACACACATTCACTCACAAAAAAATTACCAATCTTCTACACACATATTTCACACCTATTTCTCTCTAAAAATCATGTCTAACCAAGATTCACCAAACAACCAAACGCCACCAACGAATCGAAACCGACCAAACGTTCTCGGTTTTGAACAATTCCACAACACGAACGTTTATCGTCCACAAATAGACCAACCGATTTTCTCACCCAACGTTTTCCATACCAAATGTCGGGATACCCCCAAATGCAACCGCAAAATTTATTCAATTCTTTTCAAGCGTTTCCCGACACACCAACCCAACAATTCCAAAACCCATTACCCGATTCCGTTCCCGAAACACAAGGTTCACCGGAATTAGTGTCGGAAATGCAACCTGAAGTCCATCCCGCAGCACAAAGGAGAGGAAAAGCACCACAACAACCATGGACAACCCAAAAAGAAATCGCGTTAGCCTATTTGTGGATTGACGTTTCCGAGGATGCGGCGGCCGGAAACGCCCAAGCGGCGGAACAGTTTTGGATGCGGGTGACGGACCGCTTTCACCAAGAATTAGGCCGGGCAAGTTACCGTACGAAAGACAGTTTGACAACAAAATACCGTGACATCAATCGTGCCACAATGAAATTTAACGGATTGATACACAATCTACGAACGCATCGTAGAAGCGGTCAAACGGAGCAACATGTTTTCGAGGAAGCACTAAAAATTTACAAAGAGGACAACAAAGGAACGCCATTCCGATTCGTTGAGTTTTGGCGTATTGTTGAAAAATACAAAAAATGGCACGATTCAAAAGCCGAAGACAACATCCCGGCCCCGGTAAGAAAACGTTCGAAAACTTCCGAGTCAAGCCGCAACACTACCTCCTCCGACGCTCGTATCAACGTCGATTTAAATGATGACCTCGAAGACGATGGCCTCGAATTTCCCGAGTTCCGCCGGCCAACGGGACGAGATGCCGCAAAAAGGAAAGGAAAAGCGACTTCGTCGAGTGCGGGAGGTGGCTCGGAAAATAGCGAAGACATTGCACTTATGCGATTGGAATTCGAATGTTACAATTTAAGTTACGCCGAGCGGATGGAGTTGGATCGAAAGGCGTTGGAAGAGAGAACACTAGCCCGAGAAGCACGTGAACGAGCCCCACAAGCACGTGAACGAGCCCGTGAGAAAAAACAACAACTCCGTGAATAAAAACAACGTTTAAAAGACATTAAGTTTTTGATGTCCAATCAGGAAGAGGGTCTCGAGAGGCCGCAATAGGAGTTGGTTTTAAAAATGAAAGCGGATATTATGGCGAAATATGGTTTCTAGGTTGTCGTTTAATTTTTTAGTTTGTCGTTTTATCGTTTTAGTTGTCTTTTTTTAGTTGTCATTTTGTCGTTTTATCGTTTTAGCGTTTGTCGTTTTAATTTCCGGTTGTAATTTTTAAATTAATGAAATGTTTTAGTTAAAAAAATTGAATTGTTTTAGATTTGTTTATTATTTTAATTTAAAACAAAAAAGTGAAGGATTGGTGAGGGGTTATCATTTCCTAGATTTGAAGCGGTGAGAGGAAGGTAAGAGGAAGGTGAGGTGGCCCCTATCTGTTATGAGGGGTTCCATACCTCTAATTTCGGTCATCATCCCTTTTATACAACTTTTGTTGTGGAAGCGAACTAATCTAGAATACCTTTATATGTATAAACAACTGAATAAAACATATGTCAAATTTAATACATATATTAACTTTTTATATATTTTATGTCATAGGATTATGTGCCCTAACCAAGGGCAGTGGTATCCTATAATTTCGAACTTGTCTGTCCATGTGATCTTAAAATCAAACAACAGCCTCCATTAATTAGAAGAGATATTATTTAATTTGGGAATAGATTGGCATTAAAGCAGTTAGAGGACAGATGTGTCTCAAGATACTCAAATTAAACATAAATATAATACTCTATCAAAATTGTTAGAATCTAATTATACTATTTATCTATTTCCAATTTAAGACTAAATACACTTCATTTGTAAATACACTTCTTGCCTTAGATCACACAATTAATACCGATGGGATTCAATGTGTCTTTTTGTGGAATTTTATAAATCCAATTAAAATTTGTTTTTGTTTATTTGGGTATGAAGCTTTTAGATAATTCATACAAAGTAGTCATTTTGGAATATACTTATTTATCCAAATTTTGTACTATGTTAGAGTATATAATTTTGTTAGTAATCAAAGATTTACTTACGTAAATGTTTAAAATATATAAAATGTAATAATTCAGGAAAAATGTATAAATATACGTACATAAATTCCAGTGATTAAATGTATTAATGATATGTTAAATATGACAATTAGAAGGCAACTAAGGGGATTTAATTTCAAAATCGTCAACCATGATTATGGTGTAAATTCGAGCGATTTAAAAGAGTTTAGCAGTTACAAAGTAGACATTATATAGAGCTCAAAACGTTTTACAGAACCCCACTGGAATTGCAAAAAATCATTGAGAATCAAGGAAGTAATCAGGGTTTGAAGTTCTGAAAGTTTCAGAGTCCTTCTAAGCAATTAATGTACAATATCTTGATTTAATATTGATATAGTCGTTTAGCTAAATTTATATGTTCACATTACGTGTTTTGGTTCTACTTAATGTCTCTGTTCGGCATAATACTCAAAAAATTGATGAAATTTGGGTTTATAAACCTTCAGTTTAATATTTTTTTCGTGAATTAACCTAGTTTGGGGCAATGTTTTTGATGATTCATGTAAAAGCATAATAAGAAGTGGAGATAGATATTGGTAGTTTTACATAATTATTTGGTGTTATTTTGGGCAAAAGTCGCTTCAACTGTTTGAAAATGGCAGTAAAAGAATATCAATTTTCGAATAAAGAAAAAAAGGGTTTTGGGTCGGGTCAGAGTAATTTTTGGTTGGAGGATTAAGGGCGTAACTGTATTTTAAAACTATTAAAATGCAAACATTAAATAAAAACAATTGATAGCCTAAGGCTAAAGGGAGTGGTGGCCAATGGCCAACGGATGACCAAGAGGTTTTTGTGGGCCAGATTATGGTTGGCAGGCGTTGGCCATTTTGTAGGGAGTGGTGGCCAATGGCCAAGGAACTGCCAACCAACTTAATTTGAGAAATTACAACTTTAGTCATTGTACAAACAGAATTCGTTTTATTTTTTTTTACTAAAATTTAAACATTTCATTAAAAATAAAAAACACAAACAACTAACAATTTAAAAGTTAAACAAAGACACAAACTAAAACACAAACAACTAATCTACTCATCGTCGAACGTGTAACCCAATTTCCTAGCCGCATCCTTCTTCGCTTGAAGTGCAATTTGATACTCGAACCCTCGTAGATCGGATATGTTTCTCGTCACAATATCCATCAACTTGGTTTTGACTTTCTCTTCATGTAAAGTCTACAAAGTGGCGACTTGCTCGTTCAATTGTTGCAATTATGCGCTACTATTTGTGCCAGAACTACCTCCCTTCATCTTCCTCTTGGCTTGATCACGACCAATCGGAAGAACGTCAGCCTCCGGCTCCTCATTAATGTCGAAGCCAACATTTGCATCAGAAGACTGAGAGTGTGTGGATGTGGAGGATTTGAAGCGTTTGGTTGCATTTATTCCAACGGCGAACTGATGAAAGGTTGTTTGTTCCCTCCATTTTTCGTTGTCTCGGATTACCCTCCAAAACGCTTCCGCATGAGCATTGAAAGGATTTTTGGTGCCATTTTTGTCAATATATTGCTGCCGAGCAGCCAGCATCACATCATCTATATTGGCACCACTTGGCCAATTTCGTTTACATTGTGCAAAAATCGCCTCAAATGCCTTGGCAATTTTACTTACACTACGCCATTTCGAGTATATTGACTGGTGGGTACGGTATGTACGACCCATTCGCTGACACCATAATTTCCAAATCCTTTCTTGGAAAACTTGGGTTTTTTGGTCGTTTCCGTGAACCGCATCCTCTTATATGTCCACCCAAGTTTTTGCTAAAGCTATCACCTCATCAACTTTCCAAGGCTCTACCTTGGCTCTCTGTTTCACTGGGGCTTTCCTTTTTCCACGACCTTTTGATGATTTTTTTGGTTGTGGTTCTTCTTCTTCTTCTTCGTCTTCTTCTTCAACTTCTTGTTGTTGTTCTTCTTCTTCTTCCGAGTCCGATGCAAGAAGACGTCGTGGTTGAGTTGAGAAGAATTGTGTTCCAAAAAGTTGAGATTGTACTTGTGGTGGAGAAGGCGTGGTGAAAATTTTTTGAGATTGTGTGGGAAAAGTATTTTGGTTTTGGGATAAATTGTAGACAAAGTTGGCTAATAATTGGTTTTGTGTCGGTGAAAACAACGGCTCATCGGGTTGTGGTGAAAACATTATTGGATGATAAGCATTTGTATCTAGGTTTGATGGATGGTTTGGAGGAGTGTTGGAAGATTGGTTCTTGGAAGATTTTGAACCTTTCTTTTTGTTTGAATACATTTTGAGAAAGTTTTTGAAGGGATTCTTTTGTGAAATGAATGAGATTTAGATGTATATATATATATATATATATATAGGGGATGAAAGAGGTTTTAAAAATCTGATTTAAAAAAAAAACGGCTACTTTTTATATATGGGTTAAAAGTGTAAAAATTTTAAAACATTCCAATTTTAAAATGTAACCGTTCAAGGGGCATTTTGACATTTCTTGAAACTTTTCAAGGCTTGGCATCTCGCCAAGCCGTTGGCGAATGGACTTTGGCGACTCAATGGCGAGCGATGGCGGAGTGGGGATGGCGATCGATGATGGCTCGCCAAGGGGCTTGGCGACCCGCTTGGCCACCATTACTCCGTATAGTCTAATGGTTAAGAGAGTCAAATCTGAAAATACAACATAAGTCCAGAAAGTACCATTTAACCCCTGCACTTGTATATTTTCAACATTTTTCTTAGACTTTGAAAATGCCGAAAATACAACATAAGTCCTTATAGATTCAACATTTTTAAATATTGCCTAACTACATATGCATAGAAACGTTGGTCTTTAAAGGAAAAACAAGGGGAGAGACAAATCCAGAAAGTACCGGTTAACCTCTGCACTTGTATATTTTCCCATGTCTTTTAAATCAATGGTGGAAAACCCACTTTTGACATAAATTCCATATGTCCACCTAACTGTGTAATGATGGGGTTCAAATTGTTAATATTATTATTATTGTTTGTTTTAGACACGTTTAGATTGGAGATGTTGAGGAATTTTTCTAAAATTTATATTTTAGCCCAAAATGATCAATTATGTATTTTGGTTAAATAGACATAGAAAAAGGTCCTTAAAAAGAGCTTAATAGGGTTTATAAATTTTAGATTTTATTCAAATAAGTAAGTGTCAAAATAAAATTACGGACGACATTATAAGGCTAAATTGGTCGAAGGAGACATATAGTGATATAGGTAATTGAACCAAAATGGTCACTTGATGAGTTTTCTCGTTGGTGGAATATAGGCTGCGAATAGCGTGACGATATTCAGAATAAGACCTAAAGCCTACGAGGTGAGTTTTTCATGTGTTGTGGTTGCTTGCACAAAAATGTTTATCATGTAAAATGTGGTTTATAATTATTCGTTAACAATATGCATTTTCAAAGATATCGTTGCATGATAACTTTATTTGGACTTGCTTATCTCTATGTTTTGTTCGAAATGACACATTTGGTGGTAACAAATGGGTGTTTGATAGTCGTGAGTATGAAGGATGTGTTGTGATCGATGGGGATAGGAATTGAGAAGTCTTACTCACTTCCTTGAACATTTAAAATACTTGAGCATAAGGGACGAGTTGTGCCAAGTGGGAAGGGAAACGAGCATTTGGTTATTTCTCTAGATAATTAAACGTTTCCCTAAATTGTGTCATCGGTTGCTATACACTCTAACTTGATTTGTAGTAGAAATGTATGATAAAACTATATGTTTTTCATAAATGATAGACATCTATGTGCAACACGAACTCACTAGGCTCTACGCTTACCTAGTTAGATTTTAAATGTGCACAACCAATGAAACAACTTAGCAAGTGCCAATGGAAAAGGGAAGGCAAGGCTTAGACGAGATGAAGACTTAATTAGAAGTTTCACAAAGACGTAAAACCCAAGGCTCGCCAATCAAGAAATTTATCTTATTTTATTGCTTCCGCTATTGTTAAAACGATATTATGAGTTTTTATTTGTTACTAGAATTACTTTGGATTGATTTCGTTTATCCATTTTATAATGGAAAAATTCGGGTCTTACAAAAAATAACATTTATATGCTCTGTTAACCCAATCGCATTAGATTAAGGTGTATAATATTTATGATCAAAGAAAGATTATTCTAACATGGAACGGTCAGTATACATTATGTAACATTTTTATTGCTCGACTCAAGGTACTTCAAATTAAACATATTATATACTAGTCTATCAACATTGGTACAATCTATTTTTACTATTTATCTATTTCTGACTTTAAGACCAAGTTTCTAAAAGGGATATAAATGTTATCAAGGTATATACATGCATATTATGCATTTAGAAGAGGATGATAGAACATTTAACTGTTCGTTTTGCTTACATGACGGTAATGTGTAAAGTGTTGGAATATTTGGTAAAACTTGTCATGCCAAACAAATATTAAGATTTATAACAAGACTTCTTACATGATACTTGTTCTTAGGAAGTTCATAGTTGTACATATCGTAGTGTATTGTATTTACTAGCTTGATAAGAGTTTGAAGTTTTAATGAAGCCTACAGATAATTAAATGAATGCATAATACTCACACCATGGCTATGAAATAATGTAATATTTTTCTTTTTTATTTTGAGTATGAATAAGCAAATAGTAACATTCTCTTGATGTAGTTGGTTAGTTGAATAAAATATTGTTGTATATGACTACATATCTTGGAAGAATGTACTTGAAATCAATCTGCCTAAACAAAATCAACATAAAAAATGGAAACTATATGGAAAAACTTTTATATGAAAATACATGTAAAGACCTTAAGATTTTATGTTATAAATCTTATAAGCTTAAATCCTAGCTATTGGGTACATCAATCCCACTTTTGACCATAGTGACATGAGAGAAAACCATAGGGGTTGGAGCTAGAACCGTAGCCTAGCGGTCCTTAGCATAGTTTTAATGTTGAGGGGTCTTATCCCCATAGTCATGGCCGAGAAAAAGGTTATAAAGTTGAAAAACTTTGTTTATTTTAGGCATTCTTTCCGAACCCATTTTCTTACTCAAAGCTTACAATTTTGGAAGCAAAAGTGAGTTAATTTTAAAGTCAATAACACCCCTCAATGCATTTTCTAAAAGCTTGTATTATTAGATTGATTTTATACAATGTAATCTCCTTCTTTTTCTTTTCATGATAGTATATTGAAACCAGGGTTAATGATATGAAGTGGACGAAGTGAAAATTAAGGGGTAGAATAATGAATTGTTGAATATAGGTGAAATTTTTGATAACTAAGTAACTGGTTTCACCTTATTATGATTAAATAAAACAATGTCATCATCTTTCCAAAAAAGTAATGAAGTTGGAACATAGGTTTGATGTGGTTAAAAGGGTTAGATTACATATACTTAACCCTTTCTTGTGTATGATTACAGTTGATAGACCGAGCTTTAACAACAAGCTCTTAAAATTAAAAGATATACTTAGTCTACCATGAGATCTTTTAAATACTTGAAACCCTAGATGGGGTGAAGATATATTGGCCTTTAGGGGCGAAGTTGACATTGTTAAAGGTGTTAATTTCAATTATTAATGCTATATTAACTTGTTCTTGTATAAAAGGAAAGTATAAGTTAGATAAATGGTTAAAAGGAACTTAATTAAGTATTGTACATGGGTATGTATTGATCATAAGTACCTTGGAATTATGCTAACAATTTGAATGCACTTGGAGGCAAGAAAGCTCAAAGAAACGAACATCATTCGATCCCAACTCATCAAGGTGAGTAACTTGTTGTACTTCTATCCTTAAATGTTGAAATATAGATGTTATAAATGGGAACAAGCTAAGATATACATATCTCTACTTACTTAAATTCAATGGTAACCCATAAAGGTTAGGTCGATGATGCAACTATGATGTACAACTTATATTGGTATTGTTGTTGGAAAGAATGAAAAGTAGATGGTTATGAGTGGTGTAGTATGATGTGACTGATGATATGAAGACATACGTACTCCAAATATAAAAAGGATTATAAGTGATTGTTATTGAGTAGTATTAATGTAACTTGAATTAGCAATTATTTAGTAAAAATCGTTCCAAAGTGGTATCATACAATGTGGAGGTTTAAATATACATGCGAAAACTTATGGTTAGCAGGAAAATAAGGACGTGTAGAGATTTCAATCACATAAGGAGAAAGGAAAGAATTTATAAGTACTTACCAATGTAAGTAATTGTGAATATTCCTAATTGATGATATATTGTATTTTAAATTAAATGGTCCCATATTGAGGATTTATTCATCTTGGTTCTGTATTTGGGATGTATTCAAATTGGTCTCGTATTGGGAATGTATTCATATTGGTCTCGTATTGGGAATGTATTCATATCGGTCTCACATTAGGGATGTATTCATATTGATCCTCTATTGGGAATGTATTCATATTGGTCCCATATTAGAGATGTATTCATATTAGTCTTGTATTGTGGATGAATTCTTAATGGCCCTAAGTTGAAGATGTACTTAGATTAGTCCCAAATAATGATGTTTTGATATTGGTCCCTAATGAAATATATGTATGTTCATCCTAAATGGGAATGTATTTATATTGGTCTCAAAGAGGAAATACTTATATTAGTGTCTTATAGGGATAATACTATTTTATTTGGAGAAGGTTACATACGATTTACTAGTAGCATGATTATATAGAAGCTGTTCATTTTCACTAAGTACATTGTTAGTACAATTATAGTAATGTTATCACGTTGATATTTTAAGATGTTGAGAAGCTGTTATATATGGAACTATACATATTACTCACTAAGACCTTTTGAAGCTTATCGTTGTTGTTATGTTTAATGACTTCAGGTGTAGGAACTAGTATCATGAAGAAAGAATTAGATGACTGACATGTCGCAGTCGTTGATGCGGTCAAAAATATTGAATAAAACCTTATTAGTCCACTAGCTAGCGGTAAACAAGGGTCGAACCAAGGAGTTTGTGGTTGACACTTTGTGTCAAAATATGACCAATCTATAGTTTCACTCCATAGACGGTTTCTATTAATACACTCGATCCTGAAAGAACTCAGAAAACACGTAATTCAAAGCAACGATCAATGTCGAGGCAATAGATCGCAACTAATCAAAACTAAACTAATCTAATCTGATCTCGAGATTAAACTCAGAAATCAAAGACTACTGGGTTGCCTCACATCAAGCGCTAAGTTTAACGTCTTCAGCCAGACGGTGCTGTCCTTAACCTTCCTTGGGCAGAAGATAGCCCTTCTTTGGGATGATATCGTGAATCATCGTTGCCATCAATGTTGTTAAACGGACAATATGATCCTCCATACTACTTGTATGCGTCTGTTGTTCCTCCCAAATTTCAATCATCTTCGATTCTCGGTACCTCATATCATTCATGAGGACCTGATTCTTTCCTTCCATGATCTTCATGTCACTAGACATGATTGTTCCCATGTGAGATTAGGTGCATGCACCTTTGCTTCCCACCGTAGGTGTTCCTGTTCTCGTATCCTTGCTTCTTTTTCTCTTTTATATAGGTCTTTGATTTCTGGGGGAATGTTACCTCTTCATAGTCTTTAGGTTCTGGCAATGTTGACATCAGACAACCAAACATATTTATACGTCTCATCCTTGTGCCGAAAGAGATATCAACATCACCTATTTTGCAATTGATGATCGCTATTGCGGTAGCTAAAAATGGTCGTCCAAGGATTAAAGCGGGCGATGACTCTCGTTGGGTGTTCTCATACTCCGTTACGAGAAAGTCTATCGGGTAGAAGAATTCTCCAACTTTTATAATGACGTTAGTCAACTTACCCCTAGAAGTTTTAGTTGACTGGTCCGCCAATTGTAGAACTATTTTTTCCGGTTCCAGCTCCTCGTTCTTGTATTAATAAAAAATGTGTCCAGGTAACACGTCCACACTTGCCCCTAGATCCAAAATAGCTTCTTGTATGACAACATCACCAATGGTAACCTTAATATAAGGTGTACCAGGGTCTTTCTCTTTAGTTGGCAGTGTACTAAGTAACGATGCACTGGCCTTTACCGTAAGGCGGATCTTGTCGTGTTCCGCAGCTGAAGTATTTTCTTTCTCCTCACAGATTTCTTTCACGATTTTAGCATCCGTTGTTGTGTGTCCCAGTTGTTTTAAGAGAGACTGGTTGATGGTCGAGTCTCTCAAAGTTGTCCATATCTTTTTAGACCTTGCAGCTTTCTTCTTGATGGCTGCCACCACTGACTAATATGTTATGAGCATTTCCTAATCCTCATCCTCTAAATCGAGGGAATCCTTAACCCTATTATTAATCAACTCCTCCTTCCTTCCCTTCTCATCATCATCCAGAGCGTTAATGTGTTTTTTCCTGCTTGCTGCGTAAGATTAGGGTTAACCTTTGTATTGCTAGGGAATTTCCCATCGTCCCTCTTTCTTACATCCTCAGCCAGTTGAGCTATTTGTTGTTCTATGTTGAGAATAGATTTTGCATTTGCCCGCGATTGTTGCTATGTCGAGATTATAATGTTAAATGCCTTTTCCCACCGTTGAGCTTGATCCTCATAAACATGCGGAGCGTTATTATTGTTATTCTTGCTTGAACCGGTGTTGTTGTTATTGTTCGGGCCATTAGTGTTGTTGACAGGTTGGTACTGCCGCTGTTGATTCTGAACTGGCCCAGGGTAATTACCTTGACGGTTGTTATTATAATTGTGACTATTGTAGTTACTGTTTTGATTCTGCCCTCCTTGATTATTCGGCATGTATGGTCGTCCGTTAGTGGTATTGCCCTTGACTATATACATGGTTGACCTCTTGTGGTCTTTTTTCCTATTTCCTGAGCTGCTATTAATTCGGTGGTCCTTGCTGTACAGTGGCCAATAATCTATCAAACTTCTTACTAAGCACAACGATCTTGTTCTTCACCTCTTTCCTCCAGTCGTTACCCGTACCTACTGCTGCCTATGTGGTGTTATTTGTTTTTCTCGCTGAATAATTGGTCTTAGATCCATTGCTAAGTTTGTCCAAGAATGTCCATGCTGTCTCAAGATCCTGCATCATAATCTTAACTCCAGATGATGCATTGATCATCGCCTAGCTCGTGTTGTCGAAACCATCATAAAAGAACTTGACTAACTGCCATCATGGAAACTCGTGGTGTGGACATGAGCTTAACAGCTCCTTCAATCTCTCGAAACTATCATGAAATGCTTCGTTTGGTTTCTGCTAAAAATCTTGAATATCTCTTCTTACATCAAATGTCTTGCTTGTAGGGTAGAACTCCTGCAAGAACCTCGTCTTCAGCTGCTCCCAAGTGGTGATACTATTGGCTGGCATCGATGTGAACCAGTACTTAGCCTTGTCCTTATGTGTGAACAGAAACAGCCTAAGCCTAAATAAATCTATATTGGCATTCCTAGGTATATTTGCGTTTGCTATGGCTAAAAAATCATAAAGATGGTTATAAGGATCATCCTGCTTATATCCCCTAAATTCAGGCAATACTCCTAAGAATTGCGGCCTAATTTCTACATGACAATCTACACCTTCAAGAAAAATATAGGTGATGCATCATCATACTCCCACGGTTGGAAGTGCGACACCGACTACCCAATCGGTTGTGGAAAATAAAGAGGAGGAACGAAATTACCATCATTGTAGAGCTCATTATTATAATACCGTTATCCTCTCCACTGATTATTTTGCTGCTGCTGCTGTCGTGGAGGTCCTCGACCTTGGTTCCACCGGTTGTTGTTGTAATTTTGGTTGGGCATCCAACCATTATCTCTGTCTTCGTATTCCAGGTCTCCCAACTGAGCCTTGTTGTGTTGTTGTTGTTGTTGTTGTATGGATTGTAGTGGTATTTGAGGTTGTGGTGGTGGTTGTGGAATCTGCGGTTATTGACGTTGGTGTGGAGCACCACCACGATTCGGTACCCCCACGTCACTGTAGTAACTGCAAGGTTTCCACGAGGATTAGGAATAGGTTGAATAACAGGTTGAACTATTGGTTGAACGAATGGTGAGATGGGCAAGAGGCTAAAACCGTGTTACCACCACCCGTAGCTAGTGGAAGCTCCATCGGCATTTACCGGAACCGGGGGCACAATCGGTTGTCCCCCTGCTACCTCGCTATGTAGCTCATGGGTAACATCCTCAACTAAAATATCGTCAGAACTCATATTGAATAATCCTTTACGAACGCGATTTCTGCATGCAGTTCTTTCGATCTCGGAATCAAACAAAAGAGGTGACGTTTGTTCACCTCGACGCATGCGCATACACAATCTGCAAGCGACCATCAAAAACAACCAAACTACTCAAACTAAAAGAAAAACAACTGACTGGGATAATGTTTCAAGAGCAAAACTCCCCGACAGCGGCGCCAAAATTTGACACGTCGCAGTTGTTGATACTGTCAAAAATACTGAATAAAAGCTTACTAGTCCACTAGCTAGCAGTAAGTAAAGGGTCAAACCAAGGAGTTATGCATACTATGATATTAAATGGGTTACATGACATACCTAAGTGCTAAGGTGAGTACGTACATGTGGATTTTTAAATGGGTTACGTTACATAAAGTTATGCATAATATGATATTCACTAGTATGTGTCTTTGAAATGAATGGATGGAATGACTTAATGTGTTAAAAGTTGAATGCAATTTTCTAACAAGAATATGTTTATGTTTACAAATGACAACGTGCTTTTAAAGAAAAGTTTATAAGCCAAACAATATCGGTTATATCGATTTTCAAAGGGAGACTCCAGCGGGTTACATAGAGTGACCCGAGATGTGGTTTGCAACTGTAAGAATATACGTCACACAAAGTGACACGACCTAACATAGATCTGAAAGGTTTTCTGCAACTATGAACTAAAAATCCTAAGTTCACATGCAACCTATATAGATCTAAGTTTTCTTCTAGTTAAACATATAACAAATCCTAAAGGCCCAGAAAAATTAAATTAAAAGAAGAGAATTAGAAAAACCAACCTTTAGCGAAACTTGGAAGCAAAGCAACAGAAATCTCTTGCCTCAAATGAAGTCACACCCAGGGATCAGGAGAGGGTCTCGAAAATTCCAGAGAGGTTTGGTAAAGATGGAGCAGAAAATAGGTACCCCAGGGTCCCTATTTATAGTCCCAAGCAGATGACCAGATAAATCTTTAGAGATAGACCTTTTGAATTTAAACCAAGATAAACTATTATCTTATTAATTCAAATCCTTTTATCCTACTTATTAAAATCGAAAATATATATGTTTCCATATATAATTTCGCTGGTCACACACTCACTCAAACTGTCACTTACTCAACTATTGAATAATTACAGTTTTAGTCCCTGCACCTTTAATTAATTAATTTAATCACCAAATTAATTCCAGTTAATTCCAGATTAATTTCTAATTAATTAATATAGTTTTTAATTAATATATTATCACTTTAATATATTAATAAACTATTTATTTAAGCTCTTTTGATTTATTAATCAGATAATAAATCAATCTTTCTTTCTACCGGACTTTCTACAAAACCTCTTGCTATGAGGGCAACCCAAATGGACTATGCTACTATTAATTAGATAAATACTAATTATTAGTCATGGCTTAGACACCTAATCCAACAGTCTCCCACTTGGATAAGTCTATGACTATAATTACCAATTTAGTCTCTAATTAATTAGCAACTATAGCTTCCTAGAAACCGCTGTCGAACTCTGACCTAGTCAGTTCTGTCCATAGATAAGTGATCAGATGATCCTCCGTCCAACAATATATTTTTCAGACTAAAGACATGGATTGAAATCAATCCTGGTTTGATTCTCTATTTCCCGATTTCTGATTTGCATATGACCTTTAAGACTACCAATTGAGCATATCAATTTAGTCTTGGTTGGCCAACCCTTTCAGTCAACTTCAAAATCATCGAGAGGCCTACAGATATCTGTTTCCCGACAGGGTCAAGGGACGAATAAGTTTTGAATCATATACTTATGTCATTTACCAGTCAAATCATTCACAACAACACGTTTTATAACACCGTGTTACCGATGCGTTTTCGCATTGTCAATGAACAACCGCTTAATAAAACATAACCCATATGTATCTACTTAAAGATCAAAAGATATTATCGTCTCAACATTGCTTGTGATGAAATCCATGAAGCAATCTGTTGAGCGTGGGTTTATCCAATACTTAAATCCCTATTTCCAAGTACTCATGAATATTGTAGCAATCTTATTGCTATGTCTAACTCATTAGACAATCTACAAAACTATTCATGACAGCCTTCATTCATACTTACTCCCTAAGAGTATGAGTGACTGTGGATATTCGAATAATAATTAAATTACTCAGGAAGTAAACATGCAAAAATTGAAACACAATCATAAACAATCAACAAAAGGCAGCATCAAATACTCACTAAGAAAACTATATTATTAATTCACCAAAGTCAATTACATTTATATTGCAATAAGTTTCAAATCCTATCTAATTACAAAAACTAATATCATCTCTTAATCCTATGCGATGTGCATGCTGATTATGCTTAATCCTACTCAAAGCCTTTGTTAAGGGGTCTGCAGGATTATCTTCTGATGATACCCTCTTCACAAGCAGGTGACCTTCTTCTACCCTATGTCTTATATAGTGGTACTTTATGTCGATGTGTCTGGACTTTCCATGATCTCTCGGTTCCTTTGTCAAAGCAACCGCTCCTTCGTTATTGCAGAATAGTTCCATGGGCTCCTGAATACTCGGGACTACTCCAAGGTCACCGATAAAGTTCTTCAGCCAAGCCGCTTCCTTTGCCGCTTCACTCGCTGCTATGTACTCTGATTCACAAGTAGAATCAGCCACCGTCTCTTGCTTGGAACTTTTCCAAGTTACTACTCCCCCATTCAATAGGAATACCCAGCCCGACTGAGACCGACCGTTGTCTCTATCTGTCTGAAAGCTGGCATCAATATACCCATCAACTCTCAAGGTATCACTGCCACCAAGGACTTAAACAAAGTTCTTCGTTCTTCGCAGATACTTGAGTATGTTTTTGACCGCCGTCCAATGTGCCCTACCAGGGTTTCCCTGGTATCGACTGACCATGCTCAAGGCAAAAGCTACGTCGGGACGAGTACACGTCATGGCGTACATGATCGACCCCATAGCCGAAGCGTAAGGTACCCGATTCATGTCCGCAATTTCCTCGTCTGTACTTGGACTCTGAGTCTTACTCAATTTAGCATTACTTTGCATTGGTAGCTCTCCCTTCTTGGAATTTTCCATACTAAATCTTTTCAGTACCTTTTCCAAGTATGTGCTCTGACTAAGTCCAATTAGTCTCTTCTTCCTATCTCTCAATATTTTATCCCTAGAATATAGGCAGCCTCTCCTAGGTCTTTCATGGCGAAACACTTCCCGAGCCAAGACTTGACATCTTGCAAGGTCGGAACGTCGTTTCCCATGAGCAGTATGTCATCTAGATACAGCACTAGGAAGGTGACTATACTACCACTAGCTTTGACAGATACGCAAGACTCATCCTCGCTCATAGAGAAACCAAATTCTTTGACTTTCTCATGGAAACAAAGATTCCAGCTGTGAGAAGCTTGTTTCAATCCATAGATAGATTTTTCAAGCTTACACACTTTGTCAGGATACTTTGCATCGACAAAACCCTCTGGCTGATTCATGTAAACTGTCACACCCCCGACCGAGGCGGCGGAACATGCCGGGCTGTGCGACTAAGTTCTTGGATCACAGGCAATTGAATATACAGCACAAGTACAACAATAAACCAAAGGATAGTTGTATTTCATCTTAAAGTTTGAATACATGGTTCTTACAAATAATAATAGTAGAGTACATGAAATGACTTAACAGATATAACAAAACTAGGTTGCCTGAAATCCGTGAAGATTTCCATCTTCTGAAAGTCTCATTGATTTCCTGAGAATACATGTAGTTTTGAGGGTCAACACAAGGTTGGTGAGAGTTACAGGTTTTATGCTGAACACAGCACTGATACTTTTAAAATAACTAAAAGTATTCCTTTTGTAAGTATAAACATACTTGTAAATGAATTGTATAGAGTTTTTGAAAACCATAAGTAATACCATACTTAAATGATATGTACGTTTATGAGAAAACCATCAATGCTTATAGTTGAGTCCTATAACCGAGCTATTCAACTGAAATGTACCCCCTACAACGCTTCATGGACGTTGTAGTAATGAAAAAGATAAGTATCACCTACATCGATTTGCAAGTCGAAGTTGTAGCTAACAACCATAGGTGGGGGTGTCAACCCGTATAGATCTATACATATGTATCTCGCTCTGCTTGATTAACGGTTATAGTAGTGTGGGGTCTAGGTATTTCTACTTAGTTATGAATAGTGTCTCACTATCTAAGCCATTGATAAATGTAGGATAGACAAGTCTCATCCCAAAATGGTTTTTATTATAAAAGTCAAGTATGTTGATAAGTATATACGTAATAGTGTACAGTACTCGCTTATTGAAAACATTTTATAAAGCTATAATAACATTTATAAAACTTGATATGAAATTGGTAAATATTTATATTGCACATGTATTCTCCCCAATAATATATAAAAACATAGACAAAGGGGCCGTAACACTCACTTTTGAAGCGTGAATTCAGCTTAGATATAACAACGATCGTGTTTGAGAAGCACCGCGAAATGACACCACAAAACAACAAGGTTTTGTGCGGCGAAGTGATGGTGCGACGGTAGTGGAGCAATGACCAATGGTGGTGGTGTTCTTGGCCAAAAGGAGAGCAATTGGAGAAAGAAAGAAAAAGCTAGAAGCTTTGGTGAATTGGTGAAGAAAAATGAGATGCAAAGCCTCTTATTTATAGTCTCATGGAGTAGTTGGGGTTGGTGAATGGTTGGTGAATGTGATGCCATGGATGACATAATTCGTGCGCAAGATCCCGATGTCTAATAATTTTTTCGAGACCGGAGAATTGTCGAGCCGAGTGCACTGATTCTAGAAACCTAAACATGTAATTTTTTTTGAGTTGCAGAACATCGGGAAATCGCGTTTAAATATTGCGTTCATTTATCCGCAGTATCCGATTAGTTGACTTTTATAAATATTTTTACTAAAAATATTTCGAGTATGGAATCCAATAATAGACCATAGTCTAAGTCCAATAATGTTCTCGGAATTTCCCTATGAGGTGCGCAAGTGCCTCAACGGATCGAAACGATTTATGTAGTTAAATAAAATCAGTGTTACACTGGTTTATTTTGGCTTGTTTTCTTATAACAGTCGTAAATTTGCATATGAGCTTCGTTTTGAATGTTATTTATATTTCCGGAATCAGGGAAACATGTACTCTGAGGTTAGATTGCTTGTTTTGTTTCACAAATGGTTAATACTTATTTTCAGTTTTTCAGACGTATTAACTAGTGTTTCAGTTTGTACTTGAGATATTCCATTATAGGGAGTAAGATTTCATCTCGTGTCTTAGTTTGATCGTAATGACACTATATTTTCCAAAGTATGCATTAAAGCTCAAAAGTTCAGGTTACAAAGAGGTTTGTAGTGAATTGATTGTTTCTAGTTTTAGACCTAAATTTCCGGGATGTCACATTACCTCTCTGTTAAAGGAAATTTCGTCCCGAAATTATTTCGTAACATAACACTTCTGCTCGATCGTGTAGAAGTCACACGGGTCGTGTGGTAGATCTTTTCGAAACTATTTTGGCCTTGCAGGAGTTACATGTGTTGTCTTCTAGTTACTGTAGCATCCAGTAGACTTACACGGGTCGAGTTTCGGAGCACGGGTCGGATTTTTTAAAAAGTTAACGATGCTAACTTTAAAGGTTAGTGTCGCTAACATGCTTCAGTGGGGTTATTTGGACAGCTTTCCTCATTTACCCCATTTACGAACCAAAATCCTCCTAGGTTATTTTCATAGAAAAAGGTGCAAAATTTGGTCATTTTGATCAAGGATTTTGTGTAGTAAAAGTTTGTGGAGGTTGGATTTAACACCCGAAATGCGTTCTCTAATTCTTAATTCACATGGTTAGTTATTTTGAGTTTTAGGGTTTCGAACTCTAGATGTCCAAATCTGAAAGTATGCTTCAATTCATCTCATGTGTTGTTAGTGGATTGCTAATATATGTTGTATTGAGTCCTCGTTGCGAATATTGTGATGTTTTAACGATTGATTTGGTAAAACCGTGAAATTGGTGGGTTTCGGTTTGATAGCATATGGAATTCTCTAATTGTGATTTGTATTAGCTATTGATTTCTTAATCATTTGAGTTAAGTATTATGGAAATGCCTAACATGTTAAAGATATGATACGTGATGTCATTTTACAAGATACTAGTAGGATGGAAGGAAACATGTAAGATACAGGTGAACCATGAGCTGTACCGATGTCAGATGAGTAGGTTCTAGTTCATTATTTATGAATAAACTATTATTGAATCAACTGTTCATTGAACTATTTCCGTTATCAGAAGATATATATATATATATATATATATATATATATATATATATATATATATATATGTATATATATATATATATATATATATATATATATATATATATATATATATATATATATATATATATATATATATATATATATATATATATATATATATAAATGTCTTTTCGTTATCCCGTCCTCATCGGAGTCAAGCCGCGAATTTGGAAAAGATATCACTTAGGGTGGTGAAAAGATTGCATCTACTGTAGATATTTTGAATTTCGGTATTAAGAACGTGAGTGGTCCTTTCAGTTCCTGCTATAAGATACTATATAAACGGGTATGTAGTATCATCCATATCTACATATTTTCAGTCTCATTCTTTCTTACTACTAGTTTATTCTTATATAATCTCAGATTTCCAATCGAGGCATGGAAAACAGATCTCATATGGAAAACTTGTCAGACGCTGAGCGGAATTTCCCAAGGGAAGAGGGTACCTCCCTATCGTTTAATCAGATACCTCTACTGGAGTCTGGTAATTATAATATCCTTAACTCCTTTTATTTCTTATTCATTTCTCTAGCGTTTTGATTTTGTTTTAAACTATGTAAGATATAGATTTTCCAGATATATTACCGCTGGATCAACTTCAAGATGATCCTGAAGTTTTTCCTCTGATGGGTATTCTCCCTGAAGATCCACTGCCTTTAAATCAAGACATCGCTGTTGGCAATCTCAATATATACTTCCAGGTTAAGTCATTTTGTTGAGCTTTATGTTTATTTTTCTTAATTATCTAACATACGTTATACACAGATCCATTTGTAGATGACCTTACTAATGATAATCTAAGCATGAACGTGCCCATACTCCATAGTGGAGTAGGTCTAACAAATCAGGGGTTTCAAACTAACATTCAAAATCAGGATCATGCTCAAATGATCCAGAATGACAATAGTACAACCGGATTTGATTCTTTGAATCCAAGAGGCACAGTAATTGGCAGTGAAAGTGGTTCTAGACAGCCATTAAGTAAGGAAGAAATAGCTCAGCACTTTAACAAGCCACTTATGCAAGCTGCAAGGGAACTCAACATTGGATCAACACAGTTGAAGCAACGCTGTAGGAAGTTAGGCATCAAAAGTTGGCCTAGACGACAGATTAAGAGTCTACAAACTCTTATTAACCATACTCAAGTTAAGAATTGTATTTCTTTCTCCATAATTTTAATACCATGAGATTGTAATGACTGAAAGTATTTATGCAACATGAATCGGATAATAATCCTAGTAGAGTAGACGTAATACTTGGTCTAGAGAACGAGAAAAGAGCAATAGTCGAGGGTTCCAGTTCGAAGATAACTGATACCACAAAGAGATTGAGGCAAGCTGCCTTTAAGGCTGTTTACAAGAAAAGAAAGGTTCAGAAGAGAGAAGAAGCTTCATCAGGGACCCATACACAGCAGCAATCTCTACCTTCTGTTTCTGCTATGAGTGGTTTTAACCATGATTTTCTCAAGACCATAAGTGAAGAGAACCCAGAAGACTTGGCAGGTGACATAGCCCGCCTTCGGCTTTCAGATTGAATTTCTACCAATATTAGTTTAATGGAACTGTTGGTAGGAATGATGGTAGGTTTTCGATAATAGTTATTGGTCAGGTATTATCAAAATATCATGTTGACTGTGCAAGGATAGGGGTAGATAAAGTGTCTAAATGTATGGTTCTATAGTATTATAAAATATTCCTATAGTATTTTAGCTTTATATTCTGTTTTAGAGTTTCTTTGTATATGATTCTTGGTAAGTTGTTATACTTGTTGTTCACTACGACTATTTCTAAGTACATGTTAGTCATACCTTGAACCAATACAGTTGATCAAGCTTTATCTATCCTAGGTATGATTACATAATTACCTAGGCCTAGTCGTAGTGTTCAACTCATCTTATTACTTTTGTATTGTTCTGGTTATGACACTGTTCTAGTATGTATGTACTTATACTTTATACTTTATAAAAATATCATTGTATGTTAAAAGTATACTTTGTACGAAATGTTTTAGAGAGTTTTAGTCTCGTTGTATTTATAGTTGTATACAGTGTTCTCATCGCGGGTCAGAGTATATATATAACTCCTATATATATATTGTTGGTGGGGCTTGCAGTATTATTAGTTTTTGTTTTGTACCTCAAGACTATCAAATAAGGATCAGCCAGATGAAAAGTACCGGTGGGCAGGATCATTTTGGCATTAAAGCTGTTCTGAATCCAAAACCCAAGCGATAGTTCAAACTAGACACCTCACCCGCAAGTAGTCGAGAAGTAGTGTAATTAATAATAATACTTTTATTAGAAGCCTGTTGCTATAGTTGTATTCCTCTTTCGAGGATACGAGTTCTCTATAGCCAATTTAGCTCTGATACCATTCTGTCACACCCCCGACCGAGGCGGCGGAACATGCCGGGCTGTGCGACTAAGTTCTTGGATCACAGGCAATTGAATATATAGCACAAGTACAACAATAAACCAAAGGATAGTTGTATTTCATCTTGAAGTTTGAATACATGGTTCTTACAAATAATAATAGTAGAGTACATGAAATGCCTTAACAGATATAACAAAACTAGGTTGCCTGAAATCCGTGAAGATTTCCATCTTCTGAAAGTCTCATTGATTTCCTGAGAATACATGTAGTTTTGAGGGTCAACACAAGGTTGGTGAGAGTTACAGGTTTTATGCTGAACACAGCACTGATACTTTTAAAATAACTAAAAGTATTCCTTTTGTAAGTATAAACATACTTGTAAATGAATTGTATAGAGTTTTTGAAAACCATAAGTAATACCATACTTATAAATGATATGTACGTTTATGAGAAAACCATCAATGCTTATAGTTGAGTCCTATAACCGAGCTATTCAACTGAAATGTAACCCCTACAACGCTTCATGGACGTTGTAGTAATGAAAAAGATAAGTATCACCTACATCGATTTGCAAGTCGAAGTTGTAGCTAACAACCATAGGTGGGGGTGTCAACCCGTATAGATCTATACATATGTATCTCGCTCTGCTTGATTAACGGTTATAGTAGTGTGGGGTCTAGGTATTTCTACTTAGTTATGAATAGTGTCTCACTATCTAAGCCATTGATAAATGTAGGATAGACAAGTCTCATCCCAAAATGGTTTTTGTTATAAAAGTCAAGTATGTTGATAAGTATATACGTAATAGTGTATAGTACTCGCTTATTGAAAACATTTTATAAAGCTATAATAACATTTATAAAACTTGATATGAAATTGGTAAATGTTTATATTGCACATGTATTCTCCCCAATAATATATAAAAACATAGACAAAGGGGCCGTAACACTCACTTTTGAAGCGTGAATTCAGCTTAGATATAACAACGATCGTGTTTGAGAAGCACCGCGAAATGACACCACAAAACAACAAGGTTTTGTGCGGCGAAGTGATGGTGCGACGGTAGTGGAGCAATGACCAATGGTGGTGGTGTTCTTGGCCAAAAGGAGAGCAATTGGAGAAAGAAAGAAAAAGCTAGAAGCTTTGGTGAATTGGTGAAGAAAAATGAGATGCAAAGCCTCTTATTTATAGTCTCATGGAGTAGTTGGGGTTGGTGAATGGTTGGTGAATGGTTGGTGAATGTGATGCCATGAATGACATAATTCGTGCGCAAGATCCCGATGTCTAATAATTTTTTCGAGACCGGAGAATTGTCGAGCCGAGTGCACTGATTCTAGAAACCTAAACATGTAATTTTTTTTGAGTTACAGAACATCGGGAAATCGCGTTTAAATATTGCGTTCATTTATCCGCAGTATCCGATTAGTTGACTTTTATAAATATTTTTACTAAAAATATTTCGAGTATGGAATCCAATAATAGACCATAGTCTGAGTCCAATAATGTTCTCGGAATTTCCCTATGAGGTGCGCAAGTGCCTCAACGGATCGAAACGATTTATGTAGTTAAGTAAAATCAGTGTTACACTGGTTTATTTTGGCTTGTTTTCTTATAACAGTCGTAACTTTTGCATATGAGCTTCGTTTTGAATGTTATTTATATTTCCGGAATCAGGGAAACATGTACTCTGAGGTTAGATTGCTTGTTTTGTTTCACAAATGGTTAATACTTATTTTCAGTTTTTCAGACGTATTAACTAGGGTTTCAGTTTGTACTTGAGATATTTCATTATAGGGAGTAAGATTTCATCTCGTGTCTTAGTTTGATCGTAATGACACTATATTTTCCAAAGTATGCATTAAAGCTCAAAAGGTCAGGTTACAAAGAGGTTTGCAGTGAATTGATTGTTTCTAGTTTTAGACCTAAATTTCCGGGATGTCACATAAACATCATCAGTCAACTTTCCATTAAGGAAAGAGGTTTTGACGTCCATCTGCCAAATTTCATAGTCATGAAATGCAGCTATGGCTAGCATAATCCTGATAGACTTTATCTTATCCACTGGTGAGAAGGTCTCATCATAGTCAATCCCTGGGGTTTGAGTAAAGCCCTTCGCAACTAGTCTTGCTTTGAAAGTGTGTACCTTTTCGTCCATATTGGTCTTCTTCTTGAAGATCCACTTGCACCCGACTGTCTTTCGACCCGATACATTGTCAACCAAGTTCCAAACATGATTGTCATACATGGACTTGATCTCGCTGTCCATTGCCTCTTTCCACTTGGCAGACTCAGGGCCCGCCACCACTTCCCGCTAGTTAGCAGGTTCATCCAAATTTATCAGTGTCCTATCACTGACAAACGTATCTCCATCCGTAGTGATATGAAATCCATAAAACTCGGGTGGCATGCTAACTCTACTAGAGCGTCTAAGAGGTAAGGATATGTCAGTTGGACCAACAGGAACTTCTTCCTCTTGTTGGTTGCTAGTTTCTCCTAAGGTTGCATTATCTGGCGACTGTCGAATTTCTTCAAGATCAATGGTACTCCAACTGTCCTCTTTGAATATGAGTTCTTTCTCTAGAAAGACTCCTCGTCTAGCTACAAAGACCACGTCCTCGCTTGGTCTGTAGAATAAGTATCCAAAAGACTGTTTGGGTTATCCTATGAAAAAACACTTCTCGCCTCTTTCTGCGAGTTTGTCGTGAGTCTCTCGTCTAACGAAAGCCTCACAACCCTAGACTTTGACATGTGCTAACGAGGATGCTTTCCCTGTCCACATCTCATGGGGTGTTTTAGCAACCTTCTTGGTTGGGACAAGATTGAGGATGTGGGCGGCAGTCTCTAAGGCATACCCCCAGAAGTGGATTGGAAGTGAAGCTCGACTCATCATGGAACGAACCATATCCAAACGGGTTCGATTACGCCTCTTAGCAACACTGTTCAACTGTGAAACTATTCCACATCCCTTTAGATAGTCTAGGAACTCGATACTAAGATACTCTCCGCCTCTATCGGACCTGAGCATCTTTATCTTCCTGCCCAATTGATTCTTAACTTCATTTTTGAACTCTTTGAACTTTTCAAAGGTGTCTGACTTGTGTTTGATCAAGTAGATATACCCGTATCTACTAAAATCGTCACTGAAGGTCACGTAGAACCATGTGCCGTCTTTTGTGGTAGATCTAAAGGGACCACACACATCTGTGTGTATGATGTCCAAAAGACCTTCACCTCTTTCAAAGGATCCTTTGAAAGGTGATTTTGTCATCTTGCCCAAAAGACAAGATTTGCATACATCATCCGATTTTAGGTCGAATGATTCCAACACTCCAACCTTTTGGAGTTGGGCGATGCGTTTCATGTTAATGTGCCCAAGACGACAGTGCCACAAACACGCCTTTTCTACACCACTAGAAGAATCAATAAAGTTTACACTATGACCTAAACTTTCTATATATTGCACAGTTTCATACACACCATCACAAGGTAAAGCAGTAAATACAGAAATGCCATTTTGAAAAACAGAAATAGAACCATTACTATTATCAAACGAAAACTATAAACCTTGTCTAAACAATGCATGAAATGAAATAATATTCCTTGCCATTTCTGGAAAATAGCAACAATTTAAAAGTTTTAAACAAACACCACTACTAAGCACTAAACTATAAGTCCCGATCTTAGTCACAGGCAACGATCTCCTATTCCCCATGATCAGGTTGAGTCTACCGTGCTCCACTTCCCTGCTTTCCCTTAGGCCCTGCAAATCAGAACAAATGTGAAAACCATATCCTGTATCAAGGACCCAAGAACTGGAAGATGGTGAGTTTCTAGAGATAGTGTATATACATGCTGAAGACGGCTTGACCTTGCCATCCTTCAAGTCCTGCAGGTATGTAGGGCAGCTTCTTTTCCAATGTCCTCGTGCTTTGCAATAGAAGCATTCAGCTTCCTTGGGGTTGGCATTGTGAGGAATGCCAGAAGTCTTGGGTTTTGTCCCACTGCTGGATGACCCAACATGGACTTTTTCCCTCCAATTATGCTTAGGATGGCCCTTTCTCTTCTTCCCCTTTCCACCAGTAATGGCCAGGACGACTTCATTAGTTGTGGGTATACTTTTACCCTTCATTCTGTCCTCGGCGGTACGGAGCATGCGATGCAGTTCGGCTAGAGTGGCCTGAGAGTTGTTCAGATGATACGCCAACGTGAATTGGTCATATGAACTAGGCAGAGAATTTAGCACTATGTCTAAAGCCAAATCCTTGTGAACTGGCATCTCAAGCTTCTTAAGCCTTTCCACGTATCCTTGCATCCTCTGCACGTGGTTGCAGATGGACTCTCCATCCTTTGGCTTCCCATTGGTGAAGGCTTTGACTACCTCGATGCGCTCCTGCTTGCGGAACTTTTCTGCCAGCTCTTTGTGAATTTCATAGGGCCAGTAGTCCTCATATATTCTTTGCAATTCAGGGTTCATTGTAGTTATTATGATGCAAGCCACTTTGGTTGCATCATCAGAAACTTTTGAGTATGGAGCGATTTCTTCAGGAGTAGCAGTATCGGGATCAATTTCAACAAGCTCGGTTTCCAGAACATACTCTTTATGTTCAAACCTTAGAGCCATCTTGATGTTACGAATCCAGTCATTGTAGTTGGTACCGTCCAACATAACTTTGGAGCCCAATGACAAGATAGAGGTAACATTGGAGTTAGAGTGGGGGGGCGGATTGATCTGCAGAAGACATCTATAAAAGAAGATAGTTTTAATTAGATATTAATAATAATCCTTATAATAACCCAATAATAAATATAAGGCTAGGATCCTACAATAACAATTTACAATCTCGAAGAGGGATGCCGTAATCAATATTGTAAATTTTATAAGGTAGGCGAATGACGATTCAGCCAATTCCACCGCGGAAAGATAATCTTATTAAAATGGAATTCCTAGTTTCGTTTGAGATTTATTGAACTGTTCAATAGCATGTTTAATCTCGGATGTGCCCCACTGTTTGTGACTGGGATAACAAGGATCACAAACTGGGTGTGAATAACCATGCAAATTAGCTTGGTACTCTCGGGGTCAGTTGTCATCTCAAATTGATGTGCCGGTAAACCACACATGCTCCATCAACAATGACAACACCCGAGAAACTCATTGCAACTCTTTATGAACCTCAATTGGTGTGCCGGTAAACCACACACGCTCTACCAATGTTTCATAAAGTGCAATGTGCCATTTCATGGATTAGCACCAATTCACATTTTCTTAAAGTAACTAGATTGAGATTTTATTTTTTAAATGTTCTAGTACTTTGAATAATATCATTATACTTTTAATGAGATTAGGCGGTCCTATCAAGCCCGTTCGGCTAACGACCCTCCACTGATCAGGCGAGCGGTGGGTGAGAGTGTTCACCCATTAGACCGCCATTTTATAGGCAGTCTCCTTATACCCACTTTATAGATCAGCTTCGTGAATGAGGCCTACTAATGATTTGACTAACCATTTTAATCTTATACATATAATAATAACTTCCTAATCATAATATATATAAGATGTAATTTTTTAAACCTTTAAAAAATTGTTTATGGTTTATCTTTTAATTTATTGTCGATTTAAACTATTAAATTTTAAATTAAATTAAACCTTTGAATTATCTTTTAATTAAACAATTAATTAAATTTAGATATTTTAAACTTTTAAAATATTTCTGGATTTATCTCTTAATTTTTGGAATTTAAACCATTAATTCGAAATTAATTAAAATCCTTTTAACTATCTTTTAATTAAATAATTAATTAAATTAATTAATTCTAAGATAGGTATCACAAAATAATCAAATTAATTTAAACCTATCATAATCCCCTAGTTTTCGATTTTTAGGATAAGTGGTTTAAGGTTTATCTATTTAAACAATTAAAGTTACCAAAAATAGAAAGTCTTCTAAACCCTAATCACAAAAACACGCCAAGCAGGAGGGGAGGGGCTAGGGTTTTCAAAACCCTAACCCTAATTTTCGAATTGGCAATATTAGGGTTTAGAAACATTAAACCCTAATTTTAAGGATAACAGTTATAGCAATTTAACAAGAAAACAACCAAAATGCTCTGATACCACTAAAAGGTTTTCTGCAACTATGAACTAAAAATCCTAAGTTCACATGCAACCTATATAGATCTAAGTTTTCTTCTAGTTAAACATATAACAAATCCTAAAGGCCCAGAAAATTAAACTAAAAGAAGAGAATTAGAAAAACCAACCTTTAGTGAAACTTGGAAGCAAAGCAACAGAAATCTCGTGCCTCAAATGAAGTCACACCCAGGGAGCAGGAGAGGGTCTCGAAAATTCCAGAGAGGTTTGGTAAAGATGGCACAGAAAATAGGTACCCCAGGGTCCCTATTTATAGTCCCAAGCAGATGACCAAATAAACCTTTAGAGATAGACCTTTTGAATTTAAACCAAGATAAACTATTATCTTATTAATTCAAATCCTTTTATCCTACTTATTAAAATCGAAAATATATATGTTTCCATATATAATTGCGCTGGTCACACACTCACTCAAACTGTCACTTACTCAACTATTGAATAATTACAGTTTTAGTCCCTGCACCTTTAATTAATTAATTTAATCACCAAATTAATTCCAGATTAATTTCTAATTAATTAATATAGTTTTTAATTAATATATTATCTCTTTAATATATTAATAAACTATTTATTTAAGCTCTATTGATTTATTATCAGATAATAAATCAATCTTTCTCTCTACCGGACTTTCTACAAAACCTCCTGCTATGAGGGCAACCAAATGGACTATGCTACTATTTATTAGATAAATACTAATTATTAGTCATGGCTTAGACACCTAATCCAACAAGATCGATATGCAAGGCGGACCCGTACTGTCCTACATTGAGTGTGAGATCATGCATACATGCATTGCATCACACTAATGATATATGAAAAAACATTTTTATCAAAATGTTTAAAGTTATGTTCAAGTGATGAATTTTCAAATGCTTATGAAAAATTTTATGTCCAAACCCATGTATCTCACGACACAAGTTTGTCTTATGTATGTTTATTTTTAACGTCATGTATGTCAGGAATAAGTGGTCTAACATTGGGTAGAAGTATGGAAGGGTATATAAGTCACGTGGGAATTTATAGATGGAGTTGATGAATGGATTGTAGTTGCCTCCCTTATTGAAGTAGTATTGTTATATGATGATGGGGAGTTTAT
Source organism: Cichorium intybus (assembly GCA_023525715.1). NCBI lineage: Eukaryota > Viridiplantae > Streptophyta > Magnoliopsida > Asterales > Asteraceae > Cichorium > Cichorium intybus. Next base: position 125,031,461 of record CM042009.1, read on the forward strand.
ATAATGGTTTAATAATACCCTTGTAGTTATGTTGAAATGTTTTGATGTGTCTAAAGATTTTATTTTGGGTTTTTATGTTAGAGTTGTGTCAGTATGAATTTTTATCCAGTTGCCCAAAGGTCAAGTCAAATTTTTGATAGAGATGTTAGGATGTTTTGGGACACTTGATTAGGACGTTCCTAATGCTTGTTTGGTATAAAGTGTTAACCCCCAAAGCTGTTTAAGCATTTCTAAAATACTTTCTTTTTGTTAGGACCAAATTATTAATATATAACTTAATGTCATAAGCATTTTTTTAAAAAATGGGATTTCGTTCCATAAAGTTTTTATAAAGTATTACACTACTTAAAGTGTATTAAAGATTGGGATGTTACATATCATAATAGTCAAATTGATCTTATTAACAAAATGTCCTCTTCTTATCTTGTTTTGACATTGGGTGTCACCTTTTGCAACCGAGCCTTATGTATAAGCAAAATAAATACATAAATAATAAGGACAACGAATAAAGTGAACAATGATTTAAGATGGCCCGACATAGGGGGTATAAACTCCCTTGTATTGTAATATGGTCATGCATTGCGCACATCACAATTACATGACGTCTAATATTCTTCAATGTTTCATCTTCCAATTATTTTGGTGCGCGAGTACTAATTACATAAACAACTTTTAAAGCAGTAAGAAGAAAGTGTGTCTTCTTCTGCCAATGTATGAAATAGTTTCCTTTAAACCACTAAAGTTTTCTAAAAGTGGAACACATGTCATTCACTTATGTTGTAACCATAAATATTCCTTGAAGAATTACATATTTCGATTTTCAGAAAAAAAAGGTTAATAAATATCAAAGAAATCTAGGATATTCTAGGATCGTGTATATTATATTCTTGGAAAGCTATGATTTCGGCCCTTTAAGTATGGGGTTACACAAAAATCAGATTCTGGATTATCCAAGAAATCATTCTCTTGATTTTAATGAGAAAATCAAGAGACTTATACAAAACACATTGTTTTGTTATATATTTTTCGAAAGAATTGTCATTATTTTGTAAAGGAAAAAATAACGTTCTACATAACTGGAATCCTATATGTATAAGGATTTACAGTTAATTTAAGTTGAAATTGCTTGAAGAGGTTGCGTGTGTTGGGAACAGACGTGTTGGTTGGTTTTGACGAAATAGTCACAAACGAGTGTATTCGTTACATTATGGACCGCGGTCAGGGGCGATGCCCCAGAAAACCCTATCAGGGGCTCGACCATTGAATCTTAGTGCTCATGCAATTACCACATGCCTTCTGAACTAGTGTTGACAATATACCTGAAATTAAGTTTAACATGTCACGAAATATTAAATGACTTGATGATGTAAAATCATCAAACATATTACATCGCTGCCACGAATGTAACACTACTAGAAAATAGGGGGGGTTAGCCACGCACATTTGCGTGGCAGTTGTGTGGCAAAAGCCGAATAAACACACAATAGCCACGAAAACTGATCTGTGGAAAAACTCTTTGTGTCTAAATTGTTGACGCGCTTTAGCCACGCAAATTTGCCACGCAACTACTACGCACCTTTTACCACGCAATTACTCTGATGCGTTGTCGTTCCGTCACAAATGCGTATCTAAATTTGGGGTCTCAGTTTGTGTAACGGATGCGTTGTTATTGAGTGGTTATTTAGCCACGCAAAATTTGCGTGACTATTTTTCGTGGCTAAATACCCATTTTTCTAGTAGTGTAATAATAATCACATATAAACCAAAAGGATGAAGTAATTATCCGATGTAAAACTAGTAATATTTTAACGAACCACCTAGCTTTAAGTGGTTAGCAGTATATATCAAACCTTAAAGTTCTGGACAATTCTTTCCAAAAGGATGAAGTAATTATCCGAATATAAAACTAGTAATGTTTCACGCCTTTGGAAAGACGGTTTCATGTTACCAGCAATTAACGGTAAAAGAGTATAACTTAACTAAATGCAAAGGTCAATGCATTATCAAATTGCCAAACTACAAATGAACTTCTTCACGTTGCAAACCATATTAATGAAACAGAAATAATTACCACTAGTGAAGTAACTCGGGGATATTCTTGTCTCTCTTTAATTTGAAGGGCCACTTTTAGTGATAATAAAGAATAAAATATTAATAATTGAAAACTTTAATTATTAAATCAATCAAGTTCTATTAGCTATGAGAGAGAGAGAGAGAGAGAGAGAGAGAGAGAGAGAGAGAGAGAGAGAGAGAGAGAGAGAGAGAGAGAGAGAGAGAGAGAGAGAGAGAGAGAGAGAGTGTGTGTGTTCCGGGCAGCGGGCAGGCCGCATGACACAGGTCCCTATCACTATATATACCCACTCCCGCACAACCAGCCCGCCTCTCTCTCTCTCTCTCTAGGGTTTCAGTTTGTTGCTTTTTTACGCGTAGATCTTCTTCCTCGTTTCCTTCTTTCTCGTACTTAGGGTTTCTGTATCAGTTCTGTTTATATAACAGGTTGAGCAGATTTAGAAGCGAATCTTTGTTCTCTTTTCTTCAAGATTCTCTTGTTTTTCAGTATTTATTTTCTTGTGTTTCTTCCGTGGGTTTTGATATAAACAGCTGCAGAAGTACTTCTTTGTGGGCTTCGAAAAGCACTTACATCATCTATCTACTTTTTCAGTCAAAGAGTTCTATTGGTTTTTCCATCTTACAGATTTTTTCCTTGAAATGGCGATTTTACCGCTTCTCCTTTTTATCCAAATTTAGAAAAGATTTCAGTTCGGTTCCCACCTCTCTAACTGTCTGGACCTTCTCTGACAACTCAAAATCCTTTCCTTCAATGGCTCCATCTAGAAAAAGTGCAAGAAAACCAAGAAGAATTCTAAAGAATAAGCAGAATGATAAGGCTGCTGAAATGAAAGAAGAGACTATTTCGTCGTCGCCAGTTAAGCTATGTTCTGATCATTCAGTGTCGAAGAAGATGGATGAGATTAACAGTATCGGATGTACAACTCCCAAAGCACAGAAGTACCAGATACCAGAGATTCTAACATGCCCACCGGCTCCAAAGAAGCGAAGGCTTGTGTCGAGTTGTACATTGAGGAGAACACCCATATCTTTCTTCGACACCCCAGATATAGAGCTCTTCTTTGCTTCTCACTTGGCGTCGATTTATAAACATGTTCATACCCATGTAAGATGATCACAATCCTCCAGCAAATTACTTTAATTTTCCTTCAATAGTAATGGCTGGGGAGTTATTAATTAGAGGTTTTCTTTTTTCTTTTTAAATGTTATTTTGAATCTCTTTGATGATAGAGGAACAGAGAGATATATGTTGTAGTGTGTGAAACTTCGGGGAACCGTGTGTGGTTTCTATTAGAACAAGCATTCAGCTTTTTCAGTTGTGCTTTTGAGTTGTGTGGTAGGGTTTGATCATTATGGAGTTAATTAAACTACTTAATTGTATTGCTAACTTTTTAAAGTTTGAGCATGAGTGCAACATATGGTTGAATTATATATATATATATATATATATATATATATATATATATATATATATATATATATATATATATATATATATATATATATATATATATATATTGCAGATTGAATGAACATGCCTTTTTTTTTTTTTTTTTTTTTGTGTTATTTATCTTGACATATCTTCGGTTCAATTTGGTTAATTGGTTCCATCAGTTGCATATATACTCAAACAAGAGGTAGCTTGTAAGCCGAGTAAAAAAACTATTATTGGTCAATCTCACATATATGTCATTATTCATCGCTGGATACAGTGTATATTTTCTGGGGTACATGTCATCTTCGACGAGGAAGCTTTTCTCATATCGGTATTTGGTTGTGTGAGAAACTATAGTATATAAACCAAATATTATTAAATTATGTGTAGACTTTTATCTTCATGCATGTGTATATATGTACATTACATATATACATATACTTTCGTTGTGGCATATATACGACTTGCTGCATAGGCATAGGGTTCAATGAGCAAATGGAGAGAACTTTTATCATTAAAATCATCTATCATACAAGATGTTGAAGCAGCTGCTAAACTTATCTTCATGTGTATACGTGTACATATATATATACACGTATGTATGTATATAAAATATTATAGGTGTGATTTCTTTATAAAAGGAGCACCTATAAAGCCCAAGGGTGGCATGAAGCAATGGTCCCTTCACAAAACTTTTGAGGCTTTAATCAATACAATGTAAAAGAGTTGTACAAAAGGGGTTTTCTCATATTAAAAGCTTTCTCAGTATTTCTTGTGTTGTCTTTAATGAACTGCAAAGTACGGGTGATTGAGGGCAAAGGTAAGTGAGATAGAGGGAGAGAGAAGGGCAAAAGAGTAAATTTGTTTAAGAGAATAAAAAAAGGATGTAGACAACGGACTTAATTGGAATGTTGTTGTTTTCAATAGGAGGTGAGATCATGGTGTCAGATTGAGGGTATCCGTTTGTCTGTGTTTAGGCCAGCATCAACAATGGAATCCAAGAAGAGGCTTTGTTTAGGACAGATAAAGACCAAGAGTAAAGAAGACAAGATTGCTGTGCCGGGTGCATTAGATAACGAGCGAAAATAAAATTGTTTAAAGTAAATGATTTTTGGGGGATAAATCGGAATGGGTTGTCGGACTGGATTAACGAGTAACACCTACTAATTTTTAACGAATTTCATATATATTTTTCGTAAATATTGAAATATGGTATTCATATTATGCATCTCAATTTTTAGATATTTATATTTATTTTGCAAGTTTTCAAAATATTGAATTTGTTCAAAATACACATTTTTAATGTTTTTTAATACTTTATAATCATTATAAATTCTTATTTTTATTCATTAACTCTGTTATAGATTTAAGTTCAAAATATCATATATATATATATATATATATATATATATATATATATATATATATATATATAACTTAAATCTATAACATAGTTAATGAATAAAAATAAGAATTTATAATGATTGTAAAGTATTAACGACATTGGAGGTGTATGTTCATATGTGAACAACAAGTATTGTGTGATCGTATGACTAATTGTGGACCAATCAATAATGTCGCTCATTGCTCGTTTATGATTTTGCTTCTTAAATTTTTGTGTATGTTTGTGGCAGGTACCCGAAGAGTAACGGTTCTGAATTGAGAAAATGAACCAAAATTGATCTCAAACAATTCAAAACTTTAGAAATTGGAACCGGTCTCATACGGGTTAAGTTATAATGGTCTCGATTTTCGTTCCAAAATTACCGGTTTCGGTTTCATAAACGGTTCCTGATCATGATGCTCACCCTATTCATATTCATTGCTTTTGCTTTGCTCTGATAGATTGTATTCCAAGTGTGAATTTAATAGACTCTAAATTCAATATATAATCATACAATTTGTTTGATTTTTATGTCAATTGTTGTCAATGTGTTACGAAAATTCAAAATTCACCTTGTGTCACATGTTTGTAGAATATAAAGTTTCAAAAAGATAGAATGTGTTTTTTTGGTACTACTTCAAAAGAGACTATTAATGTTTGACGTGCTACCATAGATACTAAAGTTGTGGTTACTTGAGACGAGGTTATTTGAATTGAGGTTATTCTCTGTAGTGACATAAATGGATACTTCTTTCTCGATTTCATAGCATAGCCATAAACTTTTTAATAAAATCAAGCTCAATAAATGATTTAATAAGTACACGCTTGTCAACACAACAAATTGAAAATTTTCGAATGTTCTTTGATGAATAACGCTTAATTACTTCTTCATTAATTTGAAATACGTTATAGGGCCATGTGTCTATGTAGATGCATTTTTAGAGCCAAAGCAATATATGTTCTTACATCTATTCTCCACTAGCCAAAAGAATCCCCCATATTTCATTTTTAACTTGTACTTAGATGACTTACGCCTAAAAATGAAAATTATATAGGAAGACAATCATACAATTTACCAATATTTTAACAAATATAAAAGTAAGATACTTGCAGAAACTTGATTATTGGAGACTCAACGAAATTTTTATTTTATTCTTCACGTCCAGGATTACGTCCTGGATCATTGGATAGGAATCCAAAGATGAAGAGAGAAACAAAGAATATTACTACTGTGTAAACGAAACATATTCTCATATATCGTTCTCGAGTTGTCATGAAGGGTAATATCTAAGTATCATCCATCTTTGACGTTATATGGTAACTACTGATGAGATATAAATACATGTATATCTAGAATGACTAGAAAGTATGGAATTAATAATGAGAGAATTCAACATGTATATACTCAATCTAAACGTAAAGATAGAATGATAAACTTATGAATAAATAAGAGAGAAGGCTATGAATAAGTTAGATTAGAGAGATCACTTATATTTCATTTAACACTCACGACAAGGGCACACTTACAATAGTTACAAAGTTGAATATATATATATATATATATATATATATATATATATATATATATATATATATATATATATATATATATATATATATATATATATATATATATATATATATATATATATATATATATATATATATATATATATAGAAAAAACTTCATAAATGGTCCTGTGGTTTCAGAAAATATCGAGTATGGTCCCTAACTTTCAAAAACCTCAAGGACAGTCCCTGTGGTTTGAAAACTTTTGTTAAATCGTCCTTGAGCCATATGAAATGACTACAATACCCTTTTTAATTTCTTTTACATTTACTTTATCTAAAAATTATTTTTAAGAAAAACAAAAAAGAAAAAGAAAAAGAAAATAATTATCTCCCTTACCCCCACTTTACTCTCTCTCTCTCTCTCTCTCTCTCTCTCTCCTTATTCTCTCTCTGTTAGTCGTTTGAGTTCTCCTGCGAACCATGTCCAAAAACCCACCAAACCACCAACCTGCAACCTCCGATTCTGCTACCCTAACCGTCGAGTCTCGCCACTCCAACACCGGTTTTGAGCACCGGTGAACATCTGATGCAAACCCCTACCCTCTCTCGATCTCGATCTCACACCAGTTAAGTTAACGGTGGACATAGTTATCGAGGAGCAAAGTCAGCATGAATCAGGGGAAAATAAACTCAGAAGCGTTTGAAAGATTCAACGAGACCAAAGATTGGAGATTTCAGTCGGATAGACGCAGACGATATGTTTCTACCGCCATTGGCAGATGCTCCGTTCTCTTCTCCTTCTCTGGGATTTTTCACCGGCAAATCGGTCACGACAGCAACGTTCTTCGTTCTGGGTTATTTGTCAAGTAAACTTCGCTTACTGACTGCTGGGTTATTTGTCCGGTGAAACATCGATTAGCTCAATTAGCTTACCTTCACACCAACTGCTGGGTTGTTGCGCTCTCGTAAGATTCAGAGACTTGGAAGAGAACGAGAAATGTAAAGCAACGAATGAAACAGATCGGGAACTGAAGAAATTACCAGATAAACGTAATATTCAGAGACTTGGAAGAGAACGAGAACAGACCCGATTGAATTGGGGTTTAATGTGGAAAACGATTTGTGTAGATGAACCAAATCAAAGAGATGGTGCGATTGTTTAATTTGGTACCGGTGATGGATGCGACTATTTGATCTAATGTTGAAGCCTTTGGTTACAATTGCATTGACCTCAAACTTTTTGTAAATACAATTGCATTGACTATTAGCTCAACAATCGATTACCAGCACTCAGTAAGCACTAAATCGGAACAGTAGCCACCGGACAAACAACCCAGCAGCCGGAGATCTGAGGTCAAAGTCGTGAAATTCTAGAGAGAGAAATGAGAGGAGGGGGAGGGGTGAGGATGAGGGTGTGTTTTGTTTTTTTTTTCTTTTTTACTCTTAAAAATAAATTGTAGTTAAAAAATGTAAAAGAAATTAAAAATGGTACATTAGTCATTTTGTATGGCTCAGGGACGATTTAACAAAAGTTTTCAAACCACAGGGACTACCCTTGAGGTTTTTGAAAGTTAGGGATCAAACTCGATATCTTCTGAAACCACAGGGACCATTTATGAAGTTTTGTCATATATATATATATATATATATATATATATATATATATATATATATATATATATATATATATATATATATATATATATATATATATATATATATATATATATATATATATATATATATATATATATCAGTGTTGTAAAAGTCGGCCTAGGCGGCCGCCTAGGCGCTAGGCAGGCGGGTTCCGCCTACGATTAGTGGTAGGCGGTAAAGCTAGGCGGATTTGGTCAACGGCGGTCAAAATCGGGTTTAGGCGGGCCTAGGCGGGTCTGGGCGGGTCTAGGCGGCAAAATTTTCAATTTTTCAAATTTCAAAATTTCAAAATTTTCAAAAAATTTCAAATTTTAAAAATTTTCAAAAATTATCAAATTCTCAAAAAAATCAAAATTTTAAATTTTTAAAATTTAAATTTAGAAAATATCATTAATTATGATAATCGGTGGCTAAGTTATAATTATCGATGATTAAAATGATAAAAAAATGTCATTAATGAGTCTAAACATTATGATGTTTGATGACTTACATATTTAAACACTTTAATTTGCAAATTTTTATACTTATTTATTCATTTTTTAGGGATATAGGTAATATCTAAATTTGAAAAAATAAATTTTGTTACAATTAATACTCCCCGCCTAGGCGCCGACTAGTCCTCGCCTAGACCGACTAGTCCTACGCCCTAGTCGACCGCCCGCCTACCGCCTAGCGACTTCTACAACCTTGATATATATATATATAGAGAGAGAGAACAATGATCATTTGAGAACCAAAAAAAGGTTGAGATCGCGAGACCAGATCTGAGCCATCTATTTTTATTGATCTATGGATATAATTAATTACCAATTATATAGTTATTAATTTATCTAAATTTTAAATTTTAAATTAAAGATAACAATGGAGGTACTAAGGTAATTAAATATTACCCTAATTTTATCAAGTCCTATAATTACTCTCTCTCTCTCTCTCATCTCTCATATGAAAATTATCGTTCTTTAACTAGGGTCATACAGCCACATTCACATACACCACACGTCTCCACCACCGGCCACACATCAAAGTTGATGCATTAAAGAATCAGACCAAAGGATTGCACCTCCAGTCGTTCAATGTCATCGGAACCGTCAGTCGTCGTCCCCAATCACGATAGCAGCAGTTGTTGCTGCTGATGTTCGTCTCTATGTCTCGTTTTTCTCTTTCCATCGATTCCTCTCCTTTCTCGATTATGAAATCGCACACCAATGAGACCAAGGCAGGTCTCGTTCCCACATTCCCCCATCTCAATTTCTGATTTCTGTCTTTGTTTCTCACGATTGTCGACTTTAAAGATGGAATCGGAAGTGGCTAAAGATAGAATAAAGTTGAATTGAACTAACAGAGGTAAGGTTCTTGTTGCATTCGGTACATATAAACAACCCTAGTTACAAATTCTTTTACTTGTTATGTTTAATCGACGATTATTTGTTCCAAGCTTTTTTGTTTGCATTTAGGAAACCCTTAATAATCAGTTTCTATGTTTGAAGAAATTGTCCAATAGAAGTTTAATTTGTGTGATGTTTTGATTTCATAACTAATGATTAGTGATTACGATTCATATTCAACTATTTATTGTGGGTGTGTTAATTAACAAATTGTTTTGTTGATGTTTTAATTCATACCCAATCATTGACGATTACGAATATAAGACAGGGTCTTGATTTCAGGAAGGGATACAGACATACAATTTTTGATTCGATAATCATCAATGTTTATGAAATCAAAACTGTTTTTTGTTTCATTAATCGTCAATGATTAACGAATGTAATCTAAATAGAACAACATTTATAATCATTCTGATTGTAATAGATTCTTATCTATGACATCATAGTTTCCGTAATGAACTAAAAAGGAAAAGACACTTTTCGTTCTGATATTGGTTTATGTTATTTATTTATAGGGTAAACACAATACACTTGTAGAGAATATATCATAAAAAGTATCACAAATTGATCGCACACATGCAAATTTTGGCTCATCCAATTCAAAACACAATTCCTTCATTGAAGAAGAAGATATGGATGTTCTTGATATTATTGAAGAGATCATTGAGTTATTATTGTCTAGATTGAAAGATACGGTAGGTTTATAGTTTTATACTATGTTTTAAGAGGTGCTAAATGTTAGTGATTAGGGTTAATACCCATTAGGGTTTAGGTAAGCTCATTAGGGTTTAACCCCATATAAACACTAACACTAAATATGGTAATCCATTTTTTATGTTAAAATGAAATAATTATTTGTATTTTTTAGGATATCGTTGTTCGTTGGTCTGCTGCAAAAGGTATTAGGCGTATAACTTCACGCCTTACATATACTTTAGCAGAGGAAGACCTTTTTTAATCTTTATATTGGAGAGGTATGAGAAACATTTACTTTTTTATTTCTTTTTTATTAATTATTGTGTAATTATAGCCAATTCATGTTGCCCTTGTCATTTATTCACTAGGTGATGGATCATGGCATGGTGGATGCTTGGCATTGGCTGAGCTGGCTCGTAGAGGCTTGCTCTTACCTGTTATGGAATCAAAACAATTTTTTTGTTTCATTAATCATCAATGATTAACGAATGTAATCTAAATAGAACAACAATTATAATCATTTATGATTGTAACTTTCAACATATTGAATATGGTTATAATCATTTATGATTATAACTACGGTAGCATAGATGATTAGAACACTGATTATAATCATTTTTTATCATGGGTGAATATACACAACATTATAGCATGCAAATTGTTTTTCTAATATTTGTGAACTCGATTTTTCAGGTGTAAATCCAAGAATAACAATTATTACGGGTGCCCCCTCTTTCTTTTTGAATATGATGGGAGGAGTAAGAAAAATCATAGCAAGAATAACGATCAAGGCTGCAATCAGTTTTATGATTACAGATGCATTTTTTTTAAATTTACTCCATTTATTTGTGATTACAATTGAACTAGATTTTTATCTCTACATTGTCTTTTATTCATTTATGATTACAAATATATTGAGTTTTTTTATCTTTGCATTGAGCTATATTAATTACAATGTTTATGGTTTACTTATAATCATTCATGATTAACATATCAAATTAAATACAATTTTGAAAATTTCTCAAAAAAGTTATTTTTATGTACATTTTTATTCATTAATGAATACAACAGAAGTCATTTTTTAATCTTTATAAAAATATAGTTAAATAACAAAATCACTAAAATTATAAATTATAAACCGTATTTTGATAAAAAAGATTATAAAATGATTCTTACTAACTATGAATAAAAAACAAAAAATAAAAGTTAATTAATTAGTTTTTTTGGCAATAAACAATTAGAATCCTAGATTTTAGGAAACTATAATTTTGTTATAATTTAATTAAAATACATAATTACTAATATACAATTATACATTGATTGGTCCAGAATTGGTTTCGCGATCTCAACATTTTTACTGGTCTCTCTCTCTCTATATATATATATATATATATATATATATATATATATATATATATATATATATATATATATATATATATATATATATATATATATATATATATATATATATATATATATATATATATATATATATATATATATATATATATATATATATATATATATATATATATATATATATATATATATATATACACATACACACACATACATACATACATACATACATACATATATATATATATATATATATATATATATATATATATATATATATATATATATATACATATATATATATATATATATATATATATATATACATATATATATATATATATATATATATATATATATATATATATATATATATACACACACATACACACACATACATATATACATACATACATACATACATATATATATATATATATATATATATATATATATATATATATATATATATATATATATATATATATATATATATATATATAGTTAGGTTCTATTGAGAACTCAAAAAACCCTGAGATCTTGAGAACCAATGCTGGACCACATGATCAAAAAAACGAAAGGCTAAGATGAAAGGTGGCATTCTCGTAATTAATGAGAAATCTATTGGTATACTTGGTATGAATAAGAATCTGATAGGGGCATTATAGGAACTAAAAAATAACATTAAAATTAAATTCCTACAACTTAGCAAATTAAAATGGAATGTTTATTATCTCTTTCTCTCTCTTTTTACTTTCTCTTTCACGTAGTCGAGCAGTTTACGTATTCCATTCTTTGTCTTTCTTGAGCAATCACAGAACCCTAATCATGCCTCCTCCGTCGAGTTGCTCTACACACCGGCCGGAAGTTCTTCCTCCTTCCTCTCCACCGTCGCGAGCACATCGTCCGTCCGTCCGTTCTCTCTCCTATTATGTTGGTTCCGTTTGCCTACACCGCGTCGGCCTCCTTCGCTGCCGTCTCCCTCTACTAACGCCTCATGCATCACCTGCATCTGCATCTCCTAAATCATCAACCATCGATGTTGTATGTATCGCCTACCTCCACTGGAGACTCCTGTATCACCGCCCTCTTTCTCTCTCGCTTCTTCTTCGTTTCTTTGAGCCTAGTCCTCATCAGAACGAATACAACATGGCGTTCAACCCTTCAGCAAATGAGGCAATGGTTTTTCTTCTTGGCGATAAGGTAATAATTTTTCTTTTCCACTCCGATTGATTTCAGTTTATATTCATCAGATTTATTGCATCTGATTTTGGATTGAAAATCCTTGAATCTTAATTGGTTTTGAACGTTAATTGCACTGAATTCAGATTTGTTTAAAGCTGATTTGTTTGAAAAGGCTTGAATCTGAATTGGGTTTGAATGTAATTTGTTTGAAAAATGCTTGAATTTTCTGATTTTAGTTTCAACCTTGAATGTTCTGATTTAAGATATGTTTTAAAATTTCTGGTTGGGGAAAACTGTTTTGTGTGTATGCATCTTGTATGTTGATTTTCAGTGTTTTCTGGAAAACAGATGGCTATCAACTGTTTTGTGTGTATGAGGAGCTTGAAAGATTATGATAATATAGTGGGATTTGATGCAATTCTTCGTACAGTTGTGCATTTTGCACATGATTTACATTTTATGCATATACGTATGTGTATATGAGCATATACGTATATGCATATATGCATATTGCTTCGTAGTTGATCTTCCATACAAGTTGCAAGTCACTATTTCTTGTTTAATTATTGGTTTCTGCATTGTTTTTGTAGCAACTTTCCACATTAGTGCAGATATGCATATATGCACATGTGTATATGTACACATGTGCATATGTGCACATATGCATATATGCACATGTGCATAGGTGTATATATTCATATATGTCTATTTGTTTGTGTACACATGTGTACATATTTGTACATATGCATACATATATGTGCCTATGTACATATGTGTATATGTGTATATATGCATACACGTATGTGCATATGTGCATACACGTATGTGTTTTTACACATATGCGTATATGCATGTATGTATTTATTTTAATGTTTTTGAATATACATGTATATTAATTTTTGTTAATGTTATTGCAGATTTTGAAGAATTTATCGAGCAAATTGAAGAAATGAGAATTGAAAATTTGAGAAACGAAGATATCATTAATTATCGTTGTATTTTGTATATTTTTTGTATGTAACGTTCAAAACAGTTGTATATTATTGTTTCTAATAAATTGGTAGTATGATATCCGAATATTATGAAATACGAATATTTTTTGTGTGTTTTTTATGAAATGTTATTAAATGTGCATGTATGCATCCCTGGAAAATGTAATGTAAAAAGTTAAATATGCATTTATGCATTCTACTAAAAAAATGCACAACTCAAAATTTTGATTATGCATATATGCATTCTATTAAAAAAAACATATGCGAACATGTATATATGCACATGAAAATAAAAAAAATTATATGTATTTTAAATTCCAAAAATCTAATTAAAAAAAAATAAAATTTTAATTTTTTTCAAATTCCAAAAAAATCTGATTTAAAAAAAAAATTGTTTTTTTTTTAAATTTGAAAATTCAAATCTAATAGGCTTGATTTTAGGAATAGTTATTTTGTTGCCAAAAATAAAAAAAAATCAGAATTAAATGAGATTTTTGGTTAATGACTATCATGTTCTTTTATGATCTAACCAATCAGAATGAGTTCTCAAGATCTCATGAATATTTGAGTTCTCAATAGAACCTAACCATATATATATATATATATATATATATATATATATATATATATATATATATATATATATATATATATATATATATATATATATATATATATATATATATATATATATATATATATATATATATACCCATATAAGAATAAAATCACACACATTTTCTACTCCTTTATGATCTTTGTGAAAAAAGTGATATATATATATATATAATTATATATATATATATATATATATATATATATATATATATATATATATATATATATATATATATATATATATATATATATATATATATATATATCACTTTTTTCACAAAGATCATAAAGGAGTCAGAAAATGTGTGTGATTTTATTCTTATATGGGCAGTTATACCTCGTGCTATTATAACTGGTACATTAACATCTTCCATTTATGGTTTCTCACCAATTGTCACCTTTTACTGCATGATAAATTTTGCATGGTAGGTGGGCCATTTTGATCAAGTAAATTAGGCCAAAAATGAAATTTAAATGGTTACAAATTGATACATCATGGCTCAGTTATAACACGTATCGTATTTATTGCACATGATGAATAATATTCAATATGGTCTTTCTCCTTTTCGAACTTTTTTTAGTAATTATAATCTTTAATCATCAACATCTATCCATACAAGATAACTCTGGATTCAAATACAATATTATCCTCTTTATGGCAAAAAAGAGTTATAAAAATCTTTGTAATTATTACTTAAAGGACAACAAAGGGACCGATTCTTATAGTAATTATATAGAAGATTATTATTATTCTAAGACCGGAACAGCCTTTAGGCCATTAATAGTTAAGACACTTTGACTATATATTAAAGCCACAGGAACTGTACCCGAATGCCATCGATAAGTTTAGAAGGTCTTATTATAGAATTTCTAAAAACAATAATTCCATATTTTTCAAACAAATCAAAGGGCGGAGATGATCATTGAACACAGTCGCAAGAAGCTTTACACCTAGGGGTTGTAAACGAACCGAACGTTCAACGAACCATTTGTGAATTGTTCGGTGGAAAGTTCATTTACGTTCATTTAATTAATAAATGAACGAACATGAACACAAATTCTCGTTCGTTTAGTTAAACGAACGAAAATGAACAATGGTCTCATTCATTCAATTATGTTCGTGAACGCTCGTTTATGTTGTTCGTTTATGTTTGTTGATATAACTTCATTTATGTTCATATACATTCAATTTTGTTTAATTACATTACAAAATTATATGTTTTTTATGTTTATATATGTTCAATTGTGTTTGTTTATCTTTGTTCGTTTATGTTAGTTT
This sequence comes from Cichorium intybus, assembly GCA_023525715.1. Taxonomy (NCBI): domain Eukaryota; kingdom Viridiplantae; phylum Streptophyta; class Magnoliopsida; order Asterales; family Asteraceae; genus Cichorium; species Cichorium intybus. The sequence goes on from CM042009.1 coordinate 125,047,035, forward strand.
AGCATGTTCACGAATATAAACAAACGAACATGAACATGATAATCTGTTAAATGAACGAACATGAACAAGAAAACTCGTTCGTTAATTTGTTCGTCTTCGTTCGTTTGTTCGGCTAGCTTAAACAAAGGAACATGAACAAGCCTCATTTGTGTTCGTTCGGTACGTTTACAGCCCCATTTACACCCTTCCACAAGGAACCAAAGAGACTTGGCGGCATCTAGACAGATGGACTGAAGCGACTTGGCGGAGGTGCTTGTCAATAAAGTTTCTAGCAGAAGCAATTGAGAAATCACCGGAACCCATTAACCATCTATTGTAGATGGTTCTTTGTCCTCTTTCTGGGATGATATTTGGGGTGGGGAAAATGGCACAAGAGGGTTGGCTGGCTTCTTTACATTTATTGTAAAACTCGTGTTCCATGTTAATTTTCAAAGTTTTAAAGAATTACAATCTAAGTATTTTGAAGGGTTTGGCCCTACGTGGCGCTATCCTTATGGTGATAGTGCCACGTTGGAGGGTTTAAGTCCGCATGTAGAGTACGGCTAATAACGACGCTATCAGTCATGCTTAGCGGCGCAATGTGTCAAAAAACTTAAACCCTAATTCTCAGGCCATGAGCCCTATTTAAGGCAGTAAAACCTTGACCAGCCTCTTTTATCGGCCTCCATACTAGAGAGAGACCCTTGCTTGAAACCCTAGCTTTCCATTGTTGATTCTAGCTTCATTCCTTGTATTTGAAGGTTACTTAAAGAAGAAGAAGGAAGGTGGTCGTGCAAGGAATCTATCCTTAGCCTAGATCCAGCATTCTCCACATGTTTTGGACCCTTGTAAGTTATAAAGTTCCAATCGTGATGTATTATTTGCATACATCTAGTAGTTAGAGGTAGTTTATGGCATGTTTGGTCCATTCTTGATGTGTTTCTGGAGTTTAGGGAACTCCAAGTTACCAAGTGCGTTTCTAGACCTTTTTTAAGGTTTTGAACGAAGGAGGAGAGCATGCTCAAGCTCTCTTGAAGCCATGCAAGGTTTTGTTGTGGTTTTGGACCTCTTTTAACCAAGGGTTTGGGTTGGACATGTATTGGACATGCATGTCTATAAAGTTTAGATTTTTATCCACCTACATCCTTAACGGATGGTTTATGGAGAACCATAGCCCCAAACTTAACGGATTAAGCACTTACATGAGGAAGTTGGTCTGCCCAGAGATCGCAGCACTTAAGGTTATGATCATGACATTATGCTTGGTCGTTGACTTTGACTTTGACTTTGACAGTTGATCGTTGACTTTTTGACCAGTTTCATTTTTGAGGTGTGGACTAAGGGGTTGACCCTTATTGGTTCGGGTCGCTAAGTTAAACCTAATGATGATTTAGGTGGTTCGAGTTGCTGTCTACCGGGGGACTATTCGTGTGTGCGCTACGACTTTACGGTTTAGGTGAGTTTTCTCACTATATTATGTGTGACGTTGCATGTGTAGGTAGCATGAGACCCGTTAGGGTAGGACTATGTGCTTAAACTAGTATGGTCTTGTTTGCTGATTGTTTAAGTCGTATGATTTGTTCTTATGACTGTTGTGCCTGATGCCTGATAGGGTTGGGCGGTACTTGATGCCCGTTAGGGTTGGACTGTTCTGATTCCCGTTGAGGTTGGATTGTGGTTGATTCCTGGTAGGTTGGAACTGTTCCTGATGTCCCCCAGGGTTGTACGGTGCCTGGTGCCTGCTAGGATGGATGTGCATGCTAGAATGTAGGCTAAGGGTCTGTTCTGGAATTGCTCGTTAGAATTTCTTGAATTATAGGGATGCCTTATTTCGTGGGATGTTGTTTACTATGTGCTACTTGAAATCTTTGTTGACACAATTAGGTTGTTAAGTGAATGATTTAGGTTTTTACGTAGTTATGATCAAATATCCTTAGAATTCTTGATTTGGCCTTATCGGTTGTTCCGTCTTTGGTTGTGACTTTAGGGTAGGGTCACATATTCAATTGTCTATCTTATTCTCAATCACGTACGAGTCAACGATATTAGCAGAAGTTTCTCTCGTCACGTGAGGGTGCGAATTCCTATGAAGTATAGGAAGAGTGCTAGGAAACATGTGTGGACCGTATAAATGAGATACGAGTGTCCAGTAGTGGTTGTGAGGGGTGACTTATAGGCTTGGAGATGATTTTTGGGACAAGTACGAATAGGTGTGGAAGGTAGTACAGGGCATGTACTGCCGGAAGCATATAATTTATACCTGGAATAGGGTCACAAGGACTCTAAGGAGCCGGTAGATGAGGGAATCGTTTGTGATTTGCACTTTGAATTCGTTACAACCTACTCCCTTTTGTGTCTACCGTATAGTGATGACTAGGTGAGGTGAGAGCGGCTTAGGATCCGGATCGGGGGCGAGCGGACAGAGAGGAGCGGCTTTGATTGATGATGATCTGCAGAACATGATCACCATAGAGGGAGGTACTCGCAAGGATTCCACAAATATTTTCTTGGATTAAGATCGAGCTGATTGCCATGATCGAGGAGAGACTAGCTGCAACTGGCCAGCCTAGGGTCAGGACCATGACCTATCGATATTTTCTACGTTGTCGGCCTCCCATGTTTGAGAGAGAGAGAGGGATCTGATTGCCAGCATGTGCTGGATTTTTACGGTTTGGGCGCTTTTAAAACCTGTTTTTCTCGGAGGAGGCAAAGGTTCAGTTCGTCGTGAACCTACTGCACGGTTCGCGAAGGACATGTGAGGATTGGTCATTCAGCCCCTTTCCCAAATGGAGCACAATTTGATGATATGTGAGCAGTTTACGGCTTGATTCAGGGAGTAGTACGTTCCTCGGGTGGAGATGGAGCACTTAGCTCAGGAGTACTTGTCACTTGCTCAGACTATGGAGTCGGTGACAGAGATCACCACTCGATTCATAGAGAGGATGTTATTCTGCCTGGACACAAGACCCTTACCGATATAATAGTCACGACCAAAGAACTGGAGTTGAAGCTGGAGACCCAGTAGAGGAAGAAGGGGCAGACACCTGTGCAGACACAAACGACAACGAAGAAGTTTAAGGCTATGGATTCGAGATTACGGGTATTGAAGGGCTATAGGCAGTGTGGCAAGTGTGGGAAGACCCACGAGGGTCGGTATCGGTCTTTGTTATGCCACAAGTGTGTCAAAGAAGGTCAAGTCAGCCGCAATTGTCGGCAGGAGGTGAGGGTGTGCTATCAACCAGGTTGGCCATGTCAAGGCCAACTGTCCTAAGCTGACTCAGACATAGGGATGGCAATGGGACGGGTATGGGACGGGTATTGGTGATCCCAGTCCCATACCCTATTATGAAACCGCATCCCATACCCGCTTCCGTCCCGTCGGGTACCCGGTTCGTAAATAACCATCGGGTTCGTGGTTATACCACGGGTATTTGGTATCCCAATCTATGATAGTAATAGGTCGAGATTTACTCATTGGAATTTCCATTATAAAACCCGTCACAATCTCATCTAAATAATTACTTGAATTGTTTAATAACGAGCGGGCCCCCGTGCTTCGCACGGGTCCGTTTTGCTTCGCGTTTAAATGTAAGCGATTAAAATATTTGGGACCATCGTACGTCTTCTTCTGGGGTCTTCATTGTTTCGCTTTTTTTGTTCTTCTACGTGTGATCAAAAACCCACGTCCCCAAGTACTCGAAATGTGTTCCCAATTTTCCTACGAATATACATATGGAATTAATTTATTTTAATTAATTCTGAAAGAATATAATTAAAAAAGTCAAACTAACCTTGAACCGGTTCCAAGCCACTTCACGTCCTTCCCTGCTAACAGCAAGTCCAAACACAACATCTTGACTTCGAACCTAAACACCACATTATAATTTTGTTATTATTATGATTTTAATTTACGGAAAAAAAATATTTTTTTAAATAATTTTTATACTTCGGGAGTCAACAAAAAGTTAAGGACTTCAAGGATTATATCGGGATCACTGCAAGATCCAAGGGCACCTACAACAGAAGAATTTTAATAATAAATTGTCAAATAATTTTATAATTTTATAATTTTATAACTTCATAATCACCTAATATCCAGGTTTTTTCCTGACTTAAATCCGTCTCTCTGTAGACTTTTAAAAGAGAATCGAAACCGGATCGATCTGTTGCTGTCACCTTTTTCATTACAGCAACATAGACTGCCTGCAATAGATGAGATTTGTACCTTATATTATTGATGATGATGACGTGGAGGGTATTTATGTCTTTTGTATACGACAAATAAATCGTACGTACCCTTCTTATATCAGGTGGAAGGAGATGAGTGTTTATATCTTCCAAGAATGCTTGGAAGTGTTTGTACCAAAGATTGGGGAAAATGGCAAAAATGTACAACCTCGTGTTGCTTAGGTTTTTCCCAGTTTTGAAATCTATAAAGGCTGTTGCTATTTAAGGAACATACCTCCAAAGGATGTTGCATTAATAGCAAGATACTTTCTAAACTAATCCATATTTTTAAAAAAAATGCATTTTAGACTTTGACTTAATCAAGAACACCAACCTGACAATTTACAAGGTCAAAAAGGGTTTGACATCCTATAATCAGCATTCCATTCGGTCAAAGCTTCATAAATAACCTGAAAATAGCAATGGATTTGTTGTAAATATAACGTAGAAGACAATTAATCATACAAGTTCATATACTCATATTTAGTTTCCTTGTAACAGCAAAATTAGATTCACAGTCAAATGTGAGTATGTTTATATAAACTGCAATAACAGTAAATGATAATAAAACCAAAATCAGACAATTTCAGTAAGAGCGGAACCGATTGAAGCGGTGGTGACGAAGGGAAAAAGAGGGTAAAGAGATGGAGATAGAGCATGGAAGCGGTGATACACTTGTCCATATAAACATGTCGGAAGAGAAGAAAGGATCCGGACCCGCGTTACTGACCCGAAAGAAAAAAAACGTACCACATTTCTACAAAATGACGCTATTTAATAAATAGAGGAATTCCAATTTCTAATAACATTAACAAGTCTAATATCTATGAAATGTGCATCTTAATAAGAAGAAATCGATACTTAATAAAAAAGAAAGAAAGTGGCTATACATGATAACTAATAGAAGAATGAGATACCATCAACAGAGATGCATGCATAGTAACGAGTAAATGAGTTGAAAGAGGATACACGAGAATTGGAAAACTATATATTACATAATATACTATATATAATTTTCGGTAAGTAATAATTAAATAACGATAAAAAATGGTAAATAGTAATCACATAATAATAATCGTATATAATATCAAAATATGGATTTGCAATCTCATATATAAACAATAAAAATATAAGTATATAAAAATATATGGTTCGGGGTCGGGTAGATGGGATCGGGTATGGGATCGGGTAATCGGGCGGGTATCACCTCAATACCAAAACCATCCCATACCCATGAAATATTTCTAAAAGAATCCCATACCCGGTCCCATAACCATTTACCCGGTTCAAAACCCGTCCCAAATGTTTCGGGTTCGGTTTTTCCCATCGGGTTCGGGTATTTTTGCCATCCCTACTCAGACAGGGGTGCAGGCCTAGTGGAAGTGCATCATTGGTGTGTGTGTGTGTGTGTGTGTGTGTATATATATACACACATTTATGTTTTGCCTTGCTCTCTATTTGTGTTCTCATTATTATGTATGTTTATTAGGTACGTTTCTAGTCAACTCTGTGCCTGCCTTAGTAGTATTCGACTCGGGAGCGAGCCATTCATGTGTGTCCCTTGCTTTTAGCAAGGGATTTGATGTTCCCCTAGGAGCTTTAGTTTAACCACTAGAGGTTGAGATTGCTGATAATAGGATGGTTGGCGCGACGAGAGTCTATCACGATTGTATTTTGGAGATCTACGAGGTGATGTTTCTGATAGGCCTCATCCTTATTCCAATGTGTGAGATCAGCGTGGTGATGAGTATGGGTTGGTTGAGTCGGTTCGAGTCATTGATAGCTTGTGGTCGGCAACAGGTGCGAGTTCGAAACCCAAGTGGGGGTGAACGATCGATTCAGGATGAGGGGACGAGAGGTAGCGTAAACTACTGCTCGGCTGCAAGAGCACGGAGATACCTACAACATGGAGGTACTGGATTTCTGGCATATGTTGTTGATACTCGAGCGAGGAGGAAGATGACTGTAGACGAGGTATTCGTGGTTCAAGATTTCCCTGATGTGATTCCTGAGGATTTACCCGGTATCTCTCCCGAGGGACAGGTGGCGTTTTGTATTGACTTGGTTCCAAGTGTGGCTCTGATAGCCAAGGAACCATACCGTCTTGCACCTCTAGAGATGCAGGAGTTGTCCATGCAGCTTCAGGAGCTGTTGGACAAGAGATTTATCAGACCCTATAGTTTGCCCTAGGGAGCGCCCATTTTGTTTTTCAAAAGAAAGATGGGGTCACACAGGATGTGCATCGACTATCGGGAGCTGAATAAGCTTACTCTGAAGAATATATACACTTTGCTAAGGATTGACGGCTTGTTTGACCAATTGTAGGGAGCCTTGTGATTTTATAAGGTTGATCTATGATCAGGATACCACCCGATAGGGTGAGGGAGGAGGACGTGTAGAAGACGGTCTTTCGGATGAGATATAGCCACTATGAGTTTGTGGTGATGCGTTACGGGCCCACTAACGGTCCAACAAATTTTATGGATCTCATGAACCAGGTGTGTAGGCCCATGTTGGATCGATATGTTCATTGATGATACCTTGGTCTATTCGAGGACCAAGGAGCAGCACGAGAGTCCTTTGAGGGAGGTATTATACCTTGAGGAGGGAGAGGCTTTATGTTAAATTCTTTAAGCGTGATTTTTGGTTAGGAGAGGTCCAATTCTTGGGGCATCTTGTGAACCAAGAAGGTATTATGGTCGATCCGGCCAAGGTTGAGGTCGTGATGCTGTGAGAGGTTCCGAAGTCTCCTCGGAGATAAGTATCTTTTTGGGTTTATCCGAGTACTACCGGAGGTTGATACAAAATTTTTCGAAGATTTTTGTGCCATTGACCCATTTGACCAAAAAGAATGCTACATTTAGATGGAATGATGACCAGTATGCGGTCTTCGAATCACTGAGGCAAAGATTATGTGAAGCCCCAATATTGACACTACCGAAGGAGATTGAGGATATGGTGGTGTATTGTGATGCATCCATTACCGAGTTTGGGCGGTCTTGATGCAGCACGATCGGGTGATTACTTACACCTCGAGGCAACTAAAGCCTCATGAGGCTAACTATCTGATCCATGATTTGGAGCTGGGAGCAGTGGTGTTTGCCCTTATCATTTGGAGACATTATTTATATGGGGTATGGTGTACCATATACATAGACCACAAGAGTTTGAGGTACTTGATAGATCGGCCAAATTTGAACATAAGGCAGAGGAGGTGGCTTACCATGGTCAAGGATTATGACTACGAGATCTTATGCCACCTGGCGAAGGCCAATATGGTGGCCAGTGCTTTGAGCTGGAGAGTGACTAGTTGTTGGAATTGGTGTCCAGTGTCATCAACTGGTGGTAATATTTCTAATAATAGCATGATCATTTGTTGCCCTCATGACCTAGAAAAACAAATAGTGATAGAAAGTAAAAGGAGATATTAATTTATTAATTTAATTAGAAATTAATTGGAAATTAATTAACAAGTTAATTTAGAATTAATTCGGAGAAATTAAATTGAAAAGGATTGGATTGTAATTAATTAAAGAGTTAATTAATAGAAACAAGTCCAGGGGGTGCGGCCGCCAAAAGGCTCCTTAAGTTTGAAACCCTAGGAGACCTGCACTATAAATAGAGGCTTTGGGGTCGAACCCTAAATCATCCATTGCCTCCCTTATGAGCCGCCAAATACCCTTCTCCCTCCCTTTTGGCAAAATCTCATCCCTCTTTAGGGTTTGAGATTTTTTCCTCCTTCCCAAGTGGAAGTTATGTATGTCTGGTTTTCTGGAGATCCTAGGTGTAAATCATTAGAGGGATTCTGCTTTAGGTACTGTTCATCCATTGCAAGGTTGTTGTTAACCAGAAATCAAAGGAGATCTTATGAGGTACATTTTGCTTATGTTTAAAGTTGCTATAACGAATATGAACTGCATAATCCTAGACAATGTTCATGAATAATCTGTGATTTGATCTTGTTAGTATTCCACTGCATGTGTTTATGTGTTAATATGATCGAATCCCAACAGTGGTATCAGAGCCTCTGTTCATAGGTGTACGCACTTTAGATCTTATATGATTATCTGTTTAGGATTTATGCTAGAAACTTGGATGAACTTGCATGTTGTTTTTCGGAAAATCCATAGTTTATGATAGACTAATTCCTGAAATTTCATGTTATGAATTTTGCCTGGTTTAGGAGCTCTAGAACATAATTTTCGAAATTTTGAAGGGTTTAGGAGGGTTTCCTTGCCTTTGGCGGCTAGGGTTTCCCAAACCTTGCTTGCCTTGAAAGTTTCTATAGTTGCCTTATTTCCTTGTTTACTTTATTGCCTAAACTGCCAATTATTTAATTTAAGTAAGATTCAAATTAATTATTAAATGGTTTAATTGAATTAATGGATGAATATTAATTTTAAAAATTTTAAAATTCCTTTATATATATTAGAATTATATCAATATATATTTATAACTTAAATTAAAACAAAAACATTGGTCAAACCATGACTAGGCTCACCCACTATAAATTGTGTATGTGGTTTGAAGGAGGATTCTTATGAATCTAAATGAGGTCGGCTTTTAAACGACATTCATTTCCTACCACCCTCACCGCCCAACACATTTTGCCATGTTGAGTTACCAAAAGGGTTTGATGGGGCAATGTTTATAAGTTAAAATTATTAACTCAAAATTATTAAAACAAAAGTCCCGTTTTAATTAAATAACATGTGAATTATCTGATATCCATGTGAAATGCACATCCTCTTTATGATCTACTGGCGGAGCTGTGTGGTTAACCGGCACGTCAGTTAGGTTTATAGTTGAGGGTGATGTGACACTCGTGATTCTCAAGCATATCTTGAGTCCGGCATCACGTGGGTTTTGCATGGTTAATTCACCATCTAATCCATGATCCACGCCATCACTGTCATGGATTTGAAATGAGCACAATCGAGATTACCATGCCATTGACACTAGTCAATGAATCTCACAGATCTAGGAATTTCATAGAGATTGACATTGATAAAGAGTTTTATCTACCTTAATGGCTATTATGATGTGATTACGGCATCCCTCTTCACATCATAACCGGAAGATTTTGGATCCTAGCCATAGTAAAATTTGGGTAATTATTTTAAGGATTAAAACTTAAACTAATTAAAAACTTTGTCTTATAGATGTCAAATCTGAACACGAACCCTCCTCATATTCCTCCTCCTCCTCATCCACTGCAATCCCGATCTAGTGAGATCGATAGCCCGACGTTTGCTGACATGTCCTTCAAACTCGAGAATTGTTTCAAGAGTGTCGGGGTACAAGTAAGGTGGGAACGATTCGAGATCGTTAAATCCCTTAGGGCATATAAACTAAAAGAAGGAACGTCTGTGTGTACGCATGTTCATAAGATGAAATTGTGCATAGACAGATTGGATAATCTTGGTGTACGTTTTCCAAAGGAGTTAGCAACGGATGTGGTGCTTAACTCACTTCCTGGTTCATATCATAAGTTCATTATGAATTATGATAAGAACAATCTGGACATGACATTGATTGAGCTGCACGGTTTGCTGAAAATTATCGAGGCTAGTTTAAAGCAACACCATAGCTCAGATTCGACCGCTCCTATCTTGGCCATTCATCATTGGAATGCTGTGAAGAAGAAAGTTTCTCATCCTGAAGGAAAGGGAAGGGCTAAGGTTGGACGGTCCAACCAAAGCTTCAAGAGAAAAGCTGATTCTGACATAGCACCCACCAGTGACCCGTATGAGGCCAGATGTTTTATTGCCAGCTGAAGGGACATTGGAAACGTAGTTGCCCAATATGTCTGTAGGATCCAAAGAAGATCTGGTTTAAGGAGTTTGACACCTCAGGTATATCTGAACTCCATAGTATATCAACTTCTCATTCTTTAATCCTTGATACAAAATGTGTTCATCACTTCTACACTGTATTCTGGGACTAACTGAAAGTAAAAAGTTGAAGCATAAGGGCTTGATCTGATCATGAGATACATAAGTTTTGATGTTGTTACAAGGATCGGGAATTACAAAGGTTGTGCTAATTAGTAGTGTTTAATTAGATTATTAGATTTTTTTTACTTGCCAGAATTGGCACAAAACATTGTTTCATATTATACATTGTGTAAGAATATTTTTGTATTTTCTTTTGATAATAAAAATTGTGATTTTTCTTTATAAGCATGGTTGTTTTATTTCAAAATTTATCCTTACAATGTCCTATGTGAATGTGTTGTTTCTATTAGTAGTAGTAATACTATAATCTTAAATGTTGATTCATCCAAAAGTGTGTTGGATAAATCATGTTTGTGGCATATAAACAAGAATTGCATCACCAAGCTCCAAGTAGATAGGACTTGGAATCATTTGAATTAGATTCAGATGATGTATGCGAATCTTGCTTACTTAGAATATGACAAGAACGTCATTCACAGGAAACTGTGAAAGAGGCAAAGGATTTGTTGGAACTAATCCACACAGATGTTTGTGGACTATTCAAATCCACCACAACACAAGATGAGCGATACTTCGTTAAGTTTACCGATGATTTCAGTAAATATGGATGTGTTTATGCGATTAAACATAAGTTAGAAACTTTGAAGTGTTCAAAGGGTTTCAAAACAAAGTAGAAAATCAACTGGCAAGAATATCTGAGTATTGTATTATGTGAACATCTTAGGAACTGTGAAATGGTTTCACATTTATCGCCTCCCAAGAACACTATAGTGTTATAGTATGTCTGAAAGGAGAAATCAAACATTGTTTCAAATGGTTCGATCCATGATGTGTCTAGCTACACTTCCAAATTAGTTTCAAAGGGTTATACCCTAGAAACATAAACATGTATCTTAAACCTCGTATCCAACTAAGTAGGTTGTAAAGACACCATCTGAAATGTGAAGTCGGGTTCATCCCTCACTAGCAAATAGAAGATATGGGGTTGTGAAGTCTTCGTTCATCACGGAGCTCATGACAAGCTTAAACCCATATCATAAAAGTATCATTTCATTTGCTAACCCCGCAAGTCCTTTGGATACTCGTTTTAACAAAGCCTTCTGAAAACGAAGTGTTTGTAGTTCGAAGGACAGTCTTTCTTGGGAAGGAGCTCATATCCAAAGAAGCTAGTGGGAGCAAGATTGATCTTGAAGTATTTCAAGAGTCAACCAATGAAGAACCTTTAGTTAACACTAGCACTCAATCAGAGGATGGGACTCTTGTTGAGGAAGCTGACATATCTCCACCTCTTCGCAAGTCGAACAGATTTAGTCACTCTCCTGAGTTTTATGGTTTTCACATTACTGGAGTAACACACTAATTAGTGGTAAAACAATGTTGGTGAGGATGAGTCATCCAACTACATGGAAGCATTGGTGAGCCCAGTGGCTGCTATATAAAAGAGGATATAGAAAGCGAGATTTGGTCCATGTTTTAATTTGATTGATCTTACACCTGGCCTAAAACCAGCGGTAGTAATTGAATCTTCAAAAGAATAACAACATGGATAGGAATGTACACGCATTCAAAGCAAGCCTGCTTGAGTAGGGCTATACACAGACTCAAGAAGTTGATTCTGAGAAAATCACTCTCATCAGTAGCTGAGAAAGAGTCTATTGGGATATTGTTTGCCACATCTGCATTTCATGAGACATGGCAAAATGGATGTTAGAACCGCTTTCCTTAAATGGAAAAACAAAGGGGTTGTGCATATGGCACAACCATAAGAGTTTTGAACATGCCAAATATCCAAATAAAGTGTATAAAGCTTGCAAGATTCATCAGTGGAATCAAACAAGCACCTCGAAGCTGGAATCTTTGCAGTCATAAAATGCCATAGAGTTTGGATCTTCATGAAGCATAGATAAGTCTTGTTATTATGTCATAAATAGTGGGAGTACTATTTTAGTCTGCCTAATGATGTATGTCAATAACATACTGCTTATAGGAAACGATTTTCTGATGTTTCAAAGGGTAATGACTTGGCTTGGGAAATGTTTCGCTATGAAGAATCTAGGAGATACAATACATATATGTGGAATAAGAATCTATAGATAGATAAAAACATCTAGAAAGGGACTTAGCCAAAGTACTTTTGAGTATGATCTTGAAGAAATTCGAGATGCATGACTACAAGAAAGGGTTTTTATCCATGGCATGAAATTGATTGGAGAATCAATGTCCTAGTATTAGAGAAGAACTGGACGGAATGAGTCGAGTCCCATATGCTTCTGCTATAGGATCGATCATGTATGTCATGACATGTACTTGACATGATATCCCATATGCTTGGACCATAGTGAGTTGATTTCAGGACAATCCTGGCGAAAGTCATTAGACAGCAGTGAATGACATTTTAGAGTGTCTTAGGAGAACAAGAAATGTGGTCTTGGTTTATGGAGGAAAAGAAAGAAAAACTAAGAGTAATTGTCATAGTGATGCCAGAGATGACTCTTGATCAGGATAAGTGTTCTTGTTAAATAGAGGAAAAGAAAGAAAAGCTAACAGTAACTGTCATAGTGATGCCAGATATGACTCTTGCAAGTTCAAGTATACAACAGCTAGTGATGCTATAAAGGAGACTGCATGGTTGAAGGACTTCGTTGGTACTATTGGTGCTGTACTCAACATCAATGAACTCTTTCAAACTTCTTACCAAGGGTGCAGTCGCCTTGACTGAGGAACCCGAGGACCATGAGAAGTCGGAGCATATACTCAAGGATTACTATTGTGTTTAGTAACCAAGTTGAGACATCGGAGTGAATAGGGTATTGTTGGAAGAATATCTGGCTAATCGTTTCACGAAAACATTGATGTGAACCAAGCATGAAGGTCATCCTAGGGTCAATAGGCTTTAAGTTTATGAGCAATATAACTTAAGAGTTTTAGTTATTAGTTTGATAATTGAAACATATAACATTAGATAAATTTTAGCAGATTTGGCGATTATCATGTGGAGACTTGATAATGAGCTGGAGAGCTACCATTTACATCAATTTATTACCGTGTTTCGCTTTAGCGTGTTTAGAACCCGCTTCCCGAGTATTAATTTACTCAAACTTCCACAGTCGGTCGTTCTCTTGGAAGCAAGTACTGATTTAAGGCTGTCATGGAGTGTTAGTAGATTGTCTATAGAGATTAGACATAGCATGGTGATTGCAACTAACACTCATGAGTTCTTGATAGAGATTCAAGTATTGGAACAACCCGCACCTAGAGATTACTTCATGGATTAAGACACAAGTAATCTAGGATGATAATATCTTTTATTGTTCAATCGAGATGCATGAGGGTTTGCGCTATGATTCTGTTATGCATTGGTATGCTCAAACGCTATCTGTAACTGGTAAGTATAAAGGGTATGTCCATGTATGACATGATGAAATAGACAGAGACTATATAGTCAAATTTTATCTGTTCCTTCTACCCTAACAAGGAGAAACGATATTTGTGGGCCCCTCGATGATTTGATGCTGACATTAAGTGCTTGGCCAAACCCAAACTAGATTGATGTGTTCAATCAGTAGTCTGATAGAGTCATCATGAATCTCTATCGGGAAACGGAATTTTGAACTTTTGGGCTTGACCTTATCCATGGACCAGGTTCATTACGATATCTTGTAGAATAGAGGAATAATTGATCACTTATCTAAGGGTCGTCTCTTATCTTTGAGTAGAGTTCGGCAGTTGTATTGGATGACATAATCTCTGTTGATTATCAGATAATATTTAGACCACACAAAGTTGACAACTTGTCCAAGTGGGAGACTGTTGGAATTGGTCTCCAAGGTCATCAACTAGTAGTAATATTTCTAATAATAACATGGTCCTTTTGGGTTGCTCTCATGACCCAGAAAACAAATAGTGACAGAAAGGAAAATGAGATATTAATTTATTAATTTATCAAGGACATGGCAAATTAATTAGAAATTAATTGGTAATTAATTAACAAGTTCATTTAGAATTATTTAGAGAAATTAAATTGCAAAGGATTGGATTGTAATTAATTAAAGAGTTAATTAATATAAACAAGTTCACGGGTGCGGCCGCCAAAAGGCTCCTTAATTTTGAAACCCTAGGAGCCCTGCACTATAAATAGAGGATTTGGGGTCAAACCCTAAATCATCCCTTGCCTCCCTTGTGAGCCGCCAAATACCCTTCTGCCTCTCTTTTAGCAAAATCCCATCCCTCTCTAGGGTTTGAGATTTTGGCCTTCTTTCCAAGTGGAAGTTCTGTCAGTCTGGTTTTCTAGAGATCCTGGGTGTGAATCATTAGAGAGATTCTACTTTAGGTCCTGTTCATCCATTGCAAGGTTGCTGTTAACCAAAAATCAAATAAGGAGATCTTATGAGGTACATTATGTTTATGTTTAAAGTTGCTATAACTGATATGAACTGCATAATCCTGGATAATGTTCATGGATAATCCATGATTTGATCTTGTTAATCTTCCGCTGCATGTGTTTATGTGTTTATATGATCGAATCCCAGCACTAGTACACCCATTCGCGGGTTGTGTTTGAGGATGACGGTGGTCACGCCCTTACTTGAGATGATTCGGGACGCTCACGTTGATGCTAGAAGGGTAGATAACCAAAATAAGGAGAGGATAGTGGGTTAGATGGCCGATTTAGTCATGGATAGTCGGGTTTTTTGACTCAGTACGATCGAGTTTGGGTTCCTTTGACGGGCGGGGCCCGACAGAAATTGATGGATGAGGCGCACAATGTTGGAAAATCATGTCCATGTTATTAGCTTCAAAAACCTTGAGTTACAATGGTAGAAAAAGTCATAAACATAAACTTTCTTTCTAAAGGATCAAATTGCATGCATGAAAAGATAAGTTCAAAAATAGCCATAGTTTGGGTTCAAGATTACAACCTTTTGTAGCCTTGTTCTTGTCCATGAAATGGAGGTTGATGAAAATGAAGTTGATGGTAATGAAGAACCAAGAATCTTCATTCTATAGTTAATCCACCAACAAGCACAATGACACCAAAGATGCTACTTTTTTACTTGCAAAATAACACCCTTCTTCTCTTTTGTGTCGAATCCGATTTTCACCAAGATGAAGGGAGGTGTGTGAGAGTTCTTGCATGCAATAAGGAAAACTAGATAGAGCGAGAGGAAGAATTCGGCCAAGGGTGGAAAGAATCATCACAAAAAAATATCTAACTCTTTCTTTAATGGTACATGCTCGCACAACGTCCTATGGTCAACGTAGAAGATATCAAGCATGTGACAACCTAAAATTTTGATAAATAAAATAAGAATATAAAACTAAGTACCTTGTTGTTAAGAAGTTCGAGGTTCAAATAAATTTAAATATAGAAACTTGGGTTTTAAGACCTTTTATTAAGTCATAATGAAGTATTACTTCATTTTAAAATTTTGTTTTATAGACCCGATGGCAAAAATGGAAATTTAGGAATAAAAATGAAGAAAATATTTGTAAATCTTTAAAAATTAATATCTAAAAATCTATAAGGAATTGGGAAAAAGTCATCAAATAGACTTTTGTAATATTTGATGTAACAAGAATGTATGTAAAAGATTCGGGTCATTTGGAGTTATAACAAAGTAGTTATGATGGGTTAAAGATGGCTAAAAAGTGACAAAATGGCCAAGTGGTCATGTTTGAGGGCCTGTATCTACTAAGGATGGATTTAGCCTTAAGTCATAAGGGAAAGTTTTTAAGCTCATTCCCACCTTTTAAAAGGTATAATATTTGTAAATTTTGGATATCATATGCGGAAGTTATGTCTATGGAAAAATAAGGAAAAAGTATGTTTAAGTGCTGAAATTTTCAAATGCATTGGGATAGGGGTATTTTAGGAAATCTTTCCCCTAATTGACCAAGTCAAAATTAAACTCTATCAGGTCTCTTTTTTTTATCAGGAAGCGACTAGAACTTGTAGGAAGGGGAAAATTGGGAATGAAGAAATGGAAGAAAGGGCTTGAACTCAAGACTTAACACACACATATGTGTATGCGTGTTTTTGCCTATCCTATTCCGAGAGAGAAATAGTCGATGAGAGCAGAGAGACAAATTAGGGACCAAGGTTGCTCCTTGTGGTTCGTGATATTCGTGATTTAGGTAGAAAGGACGGAAAGACAGCAGCGGGAGCCGCTACCGGTGGTGATTCCGGCGGCCAAGAGGTCCAGCGATGACGGGAGAGGGATCATCAGGACCCTATTGGTCCGATTTTGGGTGGTTTTAACTTCAATTTCAGAATTTGTTTAAGCTTTGATAGATTTGAAGCTAATTCTTGCTCAAACATGATTTGCTTACAAAAAAGGGGGGTTTATCTCTTAATTTGATGCTAAGGTCTCTTAAGGAATTATCGAAGGATCAATTGTGGATGTTGAAATTGATAATGGGTCATTGGAATGTATTTGAACTTCGGTTCAAGAATACCTCTTGATTATTAGATTTTTGAAACCCTAGCAATGTTTACAGTAGATTGAGTTTAATATAAGCTGAAAAGTGGAACTAATTTCTTGATAATATCATGAAATGGGTTCAAGAACACTGATTTACAAATGTTTGTGCTTATCGAGTTAAGAACTTATTATTTTGGATTAATGGTAAATGGAAGCTTGATTTTTTATGATTATATGTATTTTAAACAAAAAATTCAAGGACTTGATTGAGAAATGGATTAGCAACATCCATGGAACTAGTTAACTCCATCTTGGGATCGAACTGAAAGGTAAGGTTCAACCGAATCTGTTATTATGTGATGACATGTATGGATGTTAAATATTTGCAAAGGATTGTTTTATGTTGCTAGAAAGAGAATTAAACTTTAAATAAAGTTCATTGCCATTGTTATGCATTGTTAGCACACATGAAGAGTAATCTTGGAAAATTATGGATTTTTATAAAAGAATTATGTTAAATCTACAGATGGAATGAAATATGGCAATAAAGTGTCGTAATAGAATGGAACTTGACTTTCTTATACTGGATTTTGTTAGGATGGAATTGGTGATTCCATCATTTGAAAAGGAAAAGAATGGAATTACATACTTACATGATTAATGGGACAAAATCGGTAAATTGGAATGGAACTGTGGATTCCCACCTTTGGGACAATTTTGTTATGTACTAAAATAGCATGAAAGAGAACATGAATCTTAATTGGAAATGATAACTATAAGGTAATGAGAACATGTGGGTGATAACTTTGTGGAAAATATCAAGGTTTTGACAAGTTCTATTTTTAGAAACTTTTACGGCTTAAAATTCCAAAATTGTATAAATGAGAAAAATGAATGATGTTTTGACATGTAGTCATCAAAGTAAACTTATAAAGGAGTATGTTAGTGCTAAAAGTCAACTCGTTGACCAACTCGTCATTTGATGTGTTAGGATTGTAATGTCAAACTCTTTATTTTGATGAAATGTTAGAAAAAACACTTTCGAATGAATGCTTTAAGTAATGAACAAATTGTCATGTCTTGTGCTTTATATTCTTAACTAATATCTCGGGTAAGTTGTGTTCTGATAATCTTGTAATCATCCGAAATCCCGTCATGGATTTAGAAACTCCAAAGAATGTCAAGATCAGAAAGTACACTTCTCAGAAGAAAGAGTTCGGAAGACTATACTCCGAACTAACTCAGAAGAACAAGACCAACAAGACCATATTTCCAAGATACTCTGATTTAGAACTGCCAGGACTCCGAAATCCACTCAGGATTTCGGACTATTAATATGAACAACTCAAAGGAAATATCATACTTAATCATTCTACAAAGAAGCCTGAAGATCAGAAGATCATCTGAAAGATAAGGCAAAAGGATAAGCACTCCAACGTATAGGATATGATTAGACTAGATCAGGCGTGGCCCCCTAGAAGCATGTCTGTTGTACTTAGAGTATTATTATATTATAGACAAGCCACCCTAGTCTGACATTGTATTATTATATTAGTTTAATCCTTAGTATCTGACTGAAGAGAGACGTATTGTCTCCTCTTCAGTCCATAGGTCTTTGTCCGAAGGTCCTCCCTTATTCTATAAAAGGGAGACCATGTCCATCTTCAGTCCTCATGAATTTGAGAGATCTCTTGTAACACTCCTTTCATTATCAATATAATCTCTCATTTCATCAACTCTCATGTTCTTATCTGCATTTCTTATTATCTTTACTGTTCTAACACTCTTATTTCTCAGTCTTTAAGTTTCTAAGTTATATAACTGTTAAATCATATTGTTTATTGTTGAGCTATTAAGATCTATTCTAAGTATTACCTCTTCATTATAATTCCGCATCTATCTCAAGTCTTCGGACTTGTCCATCTCAAGTCTTCGGACTTGTCCACCTCCGAAACTTCCCAGTTTCGGAACCTTACATTCCGCAACTTTACTTTCCGCAATTACCTAGAATATTTGGCGACAACAATTGGTATCAGAGCCACAATAGCTTTCTATAAGATTCTAAGTGCCAAGTTTGCTCAAAACCCTGGCTGTAGTAACAACCTTAGAATCCTCTGTTGATCATTGCATGCTATTATAGCTCAAACTCTAAACTTTCTTTCTATCCCTTCTTACTCAAAATGCAGATGAATTACTGACTAAATGTTGCTAATAGTGTCGGAGGATCCAATCGAGCTCCTATACTCATTCCTACTGAGTATAATGGTTGGGCATCTCGTATGCACAACTATCTCAAAACAAAAGGAAAAGATATATGGCGATCTATTGAGGAGGGACCCCATGTCCCTAACTACACCACTAGAGCTGACACTGCTGAAGAAGCTCTAGGTGGTGCTCCTCAGCCAAGATTGACTCCTCTTGACATTGAGAAAATGGACAATGACTAAATCGCTTTCACCGGAATCCAATGTGGAATCCCTCCTGAACTGTTTGATCTCATTCAAAACTGTACAACAGCCCAACAGATTTGGGTTCTCTTACAAAATATGTTCTTAGGGACGGAGGAAGCAAAAGATCAAAAGCTGGTATCAAGCCTTTCAGAATACACCCACTTCACAACATTTGCCGGAGAATCACTAAGACAAGCATTCACCCGGTTCTCTATAATTGTCACTAGACTCCTAAGTTCAGGAGCAGAATCAAGAAATTAATCTCCGATTTCTTGAAGGACTTGGAAAAGACTCGGTGCTTGTTAAAATGATTCTTCAAGACTCTGGAAAGTTAAAAACTTTCAACATGTACCGACTATACAACAATCTCATTGGGCAAGAACATGACATAAAAGGTTCTCAACAGCAAATGCAACTCGGAGGACCGATAGCCTGAATTGCAGATCACAACTATCCAACTATGGGCAACACTCCTCAACATCTACTACAACATCAGCAAGCAACTCAGCAAATTACCAATCCGAACTCTCCTGCACCTCGGATTGTCTCAAATCAGAATCCTCAACAAATCCAACAACCAACCCCAATACCATCTTACCATCCATCTCAACCACAAATTTCTTATCTTTCATACTATCAAACCCCAACAGTACAAGGACAACCATCTCCAACTTCTTACCAATCTAAAACTCCAACTCTTGCTCTCCCTGCTCCAGACCAAATCTCAGAATCATGTTATTTTGAATATGATGAAGCTGAAGAAGCTGCATACCAACACGAGATTGCAATGATCAGTCAGAAGTTCAACAGAATCCCATCCTACTCTAGTCCAAAGAAGAACTTTCGTCCTTCTAACCAAAACGCAGGATATCAACCGAGAAACAACTATCAGAAAGGATATCATCAATCTGGTCAAAATCGTTTATATCCGAAACCTGAGGAGCAGTAGCAGGAGAAACCAAAGGCAGCTCCAGATGTCAGCACTAATCAAGTTCCAACTTCTGAAAAGAACGAATCAGGGGTAATCAAATGTCACAACTGTGGAGGACTATGGCACTATGCTGCTGACTGCAGAGCTTCGAGGAATTATCCAAAGGCGAAAGAAGAAGAAAAAGTCAAAGCATTTGTCGCATCCGGAAACGTTGAGATCTGGTCTTCCGGAGATGATGACAAGCACTTTGAGAACAAAAGAAAAAGAGGAAAAGGGTTCGGTGAATGCATGATGGTGCAAGCAAACCAAGAAACTCCAATCCCAGGGATAACAAGCTCCAAACATCCTAATGACACTGTTGAATCCTCATCCTCCTACAGGCAAAGGAACTACGCATTTATGGCCATCAACAAAACTGGCAAAGGAGTGAGCATCATCGAACAGGTACGTAACATGCTTCTCACACATAACATTTATTCTAATAATCTAGAACATGCTCTAGAAAAAATATCTAACACATCTGCAGATGCCTTACCTGCATATCAGCGGGTTCTGGAGGAAAGGGATGATGGGTATGATGAGGTGATAAAGTTGAAGAATAGATTAGAGGATAGAAAACTATTTTGTGATAAACTTGCTGCTGATTTGAAAATCAAACAGACTTCTAGGACTTTGTTAGAAAACTCAAATCAGCTTTTGACATCGCAAAGGGATTTAGCCCGGAGCGATAATGTAAGATTAAACAAATTAGTAGACCAATTGTATCATGCAACTGAAGTTTTCAAATCTCCTGCTAACACTAATTCTTCAGAAAACACCTTTAATTGGGGATGGGCAAGAAAAGCCACAAATAAAAATTACCCCATATACAACAAACAGAGTCCGTTTTTTCAATACCCGTCAAATGAATATGATGATAAACACGACGAGGACTCAACCAAGAATTTTCCTAAAACTCCAACCAATGAATCAGAAAGCGCTCTTTCTGAGTCAAAGGAAGGAGTCAAAATTCCCTTCTCATACTTTTCAGAAGAGGACACTGCCGAAAGCAGCAATTTGTCCACAAATTCGGTCCCATTCATGCCTAGACACATGACCTCGGTCCCAAATAATCCATCGACAAAATCTCAACAACACACTTTCTTAGATAAACTACAAAGTAACTGTGTTACTGAAGAATTCAATCCATGTCTTAAGGACTTGAAAACTTCAAACGAAGAAAATGTTGATGAAGAAATCGAAATGGAAAAACGTCCAAATAGTATCATCATTAAAAACGATTTTAACAAAATTATAATCAGAAATCCTAATGCTGTTAACTCATCTAATGTGACTTCTGAACCATCATGTTCCGATACCAAGTTATACTTAGATGCTTTACAACATAATTTTTCAAATGATTCAAACCCGATGAAAACCTCGATCGATAAAATTAAAGTTAATCATGAAGAGTCAGACTCTTTAAATGATTCTTTATCTGACTCTTCTCCAAGAGAAATCTTTCAAAAAGGAAAAAGACAAAACCTAACCAAAAATGGAGTAAAACCAACATTAAATCGAAAAGATATTCGATCGCCTCGTTCACCTACAAGATTTGAACAACGAAATTGTTTCTATACTCAGAAATAATCAAAGGCCAACTCAACTCCCATCTCTCCAAGTCATACTCGGAAATCTGTTCTATCCACATCCCGAAAGTATATCCACAAGGGATTTCTTCCGACTCCAAATATCAAACCTATTCAGTATTTTCAAAATGTCAGAAACTCAGATTACAACTTAGAATTTCCAAAATTAACAAGAAATTCAAAATAGCTCAATACGGTCTCGCAACTTCTAAACAACATGTGAATGAGTCCTTCAAACCAAAAGTCTCATTTTCCGGTATCATGAGAAGCAACAAACAAAGTCCAAGCGTTATCGGAACCAAGATTCAGAACTATATTCGTTCTCAAACTACTCCGAAAATTCTGAAACAACAACAAAATAATACTTGTTGTCATTGTTGCAATCATAATTCTAAAATAGTCATTGTTACCAATCCAAAGATCTTCAAATACCCAACAAAAATTTATTCTCTGAAACCTGCAAAAAGATCTATTCAAAAATGGATCATAAAATCACCTGTTTCTGAACCAAAATCAATCTTCAATGTCTCAGAAACTAAAATTCCTTTAACCCGAATAGATAAATCTCACATGTCAGGAAAAACAAATGGGCCCAAACAAGTTTGGGTGCCCAAACTAACTATCTAATTTTCAGGCATTCAGTGCTGAGGAGCAGGATGACGAATGGCTAATTGATAGTGCCTGCTCAATGCACATGACCGGGAGACTGGAATTTCTAAGAGACTATCGAGAAGTCAGCTTTGGAGGATACGTTACTTTCGGAAACGACGCAAACGGCATCATCAAAGGCTATGGTTTACTAACCAATGGAAACTTCACCATCCAGAAGGTCGCCTACGTTCTAGGACTCAAACATAATCTTATAAGCGTGGGTCAACTAGTCGGCACTGGTCTCCGAGTAGAATTCGATAATGAATTTAGCTACATTATGACGAGTACAAGAGACAGATGCTTAGTGAAATCCCCAAGACAAGTCAACATGTTTCCACTAGATATCTCCATGTTTCTAGAAAAACCAAGATTATGTCTGTTATCCAAAGCCCACTCCGAAGTCAGCTGGTTATGGCATCGGAAACTAGCCCATCTCAACTTCCGATATATGAATCAGCTTGTCACTGGAGAAATGGTCAGAGGGATTCCCCTTCTGAAGTTCGATAACGAGAACCTGTGTGCAGCATGTGCATTAGGCAAGCTGAAGAAGAAACCTCACAAGTCAATCACCGACTCAAGCATCACTCATCCATTAGAACTTCTTCACATGGATCTCTGTGGTCAATCAACAGTTGCCAGTCTAAATGATAAGAAATATATTCTGGTTATTGTGGATGATTACTCTCGCTTTACCTGGGTATTCTTCCTAAGATTAAAATCAGATACCTTCCTTGAGCTCCGAAATTTCATTACTTCAATAGAGCTCAAAGTGCAACTACCCGTTAAAGAATCCGAAGTGACAATGGTACTGAGTTCAACAATGGACAAATTGAAGAATTTCTAGCATCTAAAGGAATAAAGCACAACTTCTTAGCACCATATACACCTCAACAAAACGGTGTAGTAGAAAGAAGAAACAGAACTTTAGTAGAAGCCGCTCGATCAATGCTAACCTTTGCAAACCTTCCTCTAACGTTCTGGACAGAAGCCATCGCAACAGCATGCTTCGTTCAGAATCGATCCATCATCAACAAACGACTTCAGAAGACACCTTATGAAATCTTAAATAGAAGAAAACCCAATGTCAAATTTTTCCATATTTTTGGCTGCAGATGCTTCATTAAAAATAACAAAGATCACTTGGGAAAATTTGTACCCAAAAGTGATGAAGCAATCTTCATGGGTTATTCACCAAAATCAGTTACATATCGTGTTCTAAACAGGAGAACTCGAGTTATTGAAGAAAGCTTCGACATAGAATTCGACGATCAATATCATTGGAGAAAGAAAAATCAAGATATTCTATATGTAATGGAGAATGATGTTCCAGTGGGACATCGACCCATTCATACAGTTGAAATTGATTACGACTTACTCTTTGATCCACCAGAAACCGCAAAAGAAGCCGAAACCGTTCATTCTCCTGACGCAATTCAGCAAATTAGTTCAGCGTCAGGACCTTCATATCATTCAGAACCCACGTCATCCGAAAATCAGGCAGAACCATCAAATAATGCATCCACATTTGAGGGGGAGTCTTCGTCTCATTCACAAATTCATCAGGTTCAGAAGGAACCCTCACTCCTGGCAACTGCTGAGGGGGAGCCCTTACTCCCCACTCATGTTGATGGGATATCACAATCCGAGGGGGACCTTCAACCCTCAGGAATTGCTGTGTCAACAGATGTTCTATCATGAGATACCTAAATCAATTCTTCTGATGTTGCACCAGTCTTCACCTTTGAAGCCGATGAAGACACTTCCGCTGAAGAATTTCAAGATCAAAACATTTCACCTGATGACAATGATTTCATTCAAGAAGTACCTCCTCCTGTCTCCGATCCAGCTCTACTTCCGAAACTACATAAGTGGACTCGGAACCATCCTCCGAACCAAATCATCGGAAATCCATCTACCAGAGTTCAGACAAGATCCAAGAAATCAATTCAAGACGAATGCCACTTTGCTACGTATATCAGCAAAGTTGAGCCAAAAACAGTTCTAGACGCTCTAGACGATGATGATTGGATCAAAGCCATGCAAGAAGAGCTAGCCGAATTCAAAAGAAACAAAGTATGGGATCTTGTTCCGAGACCATCCAATCACAGGGTAATCGGCACTAGATGGGTCTTCCGAAACAAGCTAGACGACATGGGAACAGTAGTCAGAAACAAAGCCAGATTAGTAGCAAAAGGGTATAGTCAGATCGAAGGACTTGACTATGATGAGACTTATGCACCAGTTGCAAGACTAGAAGCCATTCAGATCTTTCTGGCCTATGCAGCACACAAGAACATTATTGTACATCAAATGGATGTAAAAAGTGCATTTCTTCAAGGTGATCTTCAAGAAGTAGTCTATCTTCAACAACCTCCTGGTTTTGAAGATCTGTCTCAATCCAACCATGTATATCGTCTGAATAAGGCGGTATATGGCTTAAAACAATCCCCAAGAGCCTGGTATGAAACACTATCAAACTTTCTAGTAATATCCGGATACAGAAGAGGAGTCATGGATCCTACATTCTTTGTCTGATCACATCAAAATCACATTATGATCGTACAAGTCTATGTAGATGATATCATTTTTGGATCAACGAATCAATCGATGGTTGATGAATTTGAAAAAGTAATGACAGACAAATTCCACATGAGTATGAACAGAGAAATAAATTTCTTCTTAGGCCTCCAGATCAAACAAACCAAAAGAGGAATTTTTATTTATCAAGAAAAATACACAAATGAACTTCTGAAGAAAATTTCTCTTAAAAATTGTTCTACCGCCAAAGTTCCGATATCCACCAACCACAAAATCTTTGCAGACCCCGAAGGCGAACCCGTAGATCACAAGTTGTATCGAGGGATGATCGGTTCACTCTTGTACTTAACCGCAAGTAGACCCGACATCATGTTTTCAACTTTCCTGTGTGCTAGATATCAAGCAGCTCCGAAACTGTCACATCTGACAGCCGTAAAGCAAATTTTCAAATATCTTAAAGGTACTAAGGCAATGGGCCTATGGTATCCAGTAGGAGACAACTTTAAACTTCAAGCATTTACCGATTCGGATCATGCTGGATGCAAATTGTATCGGAAGAGCACCTCTGGAGGCTGTCAATTTCTAGGTGGAAGGTTAGTCAGCTGGTACTCAAAGAAACAAAACTGTGTCACCTTGTCATCAGTAGAAACCGAATACGTGGCTGCATCTACCTGCTGTTCACAAGTTCTTTGGATGAAAACTCAAATCCTGGATTATGGTTACCGATTTCTTCAAGTTCCCATCTATTGTGACTCTAAGAGTGTCCATCTCTCATAATCCTATTCAGCACTCTATGACGAAGCACATCGATCTTAGGTATCACTTCATCAAGGATCAGATCTTACAAGGTAACATTGAGCTCTACTTTATTCCTACTGAAGAACAGGTTGCTGATGTTTTTACGAAAGCTTTAGACTCCAAAAAATTCAACAATTTTCTGGATAAACTGGGTATGTTAAACCCTGACTCAGAATTCTTCCGAGAATGATACTCAGCCTCTGACTATCATCTACTCCAAAAAAATTTGGTCGGAACAATTTCTGACTTGTCCCTCAGAACCACCACACTTTCGACTAGCATCTTGTTACACCCACTAGATTCTCAGAAACTATCATATATTCTCAGAAGATCTCCTCCGAAAAATACTCAAAATTAAGCTATCATACCATTCATCTTAAAGCAAAAATTTACAAAAGACAACATATATTCATATTTCATTAAGACGAAAGGTGAGTACATAGTCATAATCCATTAAGTCATAGTTGTTACATCAAGAAAAGATCAAAATTCTATGACTTAAGATTCAAAAAGGAAAAACATTCAAAACACCTAAAACAACTAAGACCACAACCTTATCTTCCTAGTGTTTGCTATACTGCCACTTTGGCGGACTACCATACGAAAAGGTTTGTGTGATTCGCACAGACAAATCACACACACGAACAGGTTTTCCATCCGCCAAAAGCACCATGTCATACACGTCATCTCAATCACGTTGTCAAGAAAACCACACCACCAGCCTTGACGATCCCAAGCATCCACATAATCCCCCACCTTGTAATCCATAATCACCGTAGGAGGAATAGGACGAAGACAGCCATACTTCACCTTCACAATCATCATCTCACCCGTTGTGTTATCTGGAAGACACCTCAGTCGAACTTCACACCTCCTCTTCCATGTTTTAGTGATCACCCCCTCGTAGTATCCCCCGGCAAAGTCACCTTGGGTAAGCTTCATCTCAACCTCATCCAAGCATTTGAAAAAATAACGAGCCATGCCGAAAATTTAGTCTTGGTACAATGTGTTATCAATTAAGCCAATCCCCTTTTTATAAGACATCCACAAGTCCGTTGATCTTCTCTAAATCAATGCCTTAGAGGTCATAATGACCCTAGTGGGCAGTTAATGCATCTGTCACATCAGCATCATGGCCTAAACGGTTGATTAGACAGTTCGGCAACTCTACCGGCGTAATCGATAACCGCTCGTGCATCAATTCAGATTTCTCGCTATCCCATAAATGTCGCATCCTCACCTAATCCTATCTCCATCCTTCTTTCTATACTATATACGACAAAACTTTTCTTTTCGTCATCTCATTTATCGAAACCTCGTCGAACTTTTCCGATATACCTATCATATATCCTGAATCTAAACCTCAGAACTTCTCTTATCCCATTCACAAAGATTCTTACATAACGATTAAACACAACAACCAGTTCTCATTCATTCAAACCAAGTCTATTACATAGTCAACTGGAATCGACAACAAAACAAAACGCAAACAAAAACACAAACACAAATATGGCATCACTAAAACACACAACACAACCACACTTCACCAAAGATCACCCCCCCCCCCCCCCCCTTCTCAAACCTTCAGAGCTTGTAATATTGCCACATTGGAGTCTCTCCGAGATGATACCTCTGATGAATCCTCAGTTCTGACTCATCAACAAATAGTCGAGTCCCATCCACCAAAACCACATGGAACTGGTTAAATGGCGTCTTCCTCGAAATTGCAGCCGGCCACCATCCTCTTCGATACCACACCTCCACAAAGTCGAATTGCTTAAACTCCACCAACACCTTAGGAGGAACCGGTTGCAGATATGTGAAATCCACATGAACATTCAAAGGACCACCGGTGGCTCCATCAGTCAGTGTAGTCATCTTCACTTCATAACGATGATTCCACACTGACTTGATCACCCCTCCATAAACTGCTCCTGCGTATTCCCCTTCTTGCATTCTTACCTCCACCTTCTCATCCCTGTTGAAAGGCCGTCTTGCTGCCATCATAATCTCTCAATCTCTTATGTGACCTCTACACTTAAGAGCAACCCTCTCTTATAGGCACACAAATCACTACTCTTCCTTCGCCATTTCACGACACCTCATCACTTCGAGATTAGTAATATAGAGATGCGCTACGTGATTTAACTGCTTATCTTAAACAGTCGACGCCATTGATTATCTCTACAGAAATGACATGACAACCCTTACGTTATCCATTAACCTGACATACTCAGAAGGCAGCTTCCGAGTTTTCCTCTCCGAACTATAATCAGAACCTTCACGCCTATACCACTTCTGATTAATAGCTCTCAGAAGTACTACTTCCTTCTCCGAACTTCGATATTCAGAACTCAACCCTCTCTCTCTCTTTGAATCAATCTTTCTGATACATTCCCTGTATTTCTACCTACACTCAGAACCCCTGCATTCATTACAAATCGTACCTCAGACATCTCAACAGGAAAATTTAATGTAAGAATGAAAATTAAATACAAACAACATTTAATTCCCAATAATTGAAAACAATACAATCGGCATTTCCACGACGGATATTCTCTCTGCCACACATGTCCGTCTTTTAATGGACCATTCCCTGTCATCATTACACAGCATTTAATGCCAAGCATACGCTTTTCTGACACAACTGTTCACACGTCCCTTCATTCTCTTAAGCCGACAGTTCCTTACACGATTTCAAATTTATTATAACCGTTCCCTCTTATTCTAATCTAACACACTCTTTCATCACTTCCAAATTTCCCTCTCTATCATCATAACTCTCTCTCGCCGCCGTTTCTAATTTTTCAACCCTAAAAATCTAAAACCTCCATTACTCTTTGTCTCTCACATCATACCTCTTCAATGGCTTCACAATCAAAAAGCGACAACGACACTGTACTTGTTGCCATCACCAATCTCTATCTCTCACAAGATCTCAACGTTTACAAGCAACATCTTCGCATACTCATTCACATACTGTCCAGACACAAACTAGTTAGAGCTTTCTTTCATCCACCCCCTGCTATACCAGTCTCTTTACTTCAAGATATTGTCTCCACCGCCACCAAATGCCCAACCGGTTATACCATAACCCTACACGATGGCCGCAACATCATCCTCGACAAGAAAATATTCGTCGCATCACTGCAACTTCCTTACCATGAATCCACCTTTGACCACCCAACCAATGCCCAACTTGAATCCATGATCTACAAGATGCGATACATGTACGACTTGCCAAAACTGTTTCAAATGTCTAAAGGACACATCTCACCCCTATGGCAATGTCTGATTCACTACATCATTAAGTGCTTAACCGGCAAAATGGGCGGTACAGATCAGTTAAGCAAACGCCTCATGGAACTTCTTTGGAGCCTCTATTCTGGTTATGAAAACGATCATGCAGCAATTCTATTTGACGACTTTCTTTCCTATATACCCACCTCTCAGAAACCAAAAGGTCAAATTCACTCAGCACGTTTTTGGGCCATGTGCATCGAATACATATATCAAACTCTTCAGATCTCAATCCCTTCACCAAGATCCGACGAAGACAAATTAATCATGCCTTAAGCCAAACCTTATGCCCCAAAAACAGACTCCATTTTTGGAAAAATCCGTAGATTACCTAACTCGCTTATGAACTTAGCCGATCAGACAGAGCCTGCTGTCACTTTCCACCTCACTACAACAGAGGGAGTACCCGATTACCCCCCTCACTCTCTCAAAGAATGTGTGGCTCCCAAGAAACCCAAAAAGAAAGCTTCCGGGTCCTCACCATCCAAACAACCTCCTAAAAAGAAACATCGAAAAAGAAAAACAGTACCACTTTCTTTCCCCTTTCTAATTTTTCAGAAGTCTCTTACTTCTGAACCCCCCCTTCTGATTTTTCAGAAGTCTCTTACTTCTGAATCCTCTTTCTGACTTTTCAGAAGCTTCTTACTTCTGAACCCCCTTTCTGAATCTTCAGAAGTCTATTATTTCTGACCATCTTCTGATTCCTGGTTTCTGAAATTTTCTAATTTCTGATATTTTCTCATCTAGTCTCTTTTTGTTTATCTCCAAACTTCCTAACTTATAACTATGCTCATTTAAAAACAACAATTGGACTCACTTTCAAAACCAAGTGTTCTGATCATTGGCACTTGAGAAATCCAAGTATCCCATTGCTTGGTTACCTTGTTCTAACTTCACAGTTTTAACAACATGGAAATCATAAATCTAAAATTTTTGAGTCTCCAAATCACTTTTAATCCAAACTTCCATATCTCAATGATACATTAAGATTGGTTTCCCTCAGGTATGTGTTACATCTGGAATATGTTTCCACCCTCTAACTTGTGTTCTCTCTTGTTAGACATCTGAACCATCTTTTAAAGATTCCGAGTCAGAAAATTTGGAGGAAAGACAGAACTCTCCAGACTCAGAAGATACTCAGGAAGATATGATTATGGTGGAAAAACAGAACTCACCTCCGAAAACTAAAGAGAAAGAACCAATCACTAAAGACAACCCTTCTGCTACCCTTATCCCAGATCTCACTCAACCTCCAACTGATGCAACCGAATTTGACAAATGGAAATTCCAAACCGCATTTCATGAACAGACGTCATTAGTCGACCGTCCTAAATAGCAATTTGAGCTTAAACAAAAGGAACTTCAAACCCTCTCGACATTTGGACCACCATCCAACACTGATTCAGAAACGATCAAATCAGAACGAAAGCGAATCAATGCCCTCACTCTACAGATTGATTCCTTTCTGAGTTCCTCTCTTAACAACCTGGTAGAGACCCCCGTCTATCTTTTTGATACCATTGAAACAGATTGGTCGAAGATTGCCTCACCAATCGTCCCTCTCACTTGGGACAAATTTCTTGCTCTAGATCTTCAGAAAAAGACAATGTTGAAGAATACAGTCGAACAACCCACTAAGTCCGGCTCCCGACTGATCATCTCTGAAACTCAATCAGTACCTATCGAAACCTCCCTCTTTGGTGTTGATCAAGAGGTCGATAAACCTTCTTCATCCCAAATGCATCTGACCGACCTCAGTGATACCAATTCATCCTCCGATAAAGCTGCCACCAGATTCCCCCTCAATCCGTCACCTCCCTACTTAAAGATGACTCTCTACATCAGAAGGTTGACACTTTAACCACCCTTCTGACTGATTTAAAAGCCTCCCAAAATTAGGAGGCTCTGGTTAAAGAACTTGCCGAACTTAAAAATCGAGTCGCTGCACTAGAGAAAAGAGATATTCTTCTACATTGCGACAGTCAAGCTGAAAAAATCATCCAAGATGGTCTCGCAACGATTGATGCTCAACGGGAATCTGATGCAATAAACATGATGAAAACATATCAAAAGATGCTTGACGAGGTAGAAAAATGTCAAAAGCAAGTTCCTGAACTCGTTAACGTCGTGCAAACCAAGCTCACCGCCACAATGGACCATATGGCCAGCTACCTTAATGGGGTCCTGGCCGATAACTCCTCCCTCAGAAGAACTCATGCTCTCCTTCTTCAGATGATTACACACACATTGCAAGCCATCACCGGCACAATGGAAGGTCCTATTGAGCAACTCAAACTCTGCACCAACTTAAATATTCAAGTTATGGAAGATCTCCAAACAATGTCAGCTACACCTCTTCCTGACTGTATCAAAAAGGAAGTTGATAATGTCTCTGCCAAACTCGACTCCATTTTGGACCGCCTGCCTGTGTCCCCTTCAGTCCCTGCAGGTGCCCCAGGAGGGGGAGAGGCGGATAAATCCAAAGAGACTCCGACCGATGATATGATCATAGATACAAATGCTGGTCCAAGTGGGACCAAAGAAAACAATGAAGAAACCATGGAAAACACAACAGGAGATCAACATCAACTCGAAGAAAGAACCAATCAGGAACACGCCCGAGTCAGCAATGAAGAATCAGAAAAAGAACTATCTAGTGAGAAAAAGTCAACAGAGGAGGAAACAATTCGGAAGGAGATTCCGAAAGAAACTACAAAAGAATCTCCAACAAAGACTCCAATAGTTGAGTCTACACCTCATCTCTTTCCTCTGAAAATTCAAACTCCAACAGATGAAGTTCCATCAGAAGATGAGATTCTCGTATACTCGCCTATCAAGGAATCCGATCCCCCAGAGGTCAAGAACGAGAAAAAGAAATTCTTCGATTCCCAAGCTATTAAACATGCTGAAGACTTTAGTACCGATTCAGATCCTGACCCAAACCAAGACGATCCAACTGGTCCCAGCAGAACCCACTTTTCAAACATCCTCAGGTTCCGACCATTGACCGATTCTGATTACAAACCTTTCAAGTCATACAATCCCCTCCCTCACGTCCAAACACAACTGGGACATACCGTTGACTCCAAACGGAGAGAAGTAACGTTACACTCTCAATTTCACAGGAGAATCGGGAGCCAACAAAGAACTAGTTGCTTACTATAAAAATCAGCAATTCTTCAAGACATGGACCAAACCTCAAGTTGATACATGGCCAGACAAAGTCACAACAGTTGTTCTAAGTGTCAAAAGAAGAAAGTTTCAGAAATCAGAATTCTTCGAATATGAGCTGGTCAGAAACTACAAATACGACAAGAAGATTCTGATAACAGAAGCCGACTTCTGAAAAATAAACCCAGCAGACATCTTTACAATAGTAATGAAGCTGTCCAACAAAGAAAAACAAGACGCCAGAGAAGCCTATGTTGCAGCCAGAAGATTTCTACATGGCCTCGTAGAAGAATTCTGCTTTACTGATGCAGAAATGTACAAAATCATTAAGAATCATCCAGATCAGCAGTTTACACACAAAGCTGATCTATCTATGCCAGATAACCGAGACAATTGGAAAAGAGGTGCCACCTTCGATCCAGTACTTGGACTGGTATACAAGAACCCTACAGAAAAAGGATCCTTCCTTTTTCTTCGTGCTGATCAGATCAGAAGGGTTCCTGGTGCAATGCTGAAAGAATACATCAAGGCCGTGAAGAAATCAACCTCATCAGATCCAGAAGCTAAGAAATAAATACTTCTAAGAATGGAATGGCTATTGGAGATCAGAAAATTCTGGGGATATGCTGCAAAACAATGTGTAATGGACAAAATTTGAAGATGATGTGTCAGAAAATTGGTCACCGAAGGGGGAATTGTTAGTGCTAAAAGTCAACTCGTTGACCAACTCGTCATTTGATGTGTTAGGATTGTAATGTCAAACTCTTTATTTTGATGAAATGTTAGAAAAACCACTTTCGAATGAATGCTTTAAGTAATGAACAAATTGTCATGTCTTGTGATTTATGTTCTTAACTAATATCTCGGGTAAGTTGTGTTCTGATAATCTTGTAATCATCAAAATCTAGTCATGGATTTCGGAACTCCAAAGAATGTCAAGATCAGAAAGTACACTTCTCAGAAGAAAGAGTTCAGAAGACTATACTCTGAACTAACTCAGAAGAACAAGACCAACAAGACCATATTTCCAAGATACTCTGATTCAGAACTGCCAGGACTCCGAAATCCACTCAGGATTTCGGACTATCAATATGAACAACTCAAAGGAAATATCATACTTAATCATTCTACAAAGAAGACTGAAGATCAGAAGATCATCTGAAAGATAAGGCAAAAGGATAAGCACTCCAACGTATAGGATATGATTAGACTAGATCAGGCGTGCCCCCTAGAAGCATGTCTGTTGTACTTAGAGTATTATTATATTATAGACAAGCCACCCTAGTCTGACATTGTATTATTATATTAGTTTAATCCTTATTGTCTGACTGAAGAGAGACGTATTGTCTCCTCTTCAGTCCATAGGTCTTTGTCCGAAGGTCCTCCCTTATTCTATAAAAGGGAGACCATGTCCATCTTCAGTCCTCATGAATTTGAGAGATCTCTTGTAACACTCCTTTCATTATCAATATAATCTCTCATTTCATCAACTCTCATGTTCTTATCTGTATTTCTTATTATATTTACTGTTCTAGCACTCTTATTTCTTAGTCTTTAAGTTTCTAAGTTATATAACTGTTAAATCATATTGTTTATTGTTAAGCTATTAAGATCTATTCTAAGTATTACCTCTTCATTATAATTCCGCATCTATCTCAAGTCTTCGGACTTGTCTATCTCAAGTCTTCGGACTTGTCCACCTCCGAAACTTCCCAGTTTCGGAACCTTTCATTCCGCAACTTTACTTTCCGCAATTACTTAGAATATTTGGCGACAACAGAGTAAATACAAGAATGTTGTTAAATGACTTGATAAAAACATTAAAACATCATATTCAACCAAAAGTGGGACAAAAAGAGGAAAATTGGCAAATTGAGTATTAGGCTTTTGTAAAACATTTTTAATCAATGAGATGGAATTAGTATAATGTTTGTAAAGTGTTAAGAATGAAATTGAAAGATATGAATGGAAAGTAATATGTTTTTCAACAGTTTCCATTTTTAGAAACTCTGTTGGTTTAGATTTGCCAAAACGACATAAAAGAGTAAAATAATAGAGATTTAATATCGAGAAATATATTCAAAACTGAAGAAAATTGCCAAAAATCAAGAAATAATCAGGTTTGAGATTTAATATCGAGAAATATATTCAAAACTGAAGAAAAATCACTAGGAATAAGTTGTAGATCTTTTGATTAGCTTTCTGTCCATATATGGTTTGTGAATTTTGGTTAAAGTATGGGGAAGTTATGGCCTTGGGAAATCAGGGGAATAAATTGGCGAAATAGGGAGAGAAGAAAAATGTACAAGTCTGATGAGAAGCCGGACGCGGGTCGCGGAAAAGAAGAAGGGGAGATTAAACGAGTCGTGCAAACGAGCATGAGATTTTGGCTTTGGCTTAAAAATACAGACCTCCTGTTAAGCCACGCGGGCCGCATGGCATTTGCTCTACGATTTACGCAGGTCACGTAAAGCTCCTCACTAGAAGGATTTGAAGCGTGTAGACGAGACATTTGGCCCCAAATTTGACACTAAGACACTTCTTATTAGTTCCAAGTGTTTCCCACTATTACCTAAAAGGTTAAGGACAGGATTTTGAGCATTTTCAACACTTTTCCTCTCCATTTTCTCTAGAAACTCTCTCAAACTTTTTATGTGTGTTCTTGGTGAACCATTAAGTATGGTTTCACTTGGGTTAGCAAAAATCAAGTTAATCAGGGGGCTTTTGTAGCAAATTACTCCTAGAAAGGTAAGATATACTTATATCCAAGTTAAATTAGCTGATTGTTCATGAAATAGAGATTAACATGAACCCTAAATTTTTAGGATGATGAGATTTTGTAAAAGTGATATTGCTATTATAATTCTAACACTTGGATAGTATTTAGTTCATAAAAAATATCACTCAAAAATATCATGGAAGAATTATGATGAATTATTTAATATGAGTAGAGATTGGAATCTATAAGCTTGGAGTATTTATGAATATATATATATATTGATTATATTGTGATAATTTAGCATTGTTAATCAAGGAAGTTTATTGATAGTGATATTGTAGAGGAAAGAAGCAGATATTAAAAGAATTGAATTAGTAATAATCATATGTGTAGTCTAGTATCACATAGCTATGATAATATGACTTAATGGGTTGAGTTGTTTATAAGGAATCCTTATGGAGGAAATGAAATAGTTAGGTGTTGATGCATCTATATATTTACCATATTATAGGTGGTGATCAAGGTGGTGAAGATCAAGGGAAAGACAAGGGTGTTCTAGAGGCGTAGGAACTCCTCTCTAGTACAAGGTGAGTAACATGAGGATTTTTATGGGTACATAGCAAACAAACTTTGTGCAAAGTTAATTTGTCAAATGATTTTTAAAGTTAAAGTTTCAAAAGTTGTTCCATGCAAAGGTTATGATGATTTCTATATGTTTGAAAGATGTTTATGATTAAGACCAACTTGTAATGAATTGATAATGGTAAATTGAAACATGAACTAAAATGTGAGAATTGTGAAAGATGTCTGGACAAGGATCTCACCCGTGTGAAGGGAGATCAAAAGACACTACTGGGGTGGTACCTTCCATGAAGGGAAGTGGAACTAGCACACCCTCACGGATAGATTGGTTCTATTCTGGGGAGGGAAAGGGATACGAGAATACTCGTATAAAGCCAAACACTAATAAATGAATCATAATTTACAGTTTGTTAAGAAGGCATTTAAATTATGTTTGCTTATGATGAATTTGTTTACTTTACATTTTGAACTAAAAGTATTTGAGGTCTAAAACTCATGTTATTCACGAGACTTTATGTCTCACATATATATGTTTTTAAATGTTATTTATCCAGGTGAAGGAGATAAGTGCTAGAAGACTTCAGAAAGATTTAAAGAATTACTTTTGGGATATCATTAGTACTAGCTAAACCATGGTGATGTATTAGACTTGTAATACCCCAAACAATCATCTTTTGTAATTATGTTTAAAGTTTTTGTTAAAACCATATTTTTTGTATATTTGTAGATGGTTGCAAACTTTTGATAATGTATGATTTAGTAATAGGGTGTTACATATTTGGTATCAGAGCCATGGTTTAAGCGAATTAGGTTGGAATACCATCCTAGGCTTAAACTGTGAAGGTAGGAAGTAGGTATGCCTTAGGAACTTGTAGGTATAATTAGACTTATAGAATCCTAGTTATAAGATAGGCTCTATAGGTTATGATAAACATTGTATGGGGATAACTACCTAAGGAGATAACATGCTACTGTTTTTCGACATTAAATAAATATAATGTATATTAAACGAAAATTATATTTATCTTATACAGTAAATGGAATGAGGTGGTCAAGATCCACCAAATAACGGGCGTACAACAAGCCACACTTCTTCCCATGGAAGTGTACTCGTCAATGTCGCGGGAAATGCGGGGGTTGAGCCGAACCCGCAACCCGTAACCAACCTCATTAATAATTTGAGGAACGAAATGAAGGAGGCTGTTAATCAAATAATCGATAACCGACTTGGGGAACATCACCACATGACGTTTCATGGAAGCCGATTAGTGAAGATTCTTCAAAGGAAGATGAAAGCGTGGGAATGGAGATTAAAAAGAGGTGCTCTTTTAAGTCTTTCCTTGCATGCAAACCTACCGAATATTTCGGTAGTTTCAAAGCGAAAGTCACTATGAGGTAGATTAGAGAGACCGAACAAGTCTTGGAGGTTAGCAAGTGTCACGAAAACGATAAGATGTACTATGCTTCTCGTCTTTTAAAAGCTGACGTCTTAGTTTGGTGGAACACGTTGTATGAGACTCTAGGATAAACATATATGATATTTAAAGATTAAATTGTATAAATATAATATTTTGATATTTAAAAAACACATATACGAAATTAACACGCTACTAAATACACCTCTAGGTTGGAGACAACCAACTTGATCCATGTGAACATACCACCAAAAGTTTCTACATAGATGACCTCATAGAAGTACTTGTACCTAGGTCGAACCTTGTAAGATAGTAAGATACACAGTGGTCACGTGTGGGTAAGCACGTGAGGGGAAAAGGAATTGAAGTAGGAAAGAATCATTGGAATGAGGAACCTGAATGAATCAAGCTTTAGTTTAGTAAAAGAATGTTGCATATGGATTGATGTGTTCTTTTACAAATGGTCACTTTCACATCTCCAAATGATGGTATTCACAGGAGACATGTATGATTAGGACTAGTACCATTTTCTACATAGCCTTTTGCTTTGATTCCTTACTTTAACTTTTGATTGGTAAAAGGAGTTTGGGGGTGTAGAATACCAACAAAACAAAACAAAGACACCTTTTCTGGAATCCTAGGTTGCTCCTCATTCTTTCCACAAAGAAAAAGAGCTAAAAACCACCCAAACAAACAATTTTTTAACTTTTGAGTCAAACCCATTTTGTGGCTAATGGCTAGCAGACCCACGTCTAGACTCTAGAGATAATAATCCGATTATTCTTAATTAAATTACTCTTTTTAAGGGCCCGTATAGTCCAGTTTTCTTTTTCATTCTCTTCGGTCTTCTTAGAAAACGAATCAGTTTGGATTGATCTTTTTTCTCATTTGAATGGTTTTCTCATATATTAGAATTTCAAGCCACATACTTAGTTTGAAAAGTTCAAAAGTTGTCATAAATTTTTGATTTTTTAATATTTAAACCATGTGGAATTTTCAATCTTCAATGCCAATGTTATCTATATTTTTGGTCTTCACAAATTGCATCTAAGTGGAACCAATGTCGCCGATTATCTCTTTGCTTGTAACGGAACAATACTAGATCCGAGTTTTTTTTTTTTCTCCTGATTTATCCGATATTTCAAATGCTTAGGAGTTAAAAGGTGTGAAAGATGAACGAAAGTTGGAATTTGATCCACTTGCCATCATCTTAAAAAAAATGTGAATACGGTACAAGTATGTAAAGGATAAAAAGAAATATTCCCCTTTAAATTTTGAAAAACACATGAAGGCGTCGAAAA
Organism: Cichorium intybus; assembly: GCA_023525715.1. Taxonomy (NCBI): domain Eukaryota; kingdom Viridiplantae; phylum Streptophyta; class Magnoliopsida; order Asterales; family Asteraceae; genus Cichorium; species Cichorium intybus. The sequence goes on from CM042009.1 coordinate 125,085,104, forward strand.
TGGGAATAAAAATATATTGATCTCTTTCCATATAAATATGCTACCACTTACCACCCTTACAATAGCAACTTTAAATATATAATCTCTTTCCATACATTAGTACCGTCTTATTTTAATATATTATCACCTTAGCAAGAAAACAAAAAATATTTGACTATTTAATCATATTCTCTTTCTTTGCATATTGAACTTTTAACATATCAATTAAAAATCAATGAAGCTTGGAAAATATATTTTTATTGGATATTAAAATTAATTTATCATATAATAACACAAGAATAATTATTTTAGGATTGAAACCAGTTTCAATTTGTGATTGTGACTGGTTTCAATACCACATGACCAGTCCAATCAATCTTCTCTTTTTCAGGACAGGTTTCAATAACTCTTTTCCCCGTCTTCTATGTTCTCACAACCTTTGACTCACTCTATTAATTACAACACTCGAAACGTAAAAAAAAAAAAAAAAATAGAGACAAAAAATTCGTACCAATTAATTAAAATGTACAATGTACAAGTCGGAAAACGTGTCACCTTCCATCTCGAAGACTCCCATTGCTAATTCGGTCCGACATTATAGGTGATGACATGGACTCAACAGCGGTTGAAAATGATGTGGTTGTGGTTGTATTTGTTGTCATGGTTGTAGTTTCGGATGAAATTGGTTCTTCAAATAAGAAGGTGTTGGTGGTATCGTTGAAATCCCAATCGGTTAAGTAACTGGGTTTTGTTGTGACTGGACTTATTTCAATGTCCCCTGACAGCATGGCGATTATGCGTGACATGGCGGGTCTTAATGATGGTGATGCTTGAACACACATGAGGGCTATTCCGATCATGCGAGTTGCTTGTTGTTCATCGAATGATGTTAAAGATGGATCTATTAGGTCTAGAATTTGGTTGCTTTCGTATAGACTCCATGCCTGAAAAAAAGCACATAAGTTATTACCTACGGAATATTAAGGGAGTGCTTAATATGAGCCAATTACAATTTCGTTTTTTTGTTATAATTTTGTATGAGCTTTTATTACCCATTGTAGAAGATACTTTTGTTCGGAATCCAATTTCTCCTCATAATTCGGCCTCCCACTAACAATCTCAAGCAAAACAACTCCAAATCCAAAAACATCAGCCTTTGATGTTAAATGCCCACGCATTGCATACTCCGGTGCAAGATAGCCACTACATATAAAAAAAATATTTGGTTATTAAATAAATCATTGAAATTCGTTTAAAAAAAAGGGTAAAAAAAAACGCACATAGTTCCTGCGACACGGGTACTCATGTGGGTTCTTTTATCATCGTATAGTTTTGCTAATCCAAAATCTGATATTTTGGGGCATAATTCGCCATCTAACAAGATATTACTTGCTTTCACATCTCGATGCACAATTCTAGGCCGTGATTCTTCATGAAGATAAGCCATTCCTTTTGCTGTTCCTAAGCATATATTAAAACGTGTTGGCCAATCGAGTCGCACATCGGTTTTCCCTGTAAGATATCAAGATGTTAAGATTTAGATTTGAATTTTTATTAATGCGAGTAAATGTGAATTATAATTACTAAAAGATAATAAAAGGTGTATAAGGATTTTTCCATACCAAAGAGTGCTTGATCGAGGCTTTTGTTTTCAAGATACTCATAAACAAGAAGTCGTCTAGCTCCTTCAATACAAGAACCGTGTAACTTCACAAGGTTCCAATGTTGGACAGATGAAATGGTTGAAATTTCAGTTATGAATTGACTCCTTCCATGGTGGGAGGCTACTGAGAGTTGTTTCACAGCTACTACAGTTCCATCACTTAATGTGCCCTGTGACATATTAAAATGTTTTTATGATTTTTTTTTAGACAATTTTTTAATAGAAAATATGCACAAAAGTTAATAGATGAAACCTTGTAAACAGGTCCAAAACCACCCTCTCCAAGCAAATTTGAACGACTGAAATCTGCAGTTGCGCTTTTTAGTTCTGCATAGGTATAAGTCTTTATTTTTGGGCCCATTCCAAGAATCTCTGCGAAAAATGTGAAGTAAAAAATAATTATTAGAAAATATTATGGAATTACCATTAATTGTGTGGTATGAAGAATGGAAAGAAACAATGGAATGGAATGGATTATTACATTCCATTATCATGTTTGGTTGGTTTGAAGGAATGGAATGTGTCATTCAAACGTGTCTTTTGTTATGCAGAACTAAAAACACACAATGAAATTAAACTGATGAATAGAAAAAAATGTTAATTTTATATGTATAGTAACTTTAATCAAACAAGATATATCACTAAATAAATTGCATATAAGCATATAAACATATTTCTTAGTAAAAAAAAGTTTATTTATCACGTAAGAATATTTTAAAAAATTAAATGGCATGAAATCTTAGAATAGACTTATAATCAAAATGTACTTTTAGTTATTTCTAGAAAACAACAAAAAATAATTTAATTGAAGTTTTCATTTTTTACAAAAATATTATTCCTATTGAAGATTATATATATAAGATTAATTTATAATTATAACATATTGATCAAGGAATGAAAAAAAACACCCCTTCAAATCTACCCCGGAAAAGGATTCACATTCCATTCCCATATGACAAACAAAAACGATTTTCAACAATTAATTAATTATTATAATTAATATAATCGTTACCTTCTTCTTCCCCATGTTTTGACCTTCTCCTTTTCATGTACAAACCAAAAATTAAGATCATAAGGCAGACAGATCCCACAGCAGCTAGGATACCAATTATCATTCCAGTTTTATTTGAGCTACCCTTGACTTTGAAACCTGAGAAGAAGGAAAAATTAAAAATAAAAATCACTAGAATCAGAATGAAATAAAAGAACATAAATGAATTTCATGATTCTTACGAGGAGCAACTCTGATGGCAGAAATTAAAGGACCATAATCTCCCTGTTCAGGTATGCAGCAAGTCCCTTTTCCAGCCCAAAAAAGATGGATTTCAAGATGATTTTGTGTCACTGTAACATCAAAATTCTTTACAAGAGCTATTCCAACACCACCTGCTTCCTTTGATATATCAAAGTCCTTTTGTTCACGATGTCCCTGAACAAAATGTAAAAAGAAAATTTAAGGGCGTGTTTGGTTCGTGGATTCCGACGGAATCGGAATTCGAGATTCCATTCCATGGTTACAAATGGACGGAATTCAGTTCTGTCAGATTCCTTCACACCACTACTAACCTGGATGTAAATATCAAAGACGCGTCTACCATGACCTTGCCACGTGTTCTTGCTTAAATTAAAGACAGTTTCCGCAAAGAAGAGGCTTATAGTATAAGGACCATCTTGTAGCCCTAAACCGTAGTATCTAAGGGAACCAGGAGACTTTCTAGAAGTTCTAAAAAGCTCAGGGTATCTTGTGTTATTGACTTCAATTCTGCTGGTTGCTATAAATGAGGGGTCATCTCTGTCAATTACAATACCGCCATTGCTGACAGCCCATTTTTCTTGAAATAAATAATAGGATGCGGGTCCCAGGGCTGTAGAGTTTTCTGTATCGAATTGTATGTCATTGGAGCTTAGTCCTGAACCGCCACATTTGATTGCAAAACTGGAATCTTTAGTAAGAAATAAAAAATCATTTTATAGTCAGAAAAAATAAGTTGGGAAGAAAATAGTGAAGGATGTGTAATGAAATAATGGATGACTTACAAGGTTGTGTTGTGTTCCTGTTGCAAGGATAGTCTCGTTGAAGACAATTTAATCCCGGGAAAATACTGCAAAAAAAAAAATTTAAAGAAAAAAAAGGCGACCCTGTTTGTTACCATGGATCATTTATTAGATGCCACGTGTCAACTTATTGATTGGTCATTTTATTTTTCTTTTTGAACAAATTTGTCTAGTTATGGATCAGATGTTAGTTTTATTATAGAAATAAGAATATACCAAGAGATGTAGTTGTTTTTCTCCATAAATAGAGATAAATATTGGCATATTTTTCTCAAAATTAGTATTTTAGTTTGTTTTTATATTTAGATTGAATGATTGAGTTTGTTTTGGGATGAAATTTTTTTATATATGTTCTTATAGCTTTAAATAGAATAATTATGGAAAATATTTTTTTAGTAAAATGTTCAGTTCGGTTGCTGATGAAGTATATAAAAAAGTTGAAGTTTGATTTGGGTTAGTTGTACATGCGGATGAGAGAGAAAGTAATGTTTTAATGAAAGGTTGAGTTTTGTTATGAATAAAGTTAGCCTTAAACTATAAAATAAGTTTTATAAATTTTATTTGATTCAATGAAGATAAAGGGTGTGACATCTTCAAACATTGACCATGCCAAATAAAATGAGAATTTAATTGGTTACCTTATGTTTGTGCTGTCAAACTTAAAGTTATTAGCCACCAAATTCCTGGAATTAACACGCAAACATTCCAATATGTTAATAGAATTACCAAAAAAACGACTCACATTTGTAAATAAAGAACAGGATCAAGACAAACATATATTGAATGTAAGTGATCGAGATATTTCAAAAAAGTGAAACTAAAACATAGAAATAAACGTACAATTGTAGATTAGGCATTGCCCATGATGGAATCACCCACCGAGGAAAAGTTCCGGATAGTTCATTGTAAGACAAATCTCTGTAAAATAAAATTTCATCAAATCAAGAAAATGAAAAAAAAAAAAAAAGTAAATCAACTTAAACGGAAAACATCTCCAAATTATAAGCCGTAATCATCTTACATATTTTGAAGCCTCACACTTTTGTCAGGAAGAAGTGAACCAGACAAGCTATTGTTTCCGAGAAATCTGACCACATCAAGCACAATAAGACAACAGATAATAATCAATAAATAAAAAGTTAAATTATATGATATTGTAAGGGAAGGTGAAACATGAAACTATGAAAGATAACTTACAAGGAAAGGAGGGAACTCATATTCATTAATGTTTGTGGCAACGGACCACTTAAATTGTTGAAACTTAAATCCCTACCAAAATAGAAATAATACATTAATTAATAATTATTATCTCTTGCCTTCTATAGAATTCTGTGAATGAAGTTATTTATTTAAATTTTGCATGAGAGCTTACAGTGTTTCTAGCTTTTCCAATCGATTAATGTCAGTTGGAATACGACCAGAAACTAATGTGTTTCTTATAACTCTGGTCAAGGAAATTTAAAAAAAAAATTAGTAATTTGGTAAAAGAAAATTGAAACATTGTGTCAAAGAGATCCATGTGTCTTACAAGTCAGTTAGGTTCCTCAAGTTGGTGATAAAGTCAAGAGATGAACTGACATTCTGCAAATCACTTACTCGCCTGTACAATTTCATGTATACAGACAAATTAAAATTTGGTGAGAATTGAGAAATGTGATAAATAATGATGGCTGTTGATTCATAAATCAATGGTCATTAGAAAACAATGGCAATGATTGTTGAAAATGCATGTATGTGAAATGGCAAAGAACTGTGCTTAATGCAAATTAACTACAAGGACCAAAACTGTAATTAATTCATAAAAACTATAGCGACTAAAAGTGCAGTTCAGTAATTTTCTGAATTAAAAACTACAGGGACCAAAACCGTATTCAATGCAAATTAAGAACTCAAGGACCAAAACTGTAATTATCCTAACTTAAAAACTACAGGGACTAAAACTGTAATTAATGCAAATTAAAAACTACAGGGACCAAAACTGAAATTATTAAAATAGAAAAGTATGGGGACCAAAACTGTAGTTAAAGAAAATTAAAAAAATATGAGGACCAAAACTGTAATTATCCTAAACTAAAACTATAGGGACCAAAACTATAATTAATGCAAATTAAAAACTATAGGGACTAGAACTGTAATTATGCAAATTAAAAACTACAGGGATCAAAACTGTAATTATCCTAAACTGGCAACAATTGTATGACGTATGTAACTATGGGACATTTCTATAAATTAAATTCATTTGGTGCAGGTTAGCACAACTCATTGGTGCAGGTTAGCACAATACAATGACAAAATGGCCAGAATTGTATAGATATATAATGTATAATGTATAATTAAAAAATTAATGTCATTTATATATTGGTTTGGTTTAAATATATGGGTGTTATTGTCAAAGAAACAACTCCTGAAATTGTAGTGGTCCTGACTCATTATGCTTACTTGTGATGATTTTAAATGAATCATGATTCATATATTTTAAATATAACATGAAGGAACAGAAAAAAGAAGGTAACTCACAGAGAGGTCAACAAGGTCAAATTCGAAAAACTAGCTGGTATAGGACCTTCAAAGTTATTCCCTTGAAGTCTCCTATAATATCAAAAAAAAACATATATTCAAATTAAATTTAATATTTTGCAGCTTAAAATCGTGCACTATAACCATTCTTACTCACAGGCTAACTAATTTTGTCCAATTTCCTATAAAAGCAGGTATCTTTCCAGAAAATGGACTGTCTGATGCCCACCTGAAAACCAACAAGATAACTCATAGTAAGCAAAACAATAACAGGTCATGTAATATTTGATTTTCATTTATGCTAAAAAAGGGCAATATGCAGGAAATAGCAACGTACTTTACTCTTTTCACAAATACAGGCAATGTATTTTATCTTTTACACATACTGGCAACTTTCTTACATTTATTTTACCAAAAATAGCATCGAAGTTACATTTTCTTTACTCATAATAGCAACATACTTATTACTTACAGTTAAAGTACAATGTCCATATTGGTAGCAAGATATAAGTACATTGCTATTATAGATAAACAATAAAGCACATTTGGTAAAGACATGTAAGTATGTTGCTAGGATGGGCAAAAAAAAAAGTACATTACCCATATTGGTAGTGAGAGCAAAGTACGTTGCTAATTCCATGAATTTCCATTAAAAAATAAAGAGTTTAATTGGAAAGAAAAATAATACATGACAGCCAAATTTTGGAGGTTGGCAAATGTTGGGGGAATCTCACCACCAGCACCACAACTGTCTAGGTAACTGCAAAAAAAATTGTTTTTTTTTTAGTTAATAGTTGTATGATTTAGCTAAAATCAGATAATAGATTATATGTTAGTTTTATATATCATTCGTATAATCTAGAGTGAAATATAAAAATAATCTCTGTGGTTATCTAAAGATTACAGATTTGGTCCTCATCCATAATTTTTAACCTTTTTCATCCCTGTGATTAAGTTTTATAACCCTTTTCGTCCATAGCGGACCTAAAATGACTAATTGGCCTGATCTGGTTTTTTTTTATTAGTTTATTATTTACAAGGTTATTGAATATAATGGTGGGACCGTTATATTTAATGAAATTGTAAATTATAAACAAATAATGAAAATATTAAAAATCAGATAAGGGAAAATTGGTCATTTTAGGTTCACTTTGGACAGAAAGGGTTTACGGATCTTACCATAGGGACGGAAAAGGTTAAATATTGAGAATGAGGACCAAATTTGAAACTTTTAGATAACTACAGGGACGATTTTTGTAATTCACTCTATAATCTTATATAAAACGTACAATTGCTGCATGTTGACTAGGTTTCCAAGTTCTGGGGGAAGACTTCCGGAAAAATTATTGGTACTTATAGCCCTGCGATAAAAAAAGACAGCATACCATGTCAATAAACAAAGAATAAAAGAATTATAGATACAAACAAAGAGTTGTTTCTACTTTATAAAAATTGACTATGAAAACTTTCACAAAAATTGTATACGAAATTAAAAGGCACTCACAGCATTGTGAGTTTTTTAAGATTTCCAAGCTCCTTGGGTACTGGACCAGAGAATTGATTGTGGGCAAGTGACCTGGTCAAACAAACATATATAAGAAAGTTGACCAAGAGGAAAGTATCAAGAGAAAAAGGGTAATCATCTTAAGATGTTAGGTAAATAAATGAATTAATAAATAAAAATTCTATACTTACAAGATCCACATTTCAGTTAAATTTCCAAGGAATGAAGGCAAGGTACCAGTGAAGGCATTCTGATCAATTTTCCTGCAGAAGTGAAAGATCTTATGAAAATTAATTTTAATTTTAATAATTTTGAGAAAGATAGAAAGGTTTAAAGGGAAATGCATACAATACTTCAAGATAAGTTAGAGCAGCAAGTTCTTCTGGAATAACTCCTTGCCTGTTAAGTTGAGTGACTTTCCTGTAAGAAATAGATGAAAAATCTCATGATTAATTATTTACAACAGACAAAAACATGTAAAAAGGTTGTTATTATAGGTTAATTGATTTTACCTTTTTAACTTAATCAAATGATTATACATATATCTGACTGATTATTGTATTTGAATTTTGAAAATGCATATCCAAAACACACCCTTAAATAAGTTTGATTATTACTATTCTTTAAATTCACTAACATTTATCTATTTATAGAGCTTTTGATAAGATTAACAGGAGTCTTCATTTTGTCATAAATTTAACTAAATACAATAAATAACAATGTACTTTCCAAATTTTATCTATTTAACCCCTAATTGGACTAATTAATGCAAGAAATAGCAATGTGTTTTCCAAATTTTTCTTCTTATAACATATAAATTCTTTTTCCTTATTACAACTGTACTTTCATATCACACGTGACATGACATCAAAACTTGTGAAAAACGGAATGTACATAGCTATCTCTTACATTTAGCCCCGGATTGATGTAAATGCAAGAAATAGCAAGATCCTTTCCAATTTTTCCATTACTATAGCCTAATACATTCATTTGGAGTTGTTACAACATTCTACTTACAAATTTCACTCGGACATCCTATGTGACAATGGAATCGCATAAACTTAAATCGGAATAACCGACTGATGAAGAAGAAACACTTACAATTTGGTAATATGGCAAGTCCTGTTGCTGTCGAAGTTACAGTTGCAGTAGATCGATGGATTGTTGTAATCCTTATCGAAATCTGGTCCGAGCGCTGTTCCGCTGCATGGTTCGCCGCTTATGTTCCACAGGTTCCTCGGAATTTGAACGTCCCATCGTTGAAATATCGAATTTAACGCTCTCACTGTTCAATTGAAAATTAGAGAATGAGAACGATGGCTTATTGATCGATGCTGCAGGGTTTCGTTTCGTACATACGATTGATATGCGTAGAAGATAGTGATAGTGAGTTTGACCAGAAGACTTGCAGACGTCGGTTTTACAGCATTCCAACGAGACACTATTTGAGAAAGTTTTGAAATGTATTCAAGTTGATAATAATTTTAAAAAATGTTATAGAAAAACAACGAACTTAATGTTTTTGTATTATTGCACCGCTTTATTTATCAAATTTACATATATGATCCAGGTTTTAATTATATTGAAAATTCGTTTTAAACTTCAAATTTTATTATGAATAGTCAAAAGAAATTACAATTTTTTATCAGAATTAATTTTTTTTATTTGCGTTTTTAAAAGGGACTGTTTACACTTTTTTACAAAGTTTTACACCTTTTTGCAGCAATTTTTAACTCTATTTAAAAACTTTGTACATTTTATTTATGGTTTTTTTACAACATTCTTTACAGTCTTTTCTATATTTTTTTAAACCTTTTTTACAACATTCTTTGAAAGGATTGTAAAAATGTGTATATAAATTTATTAATTATAATTTTAAAATAAGTTGAAAACCTTGTAAAAAAGTTTAAAATTATTGTGAAAACAATTTTAAAAAGGTATATAAAAGGTTTATCATTTAGAATTATTTTTACAGCCATTTTAAACTTTTTTAAAAGGTTTCAAACTTGTTTTGTAGTTTTTAAAATTTGTAAAAAAGTTGTAAAAAGTTTTGTAAAAAAATTTTAGAAGCATGTAAAAAGTTTGTAAAAAAAGTTGTAAAAATTAAATATATAAAAAAATTAATTTTGATGTAAATTTCTAAAAAAAAAGTTTTGTACCATATTCATAACAAAAGTAATGTTTGGACCAAATTTGTAATAAAATTTTAGAATTTTGGCCAAAAATATAAATATGAAATATTACCTCTATAGTATTAAGTTTTTTGCATTTAATGTTTTGTATAATTAATCTTATTTATTTAACAATATTATATTGCTTTATTGTTTTATTTAACCTTTAAAGTTTTATTGTATTTTGATTAATTACTTTTTATTATTTTAATTTTTAATATTAACTATTAAGTTCGTAATAGCATATGAAAGTTTTATCGCTTTCTAATTTCTATAGCTATAAACATAATAATTTTGTTATTATTTTTTTGAAAAAAATCTGACATATTTATCTTTTTCAGTACTGTAATATATTATTTTATTTTCTAATTTTTATAGCTATAAAAATAATAGTTTTGTCATCTTTTTTTGTAGAAGAAAACCTAAGACATTTATCTTTTTGAGTATTATAATATATTATTTTTATTTAATGTTATTGTTAAGTACCTTTTGATCTTATAAATGTTGTATATAACTAAAAATAACATGAAATTACATAATTGGAATTTTTCAATAAATTATAGCTAAAAATAGCAGAAAATTACATAATATGAACATATTTACTAACTAAGAAACATAAAATATTTTTACTCATAAAATAGATAGAGATACAATGAATGAAGCAAAATAATACAACAAAAGTCAAGACATATTTATGACAAATATACGCAAGGTCAAAGAACCATAAACATACATGCAAGACTCTTTGATATGGTTTGAATAGGCAAACATTTTCTTATATTTAATATATAGTTCTTCCGACATTTTATACATAATATCATATAAATCAGATCATTTCATCCTAATTTAAAAATATTATAGAATTCAATGTTTCATCATCCTTTCACAAATTCTTGGGTCCATTATTAAATACATATCACATTCTTATAAAGGGAATTGCAAGAAAAAAAAAAGTTTAATAGATGTGTTGAGATTAAAATCTAAATCAATTGAAAGTTACACCAAATGGATGTTATTTTTAAGTCGTTCTATTATGTTATCTCTAACTGTTATGTTATAATATTTATGAGAATGCTTGTAACAAAATAAATAATATTATGCTTTGGGTGTGGACAAATACGTATCTCTTAAAGATTTACAGAAGTATATATTTATTTTGAAATCAATTATTATATAGATGGCTGTTGCAATCAATAACATATTTATAATTATCAAATCAGCAAATTGATTAAATTATGTTGAAAATCGTTAAAAAGGTCCTCTCATTCCAAATATCTTTTACGATTCGTGAAATCACGTATCCAATACTATAATTAAGAAGTCAATTACTTCCTAAAACTGAAGTCGACAACTCTGACCATCAAATTATTAAAGCGAAATTTGAGTCAAATTAACTATTTATAGTCTTTTCTGTATTGAAATTAAAGTCGCACGTTTACATTTAATTTTCACCATATGTTATACTTTTTCTATATAGACCAACTTTAATTATATTTATCTTTGCTAACTTAAAGGAATAAAATTATGTAATTTGGTTAGAAAGAAAATAGATCAAACGGGTTGAAAGTTGTGTCATTATTATGTTTATTACATACGACATCTAAAATTAATTAGTTGAAAAAAGTGAAATATTATCGTTCTAATATAGGTAATTTTCTAATTAAATAAATATGTTGATAAAAAATCTAGAAAATAGAGAGGAAAAAAAGTTGTTTGTTGTCAGCCCAGCCTCACGCATTACGACTTGACTATTTGGGATTTGACTCGTAATTATTTGCCATTGATTTGTGTGTAGGTGCCAAATGTTATCATAGTTTCTTGTCTAAAATAAAATACCAAATAGGCAAATACCAAATATGAATTTTTTAAAGTAAATAAGAACTACCCTTCCAATCAAACCTTTATGTATTAATTCTGTTATTTAATATCCAACATCAAAATTGCTCTACGAGTTTTTTCCGATTTATGCTTGTGAAAGTTACTTAAAATATTTATTTGGCATGTAGGTTCTGTCTTAATCAAACTCCATAGCTATCGTTATTAAGCATGAAATATAACCATATAAGTTATACTAAAAGCGACAACACTGATATACATATTGCTTTTATTTATTTTTTGGCATTATTTTTGGAAATTATCCAGTTTTGGACTTTTCGTAGCGCTGACAACTCCCTAATCGGCAAGTAGGAGCGGTCGGAGTCTCGGAGAGAACAGGTAGACAGACATCTATATGAACACTTGGAAGAACGAGAAATCCAGATAATAATTCTTATTAATTGAATCTGGTACTTCACATTTTCGATTTGGTTTCAGCTAAATAAGACGGCGAATGAAGTCAAATGACCTGTAACCTTCGATTCTAAACGAATATGAACCAATTGGATCCGAATACAATATCATGAGCTAGTAATCGATCCAAACAATTAACAATTAAGCTAAATTATCATATGCTAATCAGCTTAAACTCGCAATCGATGTAATGAGCTGTCTACATGAGAGAGAGTGGAGATAGTACCTTCAGAAGGATCAGTTCGCGGAGTTTGAGCGTCGGATTGCTGGAACGAGAAGATGCAGACGACGAAGATGAACAAAATCGAAAAGGAAATTGAAGAAGGCGGCGGCAGCGGTGGCGGAAACTTAGACCGGCAACCCATCGTCTCCGTTAATGGAGAGCGCGAGACAGAGAGGAGTTCTCAATTTAATAAAAACCAGTGGGGATTGGGGTCTGTATCTATCTGTGGAAAACTGGAAATTGGAAAAAGTCTTGAAAGGGCATTTTGGGCTCCCACGTGGTTGAGAAAGTTTGAGTTGGCCCACTATAGATGGTAGTAAATAGAGTTTGACCATAAGACATTCGTCAACTTGATATTTTCCTTTTGGTGAAATAGTCAATTTAACATTATAATGATTAATGAAGTTGAAATGAAACTATTTATGTAATACTCAATGATAGGAAAATAGAAATACACGTAAAAATATGTCATCTTAAATAAAGTTTTATTTTTAACCGTAAAAACTTTATCTAATACTCGTGTAAATTTTTATTTAATACTCATTGGAAAAATAGGATTAGAAGTGTCAAATCTATTAGATTTTAAGGCCTTCAAATAAGATTGGTATTGCTAAAATTATCTAGATTACGTGATGACCCAAATCAAATAGTCAAGTGGAAATTTTAGTTAGTGTTATTGAGAATTTTGAATTTTTATTTGGTATGTTATTTGGTACGGATATTATATTTGCTGTTAATATGTATCTACTGTGGATTTAAATGATCTTTTTTAAAATTGAAAGTGTTGCAAATAACTTTGCCTAATAATATAGTGTTCGTTGTTGAAAATTGGAATTTGTTAAAGTTGTTGACTGCTACTCCAATGTTTTTATTGCCTATAGAATATTACTAATTATACATGTCACTATAGCATCCATAGAAAGAAGTTTTTAAAATATGAAGTTACTAAAAAATTACTTAAGTTCATCAATGTTGAATGGTTTAATTGTCTTGTGTATAGAGAAAGATATGTTAAATAAAATTGATATTAATAATGTTATTAATTATTTGAATCTAAAGAAGCTAGAAGGTTTTTTTAAATAGGTTGATTTTGTAATTGGTATAGTTATATGTTACTTTAAAACTACTATTAATAAAAAAAGCTAGAAAATATTATAAGTCATTGGACTATATTTTTGTCTTATGAGGCCTTTTTTTCCCCTCTAGTCTCGGCCTCTCGGGTCTCAAAAATGCTTAGACCTATCCTAACAACTATTTATTTAAGAATTAAGGTGCAAAAACTTCCTATTCATTCAATTGATCAACTCTTTATCAGTTTCACTATGCTGGACATATATCGTATAATGATCGAAATTCAATAATAGTCGGACGCATTTACCTTTGGGTCCACTTCTATATTTTAAAGTAATTATTTATAACTTTATTTTATTCAAAGAAGTGATGTAGGGCATTGTTACCATTTTTAAAAAAATAGTCTTTTAATATTTGTGATTGATTTAAAAACTAGCTATCGAAACTTTTTTTAGGGCGGATTTGGTCCATCATATTTATAAAAGATTATAAAAACTGAAATAGTTCATTCAATTACCAAAACATTATATATCTTATTAATTACCGTGTTTTTTGCACTCTTTGTAACGTTTTTTTCTCGGCTGTTGTGACACGCGGGTCTTTTCTCGGGTCGGATTTTTTCCGGGTTAATTTCTCCCTTTATCCTCACTGCTTCGTCCCTTATTCGACCGTCTCCTTCCCCACGATATGTTTCTTCGTCGGTCCCTCCCCTTTCCCTCTCCACCTCCGTCGATTTCGCGTCTGCTTCCCGTATATTCCCAAAACAAACAACTCCGGTCTCGCCTGCTTTCCCCCTTTTCATTTGTATCGGTGGTAAAATAAAACGACCATCAAAGTCTGAAACCGTTGACGAACACCACAGCCCTTCCCTCTCAACGGACTGACCACTTGAACTTTGATTGAATCGTTCTGTTTGGTTTAGGGTTTATCTTTACCCCATTTTTCCAGTTGGTATTTTGATGAAGATTTCATTTTTTTTCCACATACAAGCTTCACAATAGTTCTCTATTCTTTTTCCGGTAAGTATTTCGTTCTGTAAAGATTTTATCATCTGGGTGCGTTTGTTTCTGTTCTAACTTTTGTGGGTTTCACTGTTCCGCGCATAATATATGTTTCAGATTATTGAATAATGATCATGAGATATATAATCACCTTCATTTCTATCAGCTCTCCGTCTTTCGACCGACTTGTCCTATTAACAACAAACTCACTTACAGTAGCGATCCCCATACCTTCAGTTTTCCAAGATGCTTACGGTAAATTGTTCTGTATCCTTATTTTTTTTTTCTGTTGGAGCAAACGTTGTTATGTTATGTTATGTGATTTAGATCTTACTCTGATTCCGCACTTTTATTTATTGATTATTTAATGGACTTGGGGAACAAATTGAGATAATTTTGCGAGGTTTAGGGTTTTGTTACATAGAAAATTCCAAATTCTTTTAATTGCTTTGTAAGGGATGGTTTGATTTTTCTTGGATGATTTAATATGTTTTGGTAGGTTTATGTGATTGAGATCTTACTCTGCTTAAGATTGGAGTAGCCGACAAATGTGTTCTTTTTAATTAAATTATGAGAATTTTGTTAGTTTGGTAGATGTTTGATGGGAGTAAGCTAACAGACGTGTTCATTTTAAATAAATTATGTGAATTTTGATAGAATAATAAACATACCATCAATCTTGACCAAAAGGGTATCCTTGGATCGTAATGGTGTATCGGTAGAGAAACTTGAGCACAACTTTTTTAAATGGCTTAAGGTATGAAAGGATCACTGTTTTCAATTGTTCTCACCACCCAAAAGTCTTTTTTTATCTAAAAACGGTTAAATGCAAGAATATGTTGTGTCTCACTTATGTGTTCTGATACAAAGTGGCTGCATTTGGCTTTATAAAATTTACTATTTTTTTCATATTAGATACTACAACAAGAAAATAAGAATTTTTTTAAACTAGAATACATGAAAATATGCATTTCTTTCACAGAAAATTCATAGAATTTCATCCGTTTTATCTCAATTTTAATTGCTTTTGATTGAGCTTTCTAACATATTTTTATTTATATTTCAGAAGATGTTTAACAATTTTCCAACGGGGTTCACGTCATGATATGCAAAAATCCATATAACTCGATCCAGGTTATAGCATGTCAGAATTTTTTTTAACTAGAATACATGAAAATATGCCTTTCTTTCACAGTAAATTCATAGAATTTCATCTGTTTTATCTCAATTTTTATTGCTTATGACTCTGAGCTTTCTAACATATTTTTATTTATATTTCAGAAGATGTTTAACAATTTTCCAAGGGGATTCACGTCATGATATGCGAAAATCCATATAACTCAATCCAGGTTATAGCATGTCACTTTTATTTCTTTATCTTATAGCCATTGTACTTTGAAATTTTAGCTAATTACATCATTGTACTTTCAGAATTCTTTTATTAGGATATTGTAGACTAAAAAACTAAATCATTAATAGCAATAAAGATTGCTTTGTATTTGA
Organism: Cichorium intybus; assembly: GCA_023525715.1. Classification (NCBI taxonomy): domain Eukaryota; kingdom Viridiplantae; phylum Streptophyta; class Magnoliopsida; order Asterales; family Asteraceae; genus Cichorium; species Cichorium intybus. The sequence continues at coordinate 125,101,080 of CM042009.1, forward strand.
AAGAAAGTTTATATAGCGAGAGTTTTGTTTTCAAAGTATAATGCTATAATAGGAAGACATGAGAGTAGCTGAAGAAGGCAATGCTTATTTTGGTATTTAGGCGTGCTTTGTTTAAGAAAAGATGAAGAAGGCAGTTTTTTATATTGAGCATTATACTTTTAACAATATATCTAATTGTATTTGCTTAATAATGTTATATTTTAGTAGATCTTTTAAATTAAAATGGTGTCTGTTAAGAATTGAGTTTGTTTAGCTATGATATCTGATGTTACTAATAAATTGATACCAACCTTTTCATTTTTATATGTTTATATGATGACTTGAAACTAGGAAGGGATAAAAACCCGATCACGGACAGGATTTTATAGTCTTGGTGAGCTGAAGAACAGTTTAGGTGAGTTTCAGTCCCACACACACATTGGGTAATGTATCACCCCTAATTGAACTCCAATAACCAGAATAACAGACAAATTAGTAACCATTCTACACACATGTGTCGATTTTGCTTATTTGTCGTAATTTTGCATAAATAGTTCATTAAAAAGATCCAGGATCTTTCAGTATTAATGTTTAACTATTATATATGTTGGTGCTCAATTTTAAAGAGGTTTTACTGTGACAGTAAATCCTAGGGTTAGATTTGTCATGTGTAATTAGTCGTTGTTTAATCATATTATTAATCATTGTTTATATTTTTTGTTAGGTTAACTGATTGGACTACGGTATTTCAGGCAAGTTTGGAAGCTAAAGACATTCTAAATGCATGGCCAGAGGGTGAAGTGGGACGTATTTCCTGAGATTATGAAAGAACACCCATAGACCATAGTAGTAAGCCTCGGCATAATGATAAAGGCTTGGTGATCACTAACCAAGTTGCGGCCTGGTAGATGCTTAGACCAAGAGGTATGGGAGAGGGGTTTATGTGCGGGGTCCTACGTGGCTTCACCACACCCCAAGGGAACACCGCCCCGGTTGGTGTGGTGAAGGTGAGGGTGGACCATTCCCAGCCAGAGCCCATGACCATGAGGCTGGACCTTCCAGGCCACCAGGTGGCGCTTGATGTATTTTTTTTTTTTTTTTGGGATATATGTACTGTATCTATGACACACTTTTATCTTTTGCTTGTTTATATTTTATTTGTTATGTTTGCATTTAATGTTTCTGTTGAGTCATGCATGTTATACCAAATGGGAAGGAGTTGTCTCAGACAAGTGTGGGGTCACCGTGTCCCCTCCACTTGTCTTGACCACCGGCGTGTTCACTGTTGCGCTACAACTCCAGAATGCGAAATCAAGGACCTTTTTGTTCGAATTTGTACATGTGATACCGAGTACCAACCAAGCTATCTACCGTCTAAAGGGGTAAGTCTTTCTCCCTTGTTCTAAATAATTTTTGTACAACGGGGATGTTGTACGATTTTAAGTGTGGGGTGTGGATGGTCGAAAGAGTAGTTTTTGAAATTTTTGCAGAAATGACCAATTTTCAAATTTTTTTGCAACTTTTTCAAAAATTTTAATACATTGTAAGTTTGAAACGAATGGTTTGTGATTGTTTATAGCACTAGTATTTTTCAAGAGATACTATGTAGTTGTTACCATGCTATTAGTTTAGTCAAACAAGTTGAGTTTTAGGAGTTAGACGATTGGACTGTTTTAGGATTGGAATTTAGGAAGGAAATGTCAATCTGTGACATTTGTTGTTCGAGCCGGTAGGTCCGAAAAGGGTGGCCTCGAAGAGGCATTTATGCACCTTACCACCTAAGATCGTCTGGTTTGGGATGGTATTTTCGAAAGCTCGTTACACAGACAGCATCGAAAGTCATGGACAATTCCTTAATGGCCTTTAGAATCTGAATGACTTCATTGTGGACAGAAAATTTGTAATCAAAGGTTCTCTAGAAAGCCATGAATTCCAAAGAACACTCTGATTAGGTTTTCATGAACTATTTCACTCTAACTCATAGGGCAATAAGCTTTGAAACTGAACACAGTCAAAAATTATTTGAGTCTTAGTTAGAATTTATTAAAAACTCTCTTGCTTGGGGACAAGCAAGGCACAAGTGTGTGGTGTTTGACAACGCCTAGTAATATCACATATTTTAGTCGTTGTCGAGCCCTATTCTTAGTGAAATTATATCATATATCGTGGTATTCTCACTTTTCGTGCCAGTACTTGTTTGGAAGAAAATAATGAAAATAGGGACCAAAAGCGTGCAAATTGGAGGAAGTTTGAAGGCAAAATCAGGAAAATACGTACGCGCGCCGCGGAAATCAAAAAGGCGCGATGCAGATCTAAGGTGGTGGAACAAATTCAAATGCCGATAAAACGGGAGAAGATTAGTACGCGCGCCGCTGAAACCATAAATGCGCGGCGCGGCTGCGGGAATTTTGCAACTATAAATAGAGGCTTTTTCAGCCGAAAACCCGAGCAAAACCCTGGTGAAAAATCGACCCCAAGGCTCTTGACTCCGTGATTAAGCTTCTGCAACTTCATATTTGGTATTTCTATGTTTTAGAATTTATTTTCATTTAGCTAGATAGTTAGAATTCAGTAGCTAGTATCTTTGGGAGTGACAACCACTGATATTAGGCTTTAGTTTATGTTTTTGAATCATTTGTTTACTGTTTGTACTCGTGGATCTGAGTTTGGTTTATGATAATCGTTTGGTTACGAGTAATTGTGGTTTTTCGATATTTTATGCTTGATATTGGATTGTGTTTGTTGTTGGATGTTTGGATGTTTGTATGACCTTGTTTGGACTGAATTCCTTTGCTGATTTCAGTAGCCAACTAGGGTTAGCCTTGTGGTTTGAACTTTAGCCAGTGACTGTTCAGTTGGACCTTAGTTATTGGTTTAGTTTATGCATTGGTTTATGTTTGATTGTTTGCCTTTATTTGCTTCTGAATTAGAGATGTACTTCTGATTTCAGTAAGTGACTAGGTTTGTTTGGAGTTTAGTTTAAGTTTATGTTTGGTTGGAATTATTTCAGTTCATGTTTTCTGGGATTAGTAATCAAAAGCTTAGGAACTAAGTCTTCTGACTATAGCGTGACACTATAGTTGGTAATCTGTCACCTGACTTGACAACGTAATTCCTGCGGATCGACCCTGATTTCTACTGTGCTAAGTGAGTGTGTTAGGTATTTTTTATTTTTGACCGCATGACGACCGCTGCGATTTAATTAGGTCGAACCTTGTAAGATACACAGTGGTCACGTGTGGGTAAGCACGTGAGGGGAAAAGGAATTGAAGTAGGAAAGAATCATTGGAATGAGGAACCTGAATGAATCAAGCTTTAGTTTAACAAAAGAATGTTGCATATGGATTGATGTGTTCTTTTACAAATGGTCACTTTCACATCTCCAAATGATGGTATTCACAGGAGACATGTATGATTAGGACTAGTACCATTTTCTGCATAGCCTTTTGCTTTGATTCATTACTTTAACTTTTGATTTGTAAAAGGAGTTTGGGGGCGTAGAATACCAACAAAACAAAACAAAGATACCTTTTCTGGAATCCTAGGTTGCTCCTCATTCTTTCCACAAAGAAAAAGAGCTAAAAACCACCCAAACAAACAATTTTTTAACTTTTGAGTCAAACCCATTTGTGGCTAATGGCTAGCAGACCCACGTCTAGAGATTATAATCCGATTATTCTTAATTAAATTACTCTTTTTAAGGGCCCTTATAGTCGAGTTTTCTTTTTCATTCTCTTCGGTCTTCTTAGAAAACGAATCAGTTTGGATTGATCTTTTTTCTCATTTGAATGGTTTTTTCATATATTAGAATTTCAAGCCACATACTTAGTTTGAAAAGTTGAAAAGTTGTTATAAATTTTTGATGTTTTAATACTTAACCATGTGGAATATTCAATCTTCAATGCCAATGTTATCTATATTTTTCGTCTTCACAAATTGCATCTAAGTGGAACCAATGTCACTGATTATCTCTTTGCTTGTAACGGAACAATACTAGATCCGATTTTTTTTTCTCCTGATTTATCCGATATTTCAAATGCTTAGAAGTTAAAAGGTGTGAAAGATGAACGAAAGTTGGAATTTGATCCACTTGCCATCATCTTAAAAAAAAATGTGAATACGGTACAAGTATGTAAAGGATAAAAAGAAATATTCCCCTTTAAATTTCGAAAAACACATGAAGGCGTCGAAAATGGGAATAAAAATATATTGATCTCTTTCCATATAAATATGTTACCACCCTTACAAGAGTAACTTTAAATATATAATCTCTTTCCAAACATTAGTACCGTCTTATTTTAATATATTATCACCTTAGCAAGAAAACAAAAAATATTTGACTATTTAATCATATTCTCTTTCTTTGCATATTGAACGTTTAGCATATCAATTAAAAATCAATGAAGCTTGGAAAATATATTTTTATTGGATATTAAAATTAATTTATCATATAATAACACAAGAATAATTATTTTAGGATTGAAACCAGTTTCAATTTGTGATTGTGACTGGTTTCAATCAAGTGTTAAATCAATCATTGGACTGGATCATGTGGTAAGCCCTACCACATGACCAGTCCAATCAATCTTCTCTTTTTTAGGACACGTTTCAATAACTCTTTTCCCCGTCTTCTATGTTCTCACAACCTTTGACTCACTCTATTAATTACAACACTCGAAACGTAAAAAAAAATAAAGACAAAAAATTCGTACCAATTAATTAAAATGTACAATGTACAAGTCGGAAAACGTGTCACCTTCCATCTCGAAGACTCCCATTGCTAATTCGGTCCGACATTATAGGTGATGACATGGACTCAACAGCGGCTGAAAATGATGTGGTTGTGGTTGTGGTTGTATTTGTTGTCATGGTTGTAGTTTCGGATGAAATTGGTTCTTCAAATAAAAAGGTGTTGGTAGTATCGTTGAAATCCCAATCGGTTAAGTAACTGGGTTTTGTTGTGACTGGACTTATTTCAATGTCCCCTGACAGCATGGCGATTATACGTGACATGGCGGGTCTTAATGATGGTGATGCTTGAACACACATGAGGGCTATTCCTATCATGCGAGTTGCTTGTTGTTCATCGAATGATGTTAAAGATGGATCTATTAGGTCTAGAATTTGGTTGCTTTCGTATAGACTCCATGCCTGAAAAAAAGCACATAAGTTATTACCTACGGAATATTAAGGGAGTGCTTAATATGAGCCAATTACAATTTTGTTTTTTTGTTATAATTTTGTATGAGCTTTTATTACCCATTGTAGAAGATACTTTTGTTCGGAATCCAATTTCTCCTCATAATTCGGCCTCCCACTAACAATCTCAAGCAAAACAACTCCAAATCCAAAAACATCAGCCTTTGATGTTAAATGCCCACGCATTGCATACTCCGGTGCAAGATAGCCACTACATATAAAAAAAATATTCGGTTATTAAATAAATCATTGAAATTCGTTTAAAAAAAAGGGTGAAAAAAAAAAACGCACATAGTTCCTGCGACGCGGGTACTCATGTGGGTTCTTTTATCATCGTATAGTTTTGCTAATCCAAAATCTGATATTTTGGGGCATAATTCGCCATCTAACAAGATATTACTTGCTTTCACATCTCGATGCACAATTCTAGGCCGTGATTCTTCATGAAGATAAGCCAATCCTTTTGCTGTTCCTAAGCATATATTAAAACGTGTTGGCCAATCGAGTCGCACATCGGTTTTCCCTGTAAGATATCAAGATGTTAAGATTTAGATTTGAATTTTTATTAATGCGAGTAAATGTGAATTATAATTACTAAAAGATAATAAAAGGTGTATAAGGATTTTTCCATACCAAAGAGTGCTTGATCGAGGCTTTTGTTTTCAAGATACTCATAAACAAGAAGTCGTCTGGCTCCTTCAATACAAGAACCGTGTAATTTCACAAGGTTCCAATGTTGGACAGATGAAATGGTTGAAATTTCAGTTATGAATTGACTCCTTCCATGGTGGGAGGTTACTGAGAGTCGTTTCACAGCTACTACAGTTCCATCACTTAATGTCCCCTGTGACATATTAAAATGTTTTTATGATTTTTTTTAGACAATTTTTTAATAGAAAATATGCACAAAAGTTAATAGATGAAACCTTGTAAACAGGTCCAAAACCACCCTCTCCAAGCAAATTTGAACGACTGAAATCTGCAGTTGCGCTTTTTAGTTCTGCATAGGTATAAGTCTTTATTTTTGGGCCCATTCCAAGAATCTCTGCGAAAAATGTGAAGTAAAAAATAATTATTAGAAAATATTATGGAATTACCATTAATTGTGTGGTATGAAGAATGGAAAGAAACAATGGAATGGAATGGATTATTACATTCCATTATCATGTTTGGTTGGTTTGAAGGAATGGAATGTGTCATTCAAACGTGTCTTTTGTTATGCAGAACTAAAAACACACAATGAAATTAAACTGATGAATAGAAAAAAATGTTAATTTTATATGTATAGTAACTTTAATCAAACAAGATATATCACTAAATAAATTGCATATAAGCATATATTTCAGATATGATATAAACATATTTCTTAGTAAAAAAAAAGTTTATTTATCACGTAAGAATATTTTAAAAAATTAAATGGCATGAAATCTTAGAATAGACTTATAAGTTATAACCAAAATGTACTTTTAGTTATTTCTAGAAAACAACAAAAAATAATTTAATTGAAGTTTTCATTTTTTACAAAAATATTATTCCTATTGAAGATTATATATATAAGATTAATTTATAATTATAACATATTGATCAAGGAATGAAAAAAAACACCCCTTCAAATCTACCCCGGAAAAGGATTCACATTCCATTCCCATATGACAAACAAAAAGGATTTTCTTATTTTTTCATTCAGCAATTACGCTCAATTCCATTCCCTCTTCAATTACTAAATACCAAATGAAATAATTAATTAATTATTATAATTAATATAGCTGTTACCTTCGTCTTCCCCATGTTTTGACCTTCTCCTTTTCATGTACAAACCAAAAATTAAGATCATAAGGCAGACAGATCCCACAGCAGCTATGATACCAATTATCATTCCAGTTTTATTTGAACTACCCTTGACTTTGAAACCTGAGAAGGAAAAAATAAAAATAAAAATCACTAGAAGAATGAAATAAAAGAATATAAATGAATTTCATGATTCTTACGAGGAGCAACTCTGATGGCAGAAATTAAAGGACCATAATCTCCCTGTTCAGGTATGCAGCAAGTCCCTTTTCCAGCCCAGAAAAGATGGATTTCAAGATGATTTTGTGTCACTGTAACATCAAAATTCTTTACAAGAGCTATTCCAACACCACCTGCTTCCTTTGATATATCAAAGTCCTTTTGTTCACGATGTCCCTGAACAAAATGTAAAAAGAATATTTAAGGGCATTTTGGTTAGTGGATTCCGACGGAATCGGAATTCGTGATTCCATTACTAACCTGGATGTAAATATCAAAGACGCGTCTACCATGACCTTGCCACGTGTTCCTGCTTAAGTTAAAGACAGTTTCCGCAAAGAAGAGGCTTATAGTATAAGGACCATTTTGTAGCCCTAAACCATAGTATCTAAGGGAACCAGGAGACTTTCTAGAAGTTCTAAAAAGCTCGGGGTATCTTGTGTTATTGACTTCAATTCTGCTGGTTGCTATAAATGAAGGGTCATCTCTGTCAATTACAATACCCCCATTGCTGACAGCCCATTTTTCTTGAAATAAATAATAGGATGCGGGTCCCAGGGCTGTAGAGTTTTCTGTATCGAATTGTATGTCATTGGACCTTAGTCCTGAACCGCCACATTTGATTGCAAAGCTGGAATCTTTAGCAAGAAATAAAATCGTTTATAGTCGGAAAAATGAGGTGGCAAGAAAATAGTGAAGATAATGATGTTTTTCGATATGATGAATGGGAATGACTTACAAGGTTGTGTTGTGTTCCTGTTGCAAGGATAGTCTCGCTGAAGACAATTTAATCCCGGGAAAATACTGCAAAAAAAAAAAAACAAAATTAAAAAAAAAAAAAGGATGACCTCGTTTGTTACCGTGGATCTTTGGTTCATCTAGGTTGGATCATTATCAGATGGCACGTGTCAACTTATTGATTGGTCTTTTATTTTTCTTTTTGACCAAATTTGTCTAGTTATAAATCAGAAGTTAGTTTTATTTTAGAAATACAAATATACCAAGATGTGTAGTTGTTTTTCTCCATAAATAGAGATAAATATTGGCATATTTTTCTCATAATTAGTATTTTGGTTGAGTTTGTTTGGAATGAAATTTTCTTTATATGTATTCTTAGAGCTTTGAATAGAATAATTATGGAAAATTCTTTTTTAGTAAAATGTTGGGTTGGGTTGCTGATGAAGTATAAAAAAGTTGAAATTTGGTTGGGTTAGCTGTACATGTGGATCAGAGAGAAAGTAATATTTTAATGAAAGATTGAGTTGGGTTGGGATAGGTTGTGAATACGTTTAGTCTTAAACTATAAAATAAGTTTTATAAATTATTTTTATTTCAATGAAAAGAAAGGGCGTGACATCTTCCAACATTGACCATGCCAAATAAAAATGAGAACTTAATTGGTTACCTTATGTTTGTGCTGTCAAACTTAAAGTTATTAGCCACCAAATTCCTGGAATTAACATGCAAACATTCCAATCTGTTAGTAGAATTAAAACAAAAAGTTTTTAAAATACTCACATTTGTAAATGAAGAACAGGATCAAGACACATGGATATTGAATGTAAGTGATAAGAGATATTTGAAAAAGTGAAACTAAAACATAGAAATAAACGTACAATTGTAGATTAGGCATTGCCCATGATGGAATCACCCACCGAGGAAAAGTTCCAGATAGTTCATTGTAAGACAAATCTCTGTAAAATAAAATTTCATCAAATCAAGTAAATGAAAAAAAAAAAAATTAATCAACTTAAACGGAAAACATCTCCAAATTATAAGCCGTAATCATCTTACATATTTTGAAGCCTCACACTTTTGTCAGGAAGAAGTGAACCAGACAAGCTATTGTTTCCAAGAAATCTGACCACATCAAGCACAATAAGACAACAGATAATAATCAATAAATAAAAAGTTAAATTATATGATATTGTAAGGAAAGGTGAAACTATGAAAGATAACTTACAAGGAAAGGAGGGAACTCATATTCATTAATGTTTGTGGCAACGGACCACTTAAATTGTTGAAACTTAAATCCCTACCAAAATAGAAATAATACATTAATTAATAATTATTATCTCTTGCCTTCTATAGAATTCTGTGAATGAAGTTATTTATTTAAATTTTGCATGAGAGCTTACAGTGTTTCTAGCTTTTCCAATCGATTAATGTCAGTTGGAATACGACCAGAAACTAATGCGTTTCTTATAACTCTGGTCAAGAAAATTAAAAAAATAGATAGTAATTTGGTAAAAAGAAATTGAAACGTTGTGTCAAAGAGATCCATGTGTCTTACAAGTCAGTTAGGTTCCTCAAGTTGGTGATAAAGTCAAGAGATGAACTGACATTCTGCAAATCACTTACTCGCCTGTACAATTTCATGTATACAGACAAATTAAAATTTGGTGAGAATTGAGAAATGTGATAAATAATTATGGCTGTTGATTCATAAATCAATGGTCATTAGAAAACAATGGCAATGATTGTTGAAAATGCATGTATGTGAAATGGCAAAGAACTGTGCTTAATGCAAATTAACTACAAGGACCAAAACTGTAATTAATTCATAAAAACTATAGGGACTAAAAGTGCAGTTCAGTAATTTTCTGAATTAAAAACTACAGGGACCAAAACCGTATTCAATGCAAATTAAGAACTCAAGGACCAAAACTGTAATTATCCTAACTTAAAAACTACAGGGACTAAAACTGTAATTAATGCAAATTAAAAACTACATGAACCAAAACTGAAATTATTAAAATAGAAAAGTATGGGGACCAAAACTGTAGTTAAAGCAAATTAAAAAAATATGAGGACCAAAACTGTAATTAACCTAAATTAAAACTATAGGGACCAAAACTATAATTAATGCAAATTAAAAACTATAGGGACTAAAACGGTAATTATGAAAATTAAAAACTACAGTTATCAAAACTGTAATTATCCTAAGCTGGCAACAATCGTATGACGTATATAACTACGGGCCATTTCTATAAATTAAATTCATTTGGTGCAGGTTAGCACAATACAATGACAAAATGGCCAGAATTGTATAGATATATAATGTATAATGTATAATTAAAAAATTAATGTCATTTATATATTGGTTTGGTTTAAATATATGGGTGTTATTGTCAAAGAAACAACTCCTGAAATTGTATTGGTCCTGACTCATTATGCTTACTTGTGATGATTTTAAATGAATCATGATTCATATATTTTAAATATAACATGAAGGAAGAGAAAAAAGAAGGTAACTCACAGAGAGGTCAACAAGGTCAAATTCGAAAAACTAGCTGGTATAGGACCTTCAAAATTATTCCCTTGAAGTCTCCTATAATATCAAAAAAAAACATATATTCAAATTAAATTTAATATTTTGCAGCTTAAAATCATGCACTATAACCATTCTTACTCACAGGCTAACTAATTTTGTCCAATTTCCTATAAAAGCAGGTATCTTTCCAGAAAATGGACTGTCTGATGCCCACCTGAAAACCAACAAGATAACTCATAGTAAGCAAAACAGTAACAGGTCATGTAGTATTCGATTTTCATTTATGCTAAAAAAGGGCAATATGCAGGAAATAGCAACGTACTTTACTCTTTTCACAAATACAGGAAATGTATTTTATCTTTTACACATACTGGCAACTTTCTTACATTTATTTTACCAAAAATAGCATCGAAGTTACATTTTCTTTACTCATAATAGCAACATACTTATTACTTACAGTTAAAGTACAATGTCCATATTGGTAGCAAGATGTAAGTACGTTGCTAATTCCGTGATTTTCCATTAAAAAATAAAGAGTTTAATTGGAAAGAAAAATAATACATGACAGCCAAATTTTGGAGGTTGGCAAATGTTGGGGGAATCTCACCACCAGCACCACAACTGTCTAGGTAACTGCAAAAAGTTATAAATTTTTTAGTTAATAGTTGTATGATTTAGCTAAAATCAGATAATAGATTATATGTGAGTTGTATATATCATTCATATAATCTAGAGTGAAATATAAAAATAGTCTCTCTGGTTATCTAAAGATTACAGATTTGGTCCTCATCCATAATTTTTAATCTTTTTCATCCCTGTGATTAAGTTTTATAAGTTATAACCCTTTTCGTCCATAGCGGACCTATAATGACTAATTGACTTGATCTGGTTTTTTTTATTTGTTTATTATTTACAAGGTTATTGAATATAATGGTGGGACCGTTATATTTAATGAAATTGTAAATTATAAACAAATAATGAAAATATTAAAAATCAGATAAGGGAAAATTGGTCATTTTAGGTTCACTATGGACAGAAAGGGTTTACGGATCTTACCATAGGGACGGAAAAGGTTAAATATTGAGAATGAGGACCAAATTTGAAACTTTTAGATAACTACAGGGACGATTTTTGTAATTCACTCTATAATCTTATATAAAACGTACAATTGCTGCATGTTGACTAGGTTTCCAAGTTCTGGGGGGAGACTTCCTGAAAAATTATTGGTACTTATAGCCCTGCGATAAAAAAAGACAGCATACCATGTCAATAAACAAAGAATAAAAGATTATAGATACAAAGAGTTGTTTCTACTTTATAAAAATTGACTATGAAAACTTTCACAAAAATTGTATACGAAATTAAAAGGCACTCACAGCATTGTGAGTTTTTTAAGATTTCCAAGCTCCTTGGGTACTGGACCAGAGAATTGATTGTGGGCAAGTGACCTGGTCAAACAAACATATATAAGAAAGTTGACCAAGAGGAACGTATCAAGAGAAAAAGGGTAATCATCTTAAGATATTAGGCAAATAAATAAATTAATAAATAAAAATTCTTTACTTACAAGATCCACATTTCAGTTAAATTTCCAAGGAATGAAGGCAAGGTACCAGTGAAGGCATTCTGATCAATTTTCCTGCAGAAGTGAAAGATCTTATGAAAATTAATTTTAATTTTAATAATTTTGAGAAAGATATAAAGGTTTAAAGGGAAATGCATACAATACTTCAAGATAAGTTAGAGCAGCAAGTTCTTCTGGAATAACTCCTTGCCTGTTAAGTTGAGTGACTTTCCTGTAAGAAATAGATGAAAAATCTCATGATTAATCATTTACAACAGACAAAAACAATGTAAAAAGGTTGTTATAAGTTAACTGATTTTAACTTAATCAAATGATTATGTATATATCTGACTGATTATTGTATTTGAATTTTGAAAATGCATATCCAAAACACACCCTTAAATAAGTTTGATTATTAATATTTTTTAAATTCACTAACATTTATCTTTTTATAGAGCTTTTGATAAGATTAACCGGAGTCTTTCATTTTGTCATAAGATTAACTAAATACAAGAAATAGCAATGTACTTTCCAAATTGTATCTATTTAACCGCTAATTGGACTAATTAATGCAAGAAATAGCAATGTGTTTTCCAAATTTTTCTTCTTATAAGTTATAACATATAAATTCTTTTTCCTTATTACAACTGTACTTTCATATCACACGTGACATCACATCAAAACTTGTGAAAACGGAATGCACATAGCTATCTCTTGCATAATTGCATTTAGCCCCTGATTGATATAAATGCAAGAAATAGCAAGATACTTTCCATTTTTCCCCTTACTATAGAATAAATCCATTTTGTCCTGTTACAACATTCTACTTATATGTGACAATGAAATCGCATAAACTCAAATCGGAATAACTGACTAATGAAGACGAAACACTTACAATTTGGTAATATGGCAAGTTCTGTTGCTGTCGAAGGTACAATTGCATTGGATCGATGGATTGTTGTAAGCCTCGTCGAAATCTGGTCCGAGCGCTGTTCCGCTGCATGGTTCGCCGCTTATGTTCCACAGGTTCCTCGGAATTTGAACGTCCCATCGTTGAAATATCGAATTTAACGCTCTCACTGTTCAATTGAAAATTAGAGAATGAGAACGATGGCTTATTGATCGATGCTGCAGGGTTTCGTTTCGTACATACGATTGATATGCGTAGAAGATAGTGATAGTGAGTTTGACCAGAAGACTTGCAGACGTCGGTTTTACAGCATTCCAACGAGACACTATTTGAGAAAGTTTTGAAATGTATTCAAGTTGATAATAATTTTAAAAAATGTTATAGAAAAACAACGAACTTAATGTTTTTGTATTATTGCACCGCTTTATTTATCAAATTTACATATATGATCCAGGTTTTAATTATATTGAAAATTCGTTTTAAACTTCAAATTTTATTATGAATAGTCAAAAGAAATTACAATTTTTTATCAGAATTAATTTTTTTTATTTGCGTTTTTAAAAGGGACTGTTTACACTTTTTTACAAAGTTTTACACCTTTTTGCAGCAATTTTTAACTCTATTTAAAAACTTTGTACATTTTATTTATGGTTTTTTTACAACATTCTTTACAGTCTTTTCTATATTTTTTTAAACCTTTTTTACAACATTCTTTGAAAGGATTGTAAAAATGTGTATATAAATTTATTAATTATAATTTTAAAATAAGTTGAAAACCTTGTAAAAAAGTTTAAAATTATTGTGAAAACAATTTTAAAAAGGTATATAAAAGGTTTATCATTTAGAATTATTTTTACAGCCATTTTAAACTTTTTTAAAAGGTTTCAAACTTGTTTTGTAGTTTTTAAAATTTGTAAAAAAGTTGTAAAAAGTTTTGTAAAAAAATTTTAGAAGCATGTAAAAAGTTTGTAAAAAAAGTTGTAAAAATTAAATATATAAAAAAATTAATTTTGATGTAAATTTCTAAAAAAAAAGTTTTGTACCATATTCATAACAAAAGTAATGTTTGGACCAAATTTGTAATAAAATTTTAGAATTTTGGCCAAAAATATAAATATGAAATATTACCTCTATAGTATTAAGTTTTTTGCATTTAATGTTTTGTATAATTAATCTTATTTATTTAACAATATTATATTGCTTTATTGTTTTATTTAACCTTTAAAGTTTTATTGTATTTTGATTAATTACTTTTTATTATTTTAATTTTTAATATTAACTATTAAGTTCGTAATAGCATATGAAAGTTTTATCGCTTTCTAATTTCTATAGCTATAAACATAATAATTTTGTTATTATTTTTTTGAAAAAAATCTGACATATTTATCTTTTTCAGTACTGTAATATATTATTTTATTTTCTAATTTTTATAGCTATAAAAATAATAGTTTTGTCATCTTTTTTTGTAGAAGAAAACCTAAGACATTTATCTTTTTGAGTATTATAATATATTATTTTTATTTAATGTTATTGTTAAGTACCTTTTGATCTTATAAATGTTGTATATAACTAAAAATAACATGAAATTACATAATTGGAATTTTTCAATAAATTATAGCTAAAAATAGCAGAAAATTACATAATATGAACATATTTACTAACTAAGAAACATAAAATATTTTTACTCATAAAATAGATAGAGATACAATGAATGAAGCAAAATAATACAACAAAAGTCAAGACATATTTATGACAAATATACGCAAGGTCAAAGAACCATAAACATACATGCAAGACTCTTTGATATGGTTTGAATAGGCAAACATTTTCTTATATTTAATATATAGTTCTTCCGACATTTTATACATAATATCATATAAATCAGATCATTTCATCCTAATTTAAAAATATTATAGAATTCAATGTTTCATCATCCTTTCACAAATTCTTGGGTCCATTATTAAATACATATCACATTCTTATAAAGGGAATTGCAAGAAAAAAAAAGTTTAATAGATGTGTTGAGATTAAAATCTAAATCAATTGAAAGTTACACCAAATGGATGTTATTTTTAAGTCGTTCTATTATGTTATCTCTAACTGTTATGTTATAATATTTATGAGAATGCTTGTAACAAAATAAATAATATTATGCTTTGGGTGTGGACAAATACGTATCTCTTAAAGATTTACAGAAGTATATATTTATTTTGAAATCAATTATTATATAGATGGCTGTTGCAATCAATAACATATTTATAATTATCAAATCAGCAAATTGATTAAATTATGTTGAAAATCGTTAAAAAGGTCCTCTCATTCCAAATATCTTTTACGATTCGTGAAATCACGTATCCAATACTATAATTAAGAAGTCAATTACTTCCTAAAACTGAAGTCGACAACTCTGACCATCAAATTATTAAACCGAAATTTGAGTCAAATTAACTATTTATAGTCTTTTCTGTATTGAAATTAAAGTCGCACGTTTACATTTAATTTTCACCATATGTTATACTTTTTCTATATAGACCAACTTTAATTATATTTATCTTTGCTAACTTAAAGGAATAAAATTATGTAATTTGGTTAGAAAGAAAATAGATCAAACGGGTTGAAAGTTGTGTCATTATTATGTTTATTACATACGACATCTAAAATTAATTAGTTGAAAAAAGTGAAATATTATCGTTCTAATATAGGTAATTTTCTAATTAAATAAATATGTTGATAAAAAATCTAGAAAATAGAGAGGAAAAAAAGTTGTTTGTTGTCAGCCCAGCCTCACGCATTACGACTTGACTATTTGGGATTTGACTCGTAATTATTTGCCATTGATTTGTGTGTAGGTGCCAAATGTTATCATAGTTTCTTGTCTAAAATAAAATACCAAATAGGCAAATACCAAATATGAATTTTTTAAAGTAAATAAGAACTACCCTTCCAATCAAACCTTTATGTATTAATTCTGTTATTTAATATCCAACATCAAAATTGCTCTACGAGTTTTTTCCGATTTATGCTTGTGAAAGTTACTTAAAATATTTATTTGGCATGTAGGTTCTGTCTTAATCAAACTCCATAGCTATCGTTATTAAGCATGAAATATAACCATATAAGTTATACTAAAAGCGACAACACTGATATACATATTGCTTTTATTTATTTTTTGGCATTATTTTTGGAAATTATCCAGTTTTGGACTTTTCGTAGCGCTGACAACTCCCTAATCGGCAAGTAGGAGCAGTCGGAGTCTCGGAGAGAACAGGTAGACAGACATCTATATGAACACTTGGAAGAACGAGAAATCCAGATAATAATTCTTATTAATTGAATCTGGTACTTCACATTTTCGATTTGGTTTCAGCTAAATAAGACGGCGAATGAAGTCAAATGACCTGTAACCTTCGATTCTAAACGAATATGAACCAATTGGATCCGAATACAATATCATGAGCTAGTAATCGATCCAAACAATTAACAATTAAGCTAAATTATCATATGCTAATCAGCTTAAACTCGCAATCGATGTAATGAGCTGTCTACATGAGAGAGAGTGGAGATAGTACCTTCAGAAGGATCAGTTCGCGGAGTTTGAGCGTCGGATTGCTGGAACGAGAAGATGCAGACGACGAAGATGAACAAAATCGAAAAGGAAATTGAAGAAGGCGGCGGCAGCGGTGGCGGAAACTTAGACCGGCAACCCATCGTCTCCGTTAATGGAGAGCGAGACAGAGAGGAGTTCTCAATTTAATAAAAACCAGTGGGGACTGGGGTCTGTATCTATCTGTGGAAATTGGAAAAAGTCTTTGAATCGATTGAAAGGGCATTTTGGGCTCCCACGTGGTTGAGAAAGTTTGAGTTGGCCCACTATAGATGGTAGTAAATAGAGTTTGACCATAAGACATTCGTCAACTTGATATTTTCCTTTTGGTGAAATAGTCAATTAACATTATAATGATTTTTTTTTTGAACAGCAAGGCAATTATATTAGGAGTGCAGGCTAGCAAAACACTAGCAACATGCAAGAAAAACAGTTACAAAATTGGCACAATTACAACAGATTAGCACTCCTACATTCTAGAACAGGATCAGCACGCCAAGCTAGCCAATTCAAGGGGCAACCACGCCTTTTCCTTGCATTAAACCATAAGTGGGACAGAATCTGGATTTCAGCAACAATCTCAAACTGATTCTTTATCACCTGCTTGAAAATCGCCTTATTCCTAAAAGACCACATTGCCCATATAAATACTAGAATAATCGCCTCATGTATGTTTATTAAATTTGCAGGACCAGCAAATCCCTGTTTAGCTTGAAGCAGTTCCGTAACGGAAGCCGGACTTGGATCAAGGAAATGCCACCAGTGTCCAAGCTCGGACCAAACATATGCCGCTAAAGGGCACCTTGTGAAAATATGGTCCTCATCTTCTGGTTCAGCACCACAGATTTTGCACAATGACACTCGACATATGCCAACTCTTTCTAAGTTAACCAAGGTGGGAAGTCTCCTGTGCGAGGTACGCCAAGCCAAAACATTGACTTTACGAGGAACCAGGGAGTTCCAATGCCAGCAGGGTTGAGATACTGGAAGGGTTAACATGTCAACATAATTACGATATGAGGAGACCGAGTATACACCCGATTTTTCAAGTATCCAAGACCATTTAGGCGTGCCATTTGCGTCAGATGAAAGTTGTAAGAACTCACAAAATTGCAGGTCTTGCTTATGGAGTTCAAGAGGGAGTCTAGCAATCGACCCCCAACAACCACCGATCCTTTTTGCTCTGGTCGTGTTGCCCAGCCCACCAGAAGATCCGTGTATAGATTTTATCACATCTACCCAGAATCCTTGGCATGTAGCTTTAAAATTCCACCACCATTTACCTAGTAAAGCAACGTTGTGTGCTCTTAAGCTTCCAATGCCAAGGCCCCCCCGATCAACAGGGGATAGCGCCTTGTCCCATGAGATCATAGCCATCTTCTTTTGGTTTTCCGTTCCACCCCAAAAGAACCTCATTCTCAGCTTTTCCAATTGTTTAATTACGCAAATTGGCGCTTTATGTAAAGAAAAAAAATATGTCCCAAGACTGCCAAGAACCGATTTACAAAGGGTGACTCGACCGCCAAAAGAGAGGGTGGATGCTTTCCACTTGGAGAGTTTGTTGCGAAATTTTTGTATAATCGGGGCCCAATGAATCGCTCTGCTCATTTGGGCACCAATGGGCAGACCGAGATAGGTGAGTGGAAGTGAGCCAATCTGGCAGTTAAGACGCCGAGCAGCTAGTTCTAATCCAACAGCAGGAACAGAAATGCCAATCAGTTGACTTTTTCCGAGGTTGACTTTGAGCCCAGAAGAGAGTTCAAAGCATCTCAAGATTCTAATCAGATTTTGGACATTAGACAGGGACCAAGCACCGAAAAAAATCGCGTCGTCCGCGTATTGAAGGTGAGAGACTTCCGGACCACCGTTTGGAAGTTTAATCCCAGAAAATAAATTCTTTTCTTTTGCTTCTTCTAAAGCAACGTGGAGGGCTTCAGCGGCTAAAATGAATAAGAAGGGGGCAAGGGGATCACCTTGCCGTACACCCCTTTCCAGTGTGAATTCCCGAGTGGGCGACCCGTTTAGAAGCACTGATACAGATGAAGATCTGAGACATGCCTTAATCCAATTTCGCCAAGTTTGCCCAAACGCCATTTGATCAAGAATAGAGTCTAAAAACTCCCAGCATAGACAGTCAAACGCCTTTTCAAAATCGACCTTTAGAAGGAAAGCTTTAGCTTTGGTTTTCTTCAGCCAGGAGATTATTTCATTTGCAATGAGCGGGCTCTCCAATATGCATCTGTCCTTGATAAACCCTGTTTGAGCCGGGCTGATTACATGTGCAATTACTTTTTTGAGTCTCTCGGCAAGAATTTTTGAGATAATTTTATATATACTTCCGATGAGGCTGATGGGTCTGAAGTCGCTAAAAGTAATCGGGTCGCTATTTTTTGGGACAAGGGTTATGAAGGATGCGTTTGCGCCTCTTTCAATCAACCTAGTAGCTTCAAAGTGCTTGATGGCTAGGTAGATGTCACCGCCTATAATATTCCAAAACCGTCTCATGAATTCAAAAGAGAAGCCATCAGGCCCTGGGGCCTTGTCTGACCCACAAGCCCAGACCGCACGTTTTACTTCGTCGAGCTGAATCGGTTCTTCAAGGCAGGAGCGTTGGGCGTCGGATAGGCGTTTAAATTTCGAGCTCTCAAACTTCGGTCGCGGCTGGTCTTGTTCTGTGAATTTTTTTGAGAAAAAATTGACAGCCTCATCTTTTATTCTGACCGGATCCGAAGTCCAGCAACCACCAATATTAATCCCGTTTATTCTTTGCGATCGGAGATTTTTATTAATGATACCGTGGAAGAAGGCCGAGTTTTCATCTCCCTCTAGAGCCCACCTAGATCGGGATTTTTGTTTGAGATCTTTGAGCTTTTCAGCTTCCAGTTGAGTTAGTTTCTGTTGGGCTTCTGTTCTTTCGTTTATCATATTGGCATTGATCACCCCAGTTTCGACCTTTGTATCTATGTCTTCGATTTTCTTTTTCAGTTCTTGTATCTGCCTGCCTTGTGTTTGATCGGTAATCAACCGCCATTTCTTAATACTGTCTTTGACTCGCCTTAATTTGCCAATTACTATTTGAATCGGGGAGAGAGAGCGGGCAAAACTTAAAACTTCTCCTGAGCACCATGCTTCCATTACAATATGGTCTATCCCCGGCTCCGTAAGCCAGCGATTAAAGAACCGAAAAGGGTAAGGCCCAAAATCTAGAGATCCTGTGGATAGTAAAATCGGGCTATGATCAGAGTGTAATAGAGGGAGGGCAGTGGTTTTTAAGTCGGGCCATTCCTCGAGGACACTATGGGAGATTAGGAATCTGTCTAACTTGCTATGTTTCCCGCAGTCTGATCGCATATATGTGAAACGACGACCCCCCATATTTGGTTCTACTAACCCAGCCGCGAAGATAAATTCATTGAAAAACCAGGCCGTGTTTCTGCAGAAAGAGGAGCCTAGCCTTTCATGTGGGAATCGAACTGCATTAAAGTCGCCAAGGCATATCCAGTGTGCATTCGGATCGGAATTGATCATACTTACTATATTCGCCCATAATGATTTCTTTTTTGCAAGCTGTTGAGGAGCATAGATGTTGATGAACCAACATGATTTTTTAGAAGGCAGCCATGTCCCATAGACTGCAAGAAATCCATCCCCCTGATATGATGCTATTTTCACGAACATCAACGGGTCCCATATGGAGAGAAGTCCACCCGATTGACCAATTGGGTCCATTGCTTCGCTACAAAAGGAGGAGTTTCCCCATAACAGTTTATCAAATACTCCAGTTACTCCAGTGGTTTTTGTTTCCTGAACTGCCAAAAAAGACACCCGATACTTCATCCTAATATCACGTATCCAGTTCCTTTTGACTTCACAACCCACACCTCTAATGTTAATCGAAAG
Organism: Cichorium intybus; assembly: GCA_023525715.1. Lineage (NCBI taxonomy): Eukaryota > Viridiplantae > Streptophyta > Magnoliopsida > Asterales > Asteraceae > Cichorium > Cichorium intybus. Next base: position 125,121,517 of record CM042009.1, read on the forward strand.
AACATTCATTGGATAATTTTCACTGCACCTCTTTTACCGATTATGCCCTTTAATTGATTCTCCGTGCCTAACATTTGGAACCCAATTTTTTTCCCGAGATTTATCGTGGCTGTAATTTCCTCTGATAGATTTTGGCTTCCAGACGAGCTTTCCCTTGGACCGAACTATTTATGTAATACTCAATGATAGGAAAATAGAAATACACGTAAAAACATGTCATCTTAAATAAAGTTTTATTTTTAACCGTAAAAACTTTATCTAATACTCTTGTAAATTTTTATTTAATACTTATTGGAAAAATAGGATTAGAAGTGTCAAATCTATTAGATTTTAAGGCCTTCAAATAAGATTGGTATTGCTAAAATTATCTAGATTATGTGATGACCCAAATCAAATAGTCAAGTGGAAATTTTAGTTAGTGTTATTGAGAATTTTGAATTTTTATTTGGTATGTTATTTGGTACGGATATTATATTTGCTGTTAATATGTATCTACTGTGGATTTAAATGGTCTTTTTTTAAATTGAAAGTGTTGCAAATAACTTTGCCTAATAATATAGTGTTCGTTGTTGAAAATTGGAATTTGTTAAAGTTGTTGACTGCTACTCGAATGTTTTTTAGTGCCTATAGAATATTACTAATTATACATGTCACTATAGCATCCATAGAAAGAAGTTTTAAATTATGAAGTTACTAAAAAATTACTTAAGTTCATCAATGTTGAATGGTTTAATTGTCTTGTGTATAGAGAAAGATATGTTAAATAAAATTGATATTAATAATGTTATTAATTATTTGAATCTAAAGAAGCTAGAAGGTTTTTTTAAATAGGTTGATTTTGTAATTGGTATAGTTATATGTTACTTTAAAACTACTATTAATAAAAAAGCTAGAAAATATTATAAGTCATTGGACTATATTTTTGTCTTATGAGTAGACCTGGCAATCCGTGTCTACGTGTCGTGTATTCGTGTCAGACACGAATTTACACGACACGAATTTATAAAACACGTACACGACACGAATTCTAAAACGTGTCTGGGATATGAAACACGAACACGACACATAATTAATGCGTGTAACACGCGACACGACACGATTAGACACGTTTTTTATTCGTGTCACATGAAAACACGAAAATTCGTGTAAATTCACCATCTAAAAACACTCAAATCGATTAGATCCTTGGTCCTTTTAAATTCCTGATATAAACCCTTTAATTTTGCAGGGACCACGATCCTATCTGCCATCAAAAGTGTCGTGGATCCAAAAACTCAAGTGGTCTACAATGAAAACCCTAATGGCGATTTTGTCAAATCAAACAAATTTGACTATGCGATTGTGGTGGTGGGGGAGCACCCTTACGCCGAGACATTTGGGGACAGCATGAATCTGACAATCCCGGAGCCTGGACCGAGCACCATCAAGAACGTCTGTGGTGCGGTGAAATGTGTGGTGGTCTTGATCAGTGGCCGACCAGTGGTGATGCAGCCGTATGTTGAAACCATCGACGCCCTTGTGGCCGCTTGGCTTCCTGGAACCGAGGGTCAAGGTGTCACGGATGTGCTTTTCGGTGACTATGGTTTTACAGGAAGCTTGCACGAAGGCGCCGCCGGTTGGGTGGGATCGAAGACGGCGAGCAGCCGAGCAGGTGGTTGAGCAGCGATCGAAGGCGCCGCCGGTCGGGTGGGATCGATGCTATGTGCAGCCGGGAGCCAGGATCGGGAAGTGCAAATCCGGTGGTGTCGGGTGTTGACTGCGCGACTCAACGAGACTTAGAGAGATGGGGGATTTAGGGTTCAACTTGGAATGTTCAATTGTTCAGATCTTACGTTCCACTTGATATATGATGTTTGATGTTTTCAAAATTGGTCCCTAAATGTTTACTAAATGCAAAACTAACCCCCAAACTAGTAAACTTCAATTCAAGGAATGTAAAACGTGTTTATACGTGTCAAAACAGGTTAATTCGTGTCTGACACGAATTGACACGAAACACGAATTTTAAATTCGTGTCAGACACGAATTGACACGAAACACGAATTTCAAAAACCCATACACGGAAAACTCGTGTCGTGCTCGTGTCGTGTCTTTCGTGTCGTGACCCATATTGCCAGGTCTACTTATGAGGCCTTTTTTTCCCCTCTAGTCTCGGCCTCTCGGGTCTCAAAAATGCTTAGAGCTATCCTAACAACTATTTATTTAAGAATTTTTTATTTATTTATTTATTTTTTTTTTTTTTAAGAATTAAGGTGCAAAAACTTCCTATTCATTCAATTGATCAACTCTTTATCAGCATATGTTTCACTATGCTGGACATATATAGTATAATGATCGAAATTCAATAATAGTCGGATGCACCTACCTTTGGGTCCACTTCTATATTTTAAAGTAATTATTTATAACTTTATTTTATTCAAAGAAGTGATGTAGGGCATTGTTACCATTTTTAAAAAAAAATAGTCTTTTAATATTTGTGATTGATTTAAAAACTAGCTATCGAAACTTTTTTTAGGGCGGATTTGGTCCATCATATTTATAAAAGATTATAAAAACTGAAATAGTTGTTCATTCAATTACCAAAACATTATATATCTTATTAATTACCGTGTTTTTTGCACTCTTTGTAACATTTTTTTCTCGGCTGTTGTGACACGCGAGTCTTTTCTCGGGTCGGATTTTTTCCGGGTTAATTTCTCCCTTTATCCTCACTGCTTCGTCCCTTATTCGACCGTCTCCTTCCCCACGATATGTTTCTTCGTCGGTCCCTCCCCTTTCCCTCTCCACCTCCGTCGATTTCGCGTCTGCTTCACGTATATTCCCAAAACAAACAACTCCGGTCTCGCCTGCTTTCCCCCTTTTCATTTGTATCGGTGGTAAAATAAAACGACCATCAAAGTCTGAAACCGTTGACGAACACCACAGCCCTTCCCTCTCAACGGACTGACCACTTGAACTTTGACCTTTTCAACCCTCTGTTTCTTCACCTACACACAGTTCTTCCCCATTTCCGACACCTTCGATTGAATCGTTCTGTTTGGTTTAGGGTTTATCTTTACCCCATTTTTCCAGTTGGTATTTTGATGAAGATTTCATTTTTTTTCCACATACAAGCTTCACAATCGTTCTCTATTCTTTTTCCGGTAAGTATTTCGTTCTGTAAAGATTTTATCATCTGGGTGCGTTTGTTTCTGTTCTAACTTTTGTGGGTTTCACTGTTCCGCGCATAATATATGTTTCAGATTATTGAATAATGATCATGAGATATATAATCACCTTCATTTCTATCAGCTCTCCGTCTTTCGACCGACTTGTCCTATTAACAACAAACTCACTTACAGTAGCGATCCCCATACCTTCAGTTTTCCAAGATGCTTACGGTAAATTGTTCTGTATCCTTATTTTTTTCTGTTGGAGCAAACGTTGTTATGTTATGTTATGTGATTTAGATCTTACTCTGATTCCGCACTTTTATTTATTGATTATTTAATGGACTTGGGGAACAAATTGAGATAATTTTGCGAGCTTTAGGGTTTTGTTACATAGAAAATTCCAAATTCTTTTAATTGCTTTGTAAGGGATGGTTTGATTTTTCTTGGATGATTTAATATGTTTTGGTAGGTTTATGTGATTGAGATCTTACTCTGCTTAAGATTGGAGTAGCCGACAAATGTGTTCTTTTTAATTAAATTATGAGAATTTTGTTAGTTTGGTAGATGTTTGATGGGAGTAAGCTAACAGACGTGTTCATTTTAAATAAATTATGTGAATTTTGATAGAATAATAAACATACCATCAATCTTGACCAAAAGGGTATCCTTGGATCGTAATGGTGTATCGGTAGAGAAACTTGAGCACAACTTTTTTAAATGGCTTAAGGTATGAAAGGATCACTGTTTTCAATTGTTCTCACCACCCAAAAGTCTTTTTTTATCTAAAAACGGTTAAATGCAAGAATATGTTGTGTCTCACTTATGTGTTCTGATACAAAGTGGCTGCATTTGGCTTTATAAAATTTACTATTTTTTTCATATTAGATACTACAACAAGAAAATAAGAATTTTTTTAAACTAGAATACATGAAAATATGCATTTCTTTCACAGAAAATTCATAGAATTTCATCCGTTTTATCTCAATTTTAATTGCTTTTGATTGAGCTTTCTAACATATTTTTATTTATATTTCAGAAGATGTTTAACAATTTTCCAACGGGGTTCACGTCATGATATGCGAAAATCCATATAACTCGATCCAGGTTATAGCATGTCAGAATTTTTTTTAACTAGAATACATGAAAATATGCCTTTCTTTCACAGTAAATTCATAGAATTTCATCTGTTTTATCTCAATTTTTATTGCTTATGACTCTGAGCTTTCTAACATATTTTTATTTATATTTCAGAAGATGTTTAACAATTTTCCAAGGGGATTCACGTCATGATATGCGAAAATCCATATAACTCAATCCAGGTTATAGCATGTCACTTTTATTTCTTTATCTTATAGCCATTGTACTTTGAAATTTTAGCTAATTACATCATTGTACTTTCAGAATTCTTTTATTAGGATATTGTAGACTAAAAAACTAAATCATTAATAGCAATAAAGATTGCTTTGTATTTGAAAGAAAGTTTATATAGCGAGAGTTTTGTTTTCAAAGTATAATGCTATAATAGGAAGACATGAGAGTAGCTGAAGAAGGCAATGCTTATTTTGGTATTTAGGCGTGCTTTGTTTAAGAAAAGATGAAGAAGGCAGTTTTTTATATTGAGCATTATACTTTTAACAATATATCTAATTGTATTTGCTTAATATTGTTATATTTTAGTAGATCTTTTAAATTAAAATGGTGTCTGTTAAGAATTGAGTTTGTGTATTAGCTATGATATCTGATGTTACTAATAAATTGATACCAACCTTTTCATTTTTATATGTTTATATGATGACTTGAAACTAGGAAGGGATAAAAACCCGATCACGGACAGGATTTTATAGTCTTGGTGAGCTGAAGAACAGTTTAGGTGAGTTTCAGTCCCACACACACATTGGGTAATGTATCACCCCTAATTGAACTCCAATAACCAGAATAACAGACAAATTAGTAACCATTCTACACACATGTGTCGATTTTGCTTATTTGTCGTAATTTTGCATAAATAGTTCATTAAAAAGATCCAGGATCTTTCAGTATTAATGTTTAACTATTATATATGTTGGTGCTCAATTTTAAAGAGGTTTTACTGTGACAGTAAATCCTAGGGTTAGATTTGTCATGTGTAATTAGTCGTTGTTTAATCATATTATTAATCATTGTTTATATTTTTTGTTAGGTTAACTGATTGGACTACGGTATTTCAGGCAAGTTTGGAAGCTAAAGACATTCTAAATGCATGGCCAGAGGGTGAAGTGGGACGTATTTCCTGAGATTATGAAAGAACACACATAGACCATAGTAGTAAGCCTCGGCATAATGATAAAGGCTTGGTGATCACTAACCAAGTTGCGGCCTGGTAGATGCTTAGACCAAGAGGTATGGGAGAGGGGTTTATGTGCGGGGTCCTACGTGGCTTCACCACACCCCAAGGGAACACCGCCCCGGTTGGTGTGGTGAAGGTCAGGGTGGACCATTCCCAGCCAGAGCCCATGACCATGAGGCTGGACCTTCCAGGCCACCAGGTGGCGCTTGATGTATTTTTTTTTTCATTTTTGGGATATATGTACTGTATCTATGACACACTTTTATCTTTTGCTTGTTTATATTTTATTTGTTATGTTTACATTTAATGTTTCTGTTGAGTCATGCATGTTATACCAAATGGGAAGGAGTTGTCTCAGACAAATGTGGGGTCACCGTGTCCCCTCCACTTGTCTTGACCACCGGCGTGTTCACTGTTGCGCTACAACTCCAGAATGCGAAATCAATGACCTTTTTGTTCGAATTTGTACATGTGATACCGAGTACCAACCAAGCAATCTACCGTCTAAAGGGGTAAGTCTTTCTCCCTTGTTCTAAATAATTTTTGTACAACGGGGATGTTGTACGATTTTAAGTGTGGGGTGTGGATGGTCGAAAGAGTAGTTTTTGAAATTTTTGCAGAAATGACCAATTTTCAAATTTTTTTGCAACTTTTTCAAAATTTTTAATACATTGTAAGTTTGAAACGAATGGTTTGTGATTGTTTATAGCACTAGTATTTTTCAAGAGATACTATGTAGTTGTTACCATGCTATTAGTTTAGTCAAACAAGTTGAGTTTTAGGAGTTAGACGATTGGACTGTTTTAGGATTGGAATTTAGGAAGGAAATGTCAATCTGTGGCATTTGTTGTTCGAGCCGGTAGGTCCGAAAAGGGTGGCCTCGAAGAGGCATTTATGCACCTTACCACCTAAGATCGTCTGGTTTGGGATGGTATTTTCGAAAGCTCGTTACACGGACAGCATCGAAAGTCATGGACAATTCCTTAATGGCCTTTAGAATCTGAATGAGTAAGTACACTTCATTGTGGACAGAAAATTTGTAATCAAGGGTTCTCTAGAAAGCCATGAATTCCAAAGAACACTCTGATTAGGTTTTCATGAACTATTTCACTCTAACTCATAGGGCAATAAGCTTTGAAACTGAACACAGTCAAAAATTATTTGAGTCTTAGTTAGAATTTATTAAAAACTCTCTTGCTTGGGGACAAGCAAGGCACAAGTGTGTGGTGTTTGACAACGCCTAGTAATATCACATATTTTAGTCGTTGTCGAGCCCTATTCTTAGTGAAATTATATCATATATCGTGGTATTCTCACTTTTCGTGCCAGTACTTGTTTGGAAGAAAATAATGAAAATAGGGACTAAAAGCGTGCAAATTGGAGGAAGTTTGAAGGCAAAATCAGGAAAATACGTACGCGCGCCGCGGAAATCAAAAAGGCGCGATGCAGATCTAAGGCGGTGGAACAAATTCAAATGCCGATAAAACGGGAGAAGATTAGTACGCGCGCCGCTGAAACCATAAATGCGCGGCGCGGCTGCGGGAATTTTGCAACTATAAATAGAGGCTTTTTCAGCCGAAAACCCGAGCAAAACCCTGGTGAAAAATCGACCCCAAGTCTCTTGACTCCGTGATTAAGCTTCTGCAACTTCATATTTGGTATTTCTATGTTTTAAAATTTATTTTCATTTAGCTAGATAGTTAGAATTCAGTAGCTAGTATCTTTGGGAGTGACAACCACTGATATTAGGCTTTAGTTTATGTTTTTGAATCATTTGTTTACTGTTTGTACTCGTGGATCTGAGTTTGGTTTATGATAATCATTTGGTAACGAGTAATTGTGGTTTTTCGGTATTTTATGCTTGATATTGGATTGTGTTTGTTGTTGGATGTTTGGATGTTTCTATGACCTTGTTTGGACTGAATTCCTTTGCTGATTTCAGTAGCCAACTAGGGTTAGCCTTGTGGTTTTAACTTTAGCCAGTGACTGTTCAGTTGGACCTTAGTTATTGGTTTAGTTTATGCCTTGGTTTATGTTTGATTGTTTGCCTTTGTTTGCTTCTGAATTAGAGATGTACTTCTGATTTCAATAAGTGACTAGGTTTGTTTGGAGTTTAGTTTAAGTTTATGTTTGGTTTTGTTTGCTTCAGAATTAGAGATGTACTTCTGATTTCAGTAAGTGATTAGGTTTGTTTGATTGTTTGCCTTTTTCTGGGATTAGTAATCAAAAGCTTAGGAACTAAGTCCTCTGACTATAGCGTGACACTATAGTTGGTAATTTGTCACCTGACTTGACCACGTAACTCCTGCGGATCGACCCTGACTTCCACTGTGCTAAGTGAGTGTGTTAGGTATTTTTTATTTTTGACCGCATGACGACCGCTGCGATTTAATTAGGTCGAACCTTGTAAGATACACAGTGGTCACGTGTGGGTAAGCACGTGAGGGGAAAAGGAATTGAAGTAGGAAAGAATCATTGGAATGAGGAACCTGAATGAATCAAGCTTTAGTTTAGTAAAAGAATGTTGCATATGGATTGATGTGTTCTTTTACAAATGGTCACTTTCACATCTCCAAATGATGGTATTCACAGGAGACATGTATGATTAGGCCTAGTACCATTTTCTACATAGCCTTTTGCTTTGATTCCTTACTTTAACTTTTGATTTGTAAAAGGAGTTTGGGGGCGTAGAATACCAACAAAACAAAACAAAGACACCTTTTCTGGAATCCTAGGTTGCTCCTCATTCTTTCCACAAAGAAAAAGAGCTAAAAACCACCCAAACAAACAATTTTTTAACTTTTGAGTCAAACCCATTTGTAGCTAATGGCTAGCAGACCCACGTCTAGAGATAATAATCCGATTATTCTTAATTAAATTACTCTTTTTAAATGCCCACGCATTGCATACTCCGGTGCAAGATAGCCACTACATATTAAAAAAATATTTGGTTATTAAATAAATCATTGAAATTCGTTTAAAAAAAAGGGTGAAAAAAAACGCACATAGTTCCTGCGACACGGGTACTCATGTGGGTTCTTTTATCATCGTATAGTTTTGCTAATCCAAAATCTGATATTTTGGGGCATAATTCGCCATCTAACAAGATATTACTTGCTTTCACATCTCGATGCACAATTCTAGGCCGTGATTCTTCATGAAGATAAGCCAATCCTTTTGCTGTTCCTAAGCATATATTAAAACGTGTTGGCCAATCGACGCGCACATCCGTTTTCCCTGTAAGATATCAAGATGTTAAGATTCAGATTTGTATTCTTTTCCTTTTCCTTTTCTTTTCAAAAAATGAGAATTTTAATTACTAAAAGATAAAATAAAAGGTGTATAAGGATTTTTCCATACCAAAGAGTGCTTGATCGAGGCTTTTGTTTTCAAGATACTCATAAACAAGAAGTCGTCTAGCTCCTTCAATACAAGAACCGTGTAATTTCACAAGGTTCCAATGTTGGACAGATGAAATGGTTGAAATTTCAGTAATGAATTGACTTCTTCCATGGTGGGATGCTACTGAGAGTTGCTTCACAGCTACTACAGTTCCATCACTTAATGTCCCCTGTGACATATTAAAATGTTTTTATGATTTTTTTTTAGACAAATTTTTAATAGAAAATATGCACAAAAGTTAATAGATCAAACCTTGTAAACAGGTCCAAAACCACCCTCTCCAAGCAAATTTGAACGACTGAAATCTGCAGTTGCGCTTTTTAGTTCTGCATAGGTGTAAGTCTTTATTTTTGGGCCCATTCCAAGAATCTCTGCGAAAAATGAAAATGAAAAGTAAAGAAAAATGCTTAGAAAAAAATATGGGATCACCATTAACTGTGGAATGAAGAATGGAAAGAAACAATGGAATGGAATGGATTATTACATTCCATTATCATGTTTGGTTGGTTTGAAGGAATGGAATGTGTCATTCAAACATGTCTTTTGTTATGTAGAACTAAAAAAAACTAAATGAAATTAAACTGGTGAATAGAAAAAATGCTAATTTTATAAAAAAGTAACTTTAATCAAACAAAACAAAAACACTAAATAAATTGCATATAAGCATATTTTAGATATGATATAAACATATTTCTTAGTATAAGAAAGTTTATTTATCACTTCAAAGGATTTAAAAAATTAGATGCCATGAAATCTTTATATATAATTATAATCAAAATGTACATTTAGTTATTTCTAGAAAACAACAAAAATTAATTTAATTGAATTTTAATTTTAACAAAAATATTATTGTTATGGTAGATTTTATATATATATATATATATATATATATATAATATATAATATATTAATATATAATTATTATAACACATCATTCCAATATTCCAATCCATCAAGGAATGAAAAAAAAACCCTCCAAATCTACCCCGGAAAAGGATTGACATTCCATTCCTGTATGACAAACAAAAAGGATTTTTTTTGTTCTTTTCATTCAGCAATTACGCCCAATTCCATTCCCTCTTGAATTACTAAATACCAAATCCTCTAGGTAATAATTAATTAATTATCATAATTAATATAACTGTTACCTTCTTCTTCCCCATGTTTTGACCTTCTCCTTTTCATGTACAAACCAAAAATTAAGATCATAAGGCAGACAGATCCCACAGCAGCTATGATACCAATTATCATTCCAGTTTTATTTGAGCTACCCTTGACTTTGAAACCTGAGAAGAAGGAAAAATTAAAAATAAAAATCACTAGAATCAGAATGAAATAAAAGAACATAAATGAATTTCATGATTCTTACGAGGAGCAACTCTGATGGCAGAAATTAAAGGACCATAATCTCCCTGTTCAGGTATGCAGCAAGTCCCTTTTCCAGCCCAAAAAAGATGGATTTCAAGATGATTTTGTGTCACTGTAACATCAAAATTCTTTACAAGAGCTATTCCAACACCACCTGCTTCCTTTGATATATCAAAGTCCTTTTGTTCACGATGTCCCTGAACAAAATGTAAAAAGAAAATTTAAGGGCGTGTTTGGTTCGTGGATTCCGACGGAATCGGAATTCGAGATTCCATTCCATGGTTACAAATGGACGGAATTCAGTTCTGTCAGATTCCTTCACACCACTACTAACCTGGATGTAAATATCAAAGACACGTCTACCATGACCTTGCCACGTGTTCTTGCTTAAATTAAAGACAGTTTCCGCAAAGAAGAGGCTTATAGTATAAGGACCATCTTGTAGCCCTAAACCGTAGTATCTAAGGGAACCAGGAGACTTTCTAGAAGTTCTAAAAAGCTCAGGGTATCTTGTGTTATTGACTTCAATTCTGCTGGTTGCTATAAATGAGGGGTCATCTCTGTCAATTACAATACCGCCATTGCTGACAGCCCATTTTTCTTGAAATAAATAATAGGATGCGGGTCCCAGGGCTGTAGAGTTTTCTGTATCGAATTGTATGTCATTGGAGCTTAGTCCTGAACCGCCACATTTGATTGCAAAACTGGAATCTTTAGTAAGAAATAAAAAATCATTTTATAGTCAGAAAAAATAAGTTGGGAAGAAAATAGTGAAGGATGTGTAATGAAATAATGGATGACTTACAAGGTTGTGTTGTGTTCCTGTTGCAAGGATAGTCTCGTTGAAGACAATTTAATCCCGGGAAAATACTGCAAAAAAAAAAAAAAAAAAAAATTTAAAGAAAAAAGGGGCGACCAGCGACCTTGTTTGTTACCGTGGATCTTTGGTTCATCAAGGTTGGATCATTTATCAGATGCCACGTGTCAACTTATTGATTGGTCTTTTTATTTTTATTTTTGAACAAACTTGCCTAATTATAGATCAGACTTTATTTTTGTTTTAGATTTAAAATACAAAGATACCAAGATTAGTATTTTAGTTTGTTTTTATATTTAAATTGAATGTTGAGTTTCTTTTGGAATAATATATATGTTACATTAACAATTGCAACCCAAGTAAAAAAAATCCTTATTTCTCAAAACAGGAGAATTCATGCAGCAATTTTAAAAGATTAATCAAGAGAAAGAAAAGAAAACAACAAAGATCAAAATTAAATGATAGTACCAAATTTCAAATAGGAAAGAAATAAAAAGTCTCATATCACATCTGATTCTAAGTCTATTATGGGTATTAGAATTAAGATTAAAATGAAAATGCGATCAATTTGTGGAATCATTTTGTCCGTTTGTGTCCCTAAGTCCACTGCAACAAAAGAAATGAGGCAACTTCACTCGCCCACAAACCCTGCAACAACAATGTACAAAAAAGGAGAAGGTGAAAGAAATTACATAAATGACCCTAAGGAAGTGAATTATATTGTAACATTCAAAATCAAAATCAGTCGCCTTACTTGCAACGAATGATGACTGGAATAGGTTTGAGAGCCCTTGGTCCATTTCTTATTCCACGTTTATGAGGAGATGTCTGTATGATAAAATGGAAAACACATATCAAGTTTTGATTTTTTGGCTTTTTTCTCCAAACTATGTTATCTATATTGCATAATCAACCATTACAACGTAGCAGTATGTAATCATGTTGTAAAATTAGGGTTCAAGTGAAAGTGAAGTGAAATCCCTAATTGATTTTTCAATTCAAAGATGAATACAGTTACTGCGAATATTACATTGCCACAAAACCCTAAACCCTAAAACAACAGAGGTCGATATCAAGAACCCGAATCTCCCAAATGTTCAACTTAACGGCAATTGAATCTAATATGAAAAATGTAAAGTATATAGAGGTGATGAAAATATACAATTTTAGGGAAAATGAAAGGACTTTAAAGAAACTGGATATGTTCGATTTGAAAAATATACCTTCTTCTTAGGGACGGCCATGAGCTCCATAGATCCGCTGCCGATATGAAAACCGGACCCGAATTGATTATTGATGGTGTCTAGGTTTTTTTCGAATTCAGGCAAGACCAACGGTGGCAATATAGCTGATCGGCTTATCGCACTGTCGAGAGGCGGCGGATGCGCGATGGCGTGAGTCCACCTTGTGTAGGCCAATATACAGCAATTTTTGCTTTCACCGGCGATGCTTTTCGCCGCTGACATCCTAAACAACGCCATCGTTGTTCTACAGTAGTGAAGTTACGGTGTGCGTCTGCGGGCGCTAGAGAGTGGTTAGCGAAAAGAGTATGTATGTATGATCCTTTTGAACATCAGTACATCCTTTATACAAAGAAAAATTATGAATGGTTTTACTTATTTGTTCAAATTTATACTGATGTTTTTACAATTTTTTTGTTATAGCATTGTATGTTTAAAAAGTGAAGTATTTTAAAGGTCCGAGACCTAAAAGGAATCCAAAATCGTAATCAGAAAACCAAAGTCAGAACCATAACTAAAACAAAAAGAAAGATCAAAATCAGAAAAGAATCCTACAGTCGGATTTGGAATTTAATCTTCCTGATGATTTTTTGACTTTTAATTTTTTTTAAAACATCATCGAGTATAGACCGAGAAATGACAAACTCACAATCGATTTCCAAAAATGAAAACCACACAAATACAGATGCAATTTCAGATTCTAATATGCAATCTTCCCTTTTTCTTTATTTTACCTCACGGTGGTGATCTGTGCAGGTCGGAGGACAAGGAGACAGTAGTAGTAGCCGAATCGATCGACAAGCTTCAGATGGTCGACGATATCAATGGATCCGAATCGATCGATCACGATGGTGATCTATGCAGGTCGGAGATAGGCGGTTCGAGATCTAACAGAAGATCGAGAGTATGACAGATCCAGACTGAGATATGAGGCAAAAAGAACCACACCGGAGAGTATGAGAGGTCGAGAGTGACAGAAAGATGGAAACTTACGGGAGAAGTCGGTGTGATGTGCACAGGCGGTGAATCGGTGGTGGATCGACAATTAGAGGGAGAGAGGAGATGAGGGTGTGAGATTGTAGTAAGAGAGAGAGAGAGAGAGAGGGAGGGAGGGAGGGGGGGGGGGGGAGGGGGGAGAGACGTGATGCAGGAGGGAGGCGGGTGTTAGGGTTTTTTTGGGAGATTGCTGTTAGCTAGGTTTCTTTTGGGCAAGTGTGGGTTTCTTTTGGACGGATGGATCCGGTTTGGAATTGGTAAGAATGGACAAAATTAAGAGATTGAAAACGAATTTTTCTTTAAAGAAATAAGAATGTGCAAGGCACATGATGATGTTGGTAATAATGGACAAACTTGGAGTCAAACATTCATGATTGTGTCTAATTCAAAAACCAAATTGAATTTTAAATAGTCAATGAGATATTGTCCAGGACGATCGAGTTCTAGAAATGACTGGTGGGATTCCTCTTTCTTCAAACATGCATTGTTTATATTGAAAATATAACTATCGCACATATTAGAATAAGTAAAATATATATAGCTTATATCAGTGGTTTGTAATTATTTGCTGTTATCATGCTTATAAATTTCTTTTAAGTATGATAGTATAAAGTACAAGTTGGGGCTAGCCCACTTGGCTAACAAGGTGATTACTAACAAGGAGGTCATGGGTTCAAACATTGGCACTAACATAACAAGGAGTAGTTTAGGAATAGAAGTAGAATTTTTATAGCATGTCACTTTTATCTCAATTTTTATTTCTTTCACAGTAAATTCATAGAATTTCATCTGTTTTATCTCAATTTTTATTGCTTATGACTCTGAGCTTTCTAACATATTTTTATTTATATTTCAGAAGATGTTTAACAATTTTCCAAGGGGATTCACGTCATGATATGCGAAAATCCATATAACTCAATCCAGGTTATAGCATGTCACTTTTATTTCTTTATCTTATAGCCATTGTACTTTGAAATTTTAGCTAATTACATCATTGTACTTTCAGAATTCTTTTATTAGGATATTGTAGACTAAAAAACTAAATCATTAATAGCAATAAAGATTGCTTTGTATTTGAAAGAAAGTTTATATAGCGAGAGTTTTGTTTTCAAAGTATAATGCTATAATAGGAAGACATGAGAGTAGCTGAAGAAGGCAATGATTATTTTGGTATTTAGGCGTGCTTTGTTTAAGAAAAGATGAAGAAGGCAGTTTTTTATATTGAGCATTATACTTTTAACAATATATCTAATTGTATTTGCTTAATATTGTTATATTTTAGTAGATCTTTTAAATTAAAATGGTGTCTGTTAAGAATTGAGTTTGTGTATTAGCTATGATATCTAATGTTACTAATAAATTGATACCAACCTTTTCATTTTTATATGTTTATATGATGACTTGAAACTAGGAAGGGATAAAAACCCGATCACGGACAGGATTTTATAGTCTTGGTGAGCTGAAGAACAGTTTAGGTGAGTTTCAGTCCCACACACACATTGGGTAATGTATCACCCCTAATTGAACTCCAATAACCAGAATAACAGACAAATTAGTAACCATTCTACACACATGTGTCGATTTTGCTTATTTGTCGTAATTTTGCATAAATAGTTCATTAAAAAGATCCAGGATCTTTCAGTATTAATGTTTAACTATTATATATGTTGGTGCTCAATTTTAAAGAGGTTTTACTGTGACAGTAAATCCTAGGGTTAGATTTGTCATGTGTAATTAGTCGTTGTTTAATCATATTATTAATCATTGTTTATATTTTTTGTTAGGTTAACTGATTGGACTACGGTATTTCAGGCAAGTTTGGAAGCTAAAGACATTCTAAATGCATGGCCAGAGGGTGAAGTGGGACGTATTTCCTGAGATTATGAAAGAACACACATAGACCATAGTAGTAAGCCTCGGCATAATGATAAAGGCTTGGTGATCACTAACCAAGTTGCGGCCTGGTAGATGCTTAGACCAAGAGGTATGGGAGAGGGGTTTATGTGCGGGGTCATACGTGGCTTCACCACACCCCAAGGGAACACCGCCCCGGTTGGTGTGGTGAAGGTGAGGGGATGGTGATCAAGGGGTTGGAACCCCGTACTCTCTCACCTCTCTTTCTCTTTTCTTTACACACACACACACACACACACATATATATATATATATATATATATATATATATATATATATATACGTATATATATATATATATATATATATATATATATATATATATATATATATATATATATATATATATATATATATAAGTGAGGGAATACCATTTCCTAGGTGAGGGGTTAGTGAGGGGAAGGTGACGTGGCGCCTACGTGGCACCCCAACCCCTTGGGGTGAGGGGTTACCATATCTCTCAGTCTTATGTCGTGTTTGCGGGTCCTCAAATCAAAGCCGTTTAGTGGTAACATCATGGGTCATGCATGTACAACCAGGTATGTTTAGATCTCATGGGTGGTTTGTATTTGTGATCAATGGGCTGGAGGTTAAAAAATTGTCCTATTTATATCGAAGAAGTTTCTCATGGAAAACGGCTAGAGCTTCGAGTAAAGTAGGTTATAATTTCAAAAATATTTAGTCAGATAATTGAGCAACTTACATCTCCCATTTGTGTTTGACAAATAAAATTGTCAAATATCATCCTATTACATAATCAGGTTGAATTTTTAAAGAAATAATAAGAAATTAAAGTGGGATGATATCTCGAGGAATTACCAAAAGTATGTTGCTTTTTTTCTTTTTTCTAATTTTATCAAATCCAATGTTTCCGCTGCATCGCGCGGGTTGTAGCCCACTAGTTAATATCTATTTGTTGTTTATATTTATTTTTTTAGTGCTTGTGACTTCTAATATTAACACATTGAAATAGGAGATCACTATAATATTATGAATTTTTGGGGAATGGCATTATAACATGCCAAGTATCTAGCGTAGAAGCTCTCTAAGATACACGAAACGTATAAGTCAAAAATATAAGTTTGACTACTGGAGTTGACTCAATATAAAATGGGTCGTTAGTCGTCAAATAAATTTATTTGCTATATCTGTTTCACAAATTTCAAGAAAAATATTATTTGTTAAGAACTTAAGATATACTTGTTATGATTTGGGCCGTTATGTATAATTGGGCCGACAACTATTTCTCTGTTTTCGACTTCTCATCAACGCAGATGGATATTTATAATGGGTTTTGGAACGCGGGCCTCGAATTGCACATATACAACTAGAGGTGCATAAATCGGATTTTTTTTCAAAACCGGATCGGATTTAGTCAATAAAGTCAAAACCGGTTTGGACCAAAACCGGATCGGATTTGAAACTGGTTTCTACCAAAAATCATACTCAAAATCGGATTTGGTCAACGTGGTCAAAACCGGTTTACATACCGGTTTAACAAACCTAAACCGGTTCGGCCAAAACGGGTTTTAAATTTCATATATCCAACCGGTTCGAATCAAATCGGTTTGAAAGAAATCGGGTCGGTTTGAGAGAAACCGATTTTAAAACCGGATCGGAACAGATTGAAAACTGGATTCGGATCATAAACCGGTTTTTTTTTGTGCACCTCTATATACAGCGGTTAAAAAAACTCGATCTCGCTTATAAAATGTTAGCCGGTTTGACAAGGCTATGTGATTTATAAAGGGGACCGGTTATTTAAAATCGGTCAAAGGCTTGTGCTCGGTTAAAAGAGTTTAAAAAGAGTGCTTTTTAATTGCTAATTGTTTTTTAGTGAAATTACCTTATATATTAAAAACCGTAGGTTTTCTAGAAGATTTGGCAGGGTGGGTGGGTTTTACAAGTTTTTAGCGGGGTGCCTCCTTTTTACGAATCTCTTATCGACATCTGCTACACAGATGTCTTCTTCACCTTCTCTTCCGCCATGCCAAGCGTTCTTCTCTCGACAGCTATCTCTCTCCACCACCATCACCTTATCCTCTTCTTCCCTTGAATAACGAAAAGCTTCTCCCCTCCTCCCTCAGGTCGTGCCTCTTTCTTTCTTCTTTTCTTTGTTCGGTAAACCCACAACAAATTGACTTCAACTTCTGGGTTTCAATCCTCTTTTGTAGATGTGATTTTTTTAATGTGTTCATTGCTTTCATGTATACCGACTTGCGGAATTGATTTTTGATTTTTTGCAGGATAAGCTTCAAAACTTGGCGGGACAGCACTTAGATGTTCTCGACAGTTTGAGTCCAATAGTTAGGAAGAGAATCTGGCTCGGATTTGGTATTTTCCATACTGGTATTGAAGGTAACTATCTCATCTGATTCCATTCCGAGTTTAGTCGATTTGTTACACAAAATTTTCTCGATTTGAAGACACGAATTCAAAATATTTTTCAAACATGCTTCTAATTTCTTTCTTTTTGAACACTTTGATCTTCTAGAGTGCTGCATAATTGGAAAAACGCAAGGGAAAATTTCACAAAGGAGCTCGATTTTGTTTGTGCTGATGTGGTACGTCTTTCCATCTCTACACACTTCGTTTTATTAGGCGTTTGATTCGCCGGATTAAATGGGATTTGGTATTTTCCATACTGGTATTGAAGGTAACTATCTCATCTAATTCCATTCCGAGTTTAGTCGATTTGTTACACAAAATTTTCTCGATTTGAAGAGACGAATTCAAAATATTTTTCAAACATGCTTCTAATTTCTTTCTTTTTGAACACTTTGATCTTCTAGAGTGCTGCATAATTGGAAAAACGCAAGGGAAAATTTCACAAAGGAGCTCGATTTTGTTTGTGCTGATGTGGTACGTCTTTCCATATCTACACACTTCGTTTTATCAGGCGTATGATTCGCCAGATTAAATGGGATTGTGCCGGAATCGGATTTCAGTTCCATTACAATCGGATCCGGCGTCTGGTTTCAAATCGGATTGAATTCGGTTAGGATTCACAAAATCCTTTCACCAATTACTCACACGATTCTATTACATTTCCTGGCAATCAACTGCTTCATAAATTCAATTCCTTCTTATCGTTGATTGATTCCAATTCCTTCCAAAAAGATTCTACTAACCACATAGAAATTTGTTTCAGATAATGCTAATAATTGCAGATTTCATACTCGTATGGCTTCCTGCTCCTACTGTTTCTCTTAGACCCCCGGTTGCTGTCAGTGCTGGAATAGTCGCCAAATACTTCTCTGGATGTCCCGATAATGCATTTCAGGTTGTTGATTTTTTTTGTTATAAATTTCAACTTTTACTAAGAGTAAATTACAGTTTTGGTCCCTGTGATTTACACCAAATTACAGTTTAGGTCCCCGTTTAAAAATCTTGCATTTGTGGTCACTGTGGTTTTCAAATCTTTCACTTTTGTTCCCAGTGCTTTCTAAATCTTTCAATTGCGGTCCCTATTGTTTGCACAAACAATAACAGAGGGAGGGACCAAAAGTGAAAGATTTAGAAACCACAGAGACCAAAAGTGAAAGATTTGAAAACCACAGGGAGCATCAGTGTAAAATTTTCAAAACAAGGACCAAAACTGTGATTTGGTGTAAACCACAGGGACCACAATTGTAATTTAACTCTTTTACTAATTTATTCTCGTGCTAGAAGAATAATCCTTTTTGCACAAACTTGTATAGACTTTTCTGTTGTGAGGTTTTCTGGTTGGTGAATTGACTATTTTGCCCTTCATATACAGGTTGCTTTGGCTGATACATCCTATTCATTCTTGCAGAGAATCGGAGCCATAGTGGTATGTTTTTGTAATGTTGTATTTTTTTTAAATATTTTATGGAATTAATTATTTTCCTGAAATTATTAAGCTTTAAATATTTTGATTTGGTTTTTTCAGCTTAATGGGGCGAAAGTTTTTTGTGTTTGAACCGGTGCGTCTCTTGTAAGTCATCATAAATTTGTTCCAAGAGTAAATGCTTGGACGAGATCTTATTTCTATTTTGTTTAGTGCAATTATATATGGAGTCACTAATTCAGTTATTTAATTAGTACAATTTGTTGAATGGTTTTTAATCCAATTATTATAGTTTTTTACAATTGTCGCAGTTTTGCTTGGTATTAGTAAGTAGAATTTTAGAAGTACAATGTTGTAATAAGAAGAAATGAGAGTAGGATGTTATTATAAACGAACTAATAAAAGTATGTTGCTATTTCTTGCATTTGACTTAATGGAATTCTTTCGACATAAGGATTCAGGGTCATTTTCAACACGATGTTTGGACTAAGTTGAAACTTTTGGATGGCAATTTCTTCAAGGTTTCTCCTTGGATGTTTTAACAGCCTACTAGCAACAATACGGGTATAATAGCTTATATACATTTATATTTAAATATGGGGTTTAGATAAAGAATTAAAATAAAGAATGTACCTGGTTATTTTCTATTTATTGAAATCTTTTATAGACATATGCTTCAGAAGTGTGTCGGGAGGAATACCGAGCTTTGGCACTCTCAATTGTAACATCTTTATTCTAAATTTTTATATTTATTTGAGAATTTAATAATTTATTCACGTTAATACCTCTCGAGGAATTGGCTTAATTATTGGTCCTGCTATTGGAGGGTTTTTTGCACAGGTACAATGTTAAAAGTATTTTAGTGAATTCTATTAAGACATAGTATTTTGAAATATCTACCCAATTATAGCAATGGCAATCTCTTTGTATTAGGGTGATATTGCTATAATTGGGTGGATTTTTCAAAGTACAATGCTGCAATAGGAATAAATGAAAGTAAGATGCTATAACTAACAAATCAATGGAAGTACGTTGCTATTTCTTGCATTTAACCCTTGTCTTTATGGAACATGTATTGAAATGAATATAGACCATAACCCATGTTTGATTTTCATATTTAAAAGGTCACTTACAACAAATAGTTATGTCTTTCGTAATATTCTAAGATATTTTTACGGTGTTCCCATTTTATTCTCTTCAGCCTGCTGAGAAATACCCACAGTTTTTTTCTAAAAAATCTTTAATTGGAAGGTACTTACATTTTTTTTCTGAAAAATATTTATTTGGAAGGTACTTACATTACTGGTTTATCGTTTATCTTTTATTTTTTATTTTTTTATCATTTGTAATAATATCATTACATGTTGCAGGTTTCCTTAATTTCTACCATGTCTTATTACATCCATCTACTTATTGGCCGTAATTAATCCAAATTGGTGGCTTCCTGTAAGTATGTAGTTATCTTTTTTTCGTTTATCTTATACTTTTGGGGAAAAAATTCATAATAAAATGAAACCTCAATAAAGTAACAAATACGCTTTGCTTCTGAAGGAAACACCGCACATACATCGTGCAATTGAACTAGAAGCTTCTGAATGTTTACTTGGTCAAAATGAGGTCAAAGTACAAAAAATCTCTTCATTTGCTTTATTGAAAAATTGGCCATTGATGTCTATCTGATCATACGCTAATTAATCATATAATAGCAACGCACTCACGGCTCTTATATTTACTTCATTGATACTAATAACCACTTTTTCCAGGAAGGTTTGACATGAGACTTGAAGATCAAGAAATTTCAAGCTCGCATCTCACTTTTGTTGATACTGAGGTTGGTGAGTTCAATTTAAAGAATGTTGACAGTAAAAGTTTATTGCCTCCCTGATAGTTATGAAGTCAATGATCCTTCACTTGATGATATTCGCGACGTCCTCAATCCAAGGTTTTCTTTTAAATAAATTCATTTTTTTGTTGACTTTCCATTTCCATTTAATTACCATACTTATGATGGTTATTATGATGTCACCAGGTTTAGCAAAGACCAAGTTTTGCAACCTGATAAAAATCAACAATGCTCAGTTGCGGTTGATGCTTCTGATGATCTCATGTTTCCAGGTAACAAAAACGGTTCATTTCGATCTATATTCCATGTCTTTAATCTTCAATCTCCAATCGATCTGTTCTTATGTTGTTGAATGTTTTCTCAGAGAAAATCCTTCAAGGTTAATTACCAAATCTTTTCTCTCATTGGCACCTCCTCGAACATTGCCTTCTGAAGACAAGTTCGGACCTTTTTCTTTAGGAGAAGCAACCCTACCACCGCATCAAGTGAGTTTTTTCTGAAAAACTTTTTTTTTGTTTTCACTCTGTTTGATTTTAGAGTTGACTATATGGTGTAACTTTTTGTTTAAACCAGCAGCCAATGTATATTTTTTTCGGGCGACAAAGACTCATGGAGACAACAATGGTGAAGAAGATGAACATGTTCATCTCAATTTGAAGCTATACAAGGTTTTTCTTTTCCCAATTTCTATGGTGTTTATTTTTTATTTTTGCTTTTGTTCGTAAAGTTTCTTTTTGTTAATTTTCAATTCAAATGTCTTTTTTCTTAGTTCTTTTAATCTTAATTATTTTTTAGTAGGAACATATAATCTCTTTTGTAAATTTTCAGTAAAGAATATTACAGCATTTAGATGTGATGCAACGACTATGTAGGTATATTGAAAATGTTGAATGGATTGCATCTGAAAGTCTGAATAAGCTTTGGTGAAGAACACAAATATGATTATTGCAATTTCTATCTCACTGTCCATTTTTGTGGTGTATATGATCCAAAATTTTAACACCTAAAACATTGATATCCATCTTTTGCTATATATTTATTTCCATAAATACATACTTTGAATTTTGAAGATTGACCGCAGATCATGCTGAAATGCAGGTTATTTAAGTTGTGGAATCAGGGTCGTTCTTTTACTAGGTGGATTTTTTTAAAATGCATGGGAAATTTCAGTATATTAGATACGTGGGACCAAAAAAGAAAAAATATGCTAAAGTCAGGGACTAAATTTAAAATATCCTCTTCGAGGTTTTATAGTAGCTGTGCTTATGAATGTTTTTGGGACAATCAAATGTAACTAAAAAACATTTTTTTTTCTATTTATGTGATTGAGCAGGTTATCTCTTTAACTAACTTTTATATGCATTGCTTCATTGATTTTCCAGGCTATGTAAGGTACCTGAGGCTGCTAATAGAATAAGATTTTTGAATGAAATTTCTTTGATTATCCCCTCACCCTTGAAAATTGAGAGTAACCTTCACCCCTCTTGAACTTTACTTAAGTGACCTTTGGGTAATGGTGGTTTTCTTACAGTAATGTGGATACGTTTTGAATGCAGGGCATGTTCCTCAAAATAGGAAAAGAAGCATACTCTTTCCCATATTACCCTGGTTTATTTTTAAAGAAAATTAGGCTATGGAGTTGTTAATTTGGTTGACTCTAGCACATGATCTCCCATTTTTATCAAAGGTAATTACTTCTTTTCTATTTTTAAATAACAATTACATAAAAGCAATACTTTTAAAAGCCAAAAAAAATTCAAATACAATGTCTCACCAGGACCCGTGCGGAGCACGAGAAGAAACTAGTTATATTTATGGACGGTAGTCTTTAAAAACTTTTCATCTTAAGCATAGTTATTGGACATTTCTCATATATAATCACAGCCTTTTAAGGTTTTTATTCACACTTTCTTAACATTGTTGTTCAGCTTCGCTTGCTCACTTCCCCACCTTCATTCCCCCAATCTCCCTCTATCCTCCACGCCTTAACACTATGTTCTTGAATGTAAAAATTAAGGGAGGGGATGAAAGGGAGGGGAGGGGAAGAAAGAGAATGATGTGTAAGAAGAAAAAGTAAAGATAAAGAAAATGGAACATTATTATTATTTTTTATTAATGATCTTATATAAATTCTTGTTTTGCTGCTATCGTTGTAATGATATGAAATTGGTGATTACCCGAGTTTTATTACAAAAGTGTAAATGTTTTAGGGGCTTATTTTTAAGGAAATAAGCCCACAACCAATGCATTATTAATGCTGTCGATCATCTCTGGTAACCCATGTCTGTTTTTGTGTGCCGTATATAGTTGATGCATGTCGTTGGTACTTGGCTTAAGTAAATATCGTTTACTGTAAACCAACATGATAGCCTTTGCAAACTTATAAAGTGTCTTCCGTAACGTTCTTTCAGACATATGTATGTACTCATCCCACGCGTCACCTCCTAAACTCATGCCTAATTGTCGTACTGCCGATGTGCATTTCTATATTGACGAAAACCCCTTTACACCTCTTGCATCCCACCGTTGTTGGAAATAATCGTATCGTGATTCCAAATCGGCAACAATGCATAAAAACAATTGTTTACTCATTCGGAACCTTCGTCAGAACTTAAATGTGTAGACGGCGTAAATGGGTGTTTTGAAATTTACAGTTCTTGAAATCGTGCGGCTTCACAAACCCTTCCCAACCCGCACCCCGCAATCACCACCCAAATGAACAATCTATCCACACGAGATTTTGGGTCCATGTCAGAACATGCGTACCGCGGGTTGACCACTCTCTTAAACTAATATTAATACACTTATAATCCAAATATATTTATAATATATAAATACATCTAATAATATTAAAAAATTATTAATAATTAAAAAAGTGTACTTCATATATGCTCGTCACCATGCATGTATTAAATAAAGTAAAACTTAATTATAGTTCATATATGCTAGTCACTATACATGTGTATTAAATAAAGTAAAACTTGTGATGTGTCTCAAAGTTACACGCGTCGATGTATAAAATCGGTGGGGGTACGTATGTGAGGTTGAGTGAGTCAAGTTCATTTTCGAAAGAGACAACATGGATAGAGATAAAGGCACAGGGATTCTCGCTCTAAATTTTCAATCTCTAACATCTCCCTTCCATTTTTCTTTCTGTAACTAGTTTCTTTTATAAGATATACACCGGAATTCTCTCCGATTCATTTGCCCAATTCTAGGGCTTTTTTACCTCTTCAAGTCTCTCTGCCGGTAACACCCTACTTACAGATTCATTGTTTTTAATTTTATATGATTGTACTTGTCCTCGGTGTTTATGCATGTTTAATTCCTTCCATTCTTCACCAATTTCGTTTTCTGTGGGGTTTATTTATGTGCATGCTATTGATAAACACTTGTTACTTCTAGTAGAATTGGGTGTATGATGCTTTAATTCGAGTTTCGGTTTCCAATTTTGAAATTCCTAGATTCAGTTATTGAGAATTGTGCTTGCAATATAGTGTTTAATCCCATTTGATTAAAAAGCAGACTTTTACTTTACAGAATTGATCCTATTTTAATTTGGGCATGTCGTTAAAGGTGGATAATATACAGATTTTTTCTGCATCTAAGAAGTTTTCATACGGAAACGTGAAAGTAGTATGGGGGTGGTACAATTGGACCCTTGATGTATTGTGTTTCAGAATTTAGGGGTGCTATTAATTGATAAAATTGAAAACCTTGAAGAAGATATATCATACTAATATTTTACCATTACTTTCAACCCCCATTTCCTGAAAGGTTCTTTATTTTATTGTATCGATTATCTATTATACAATTGAAATGATTTGTTTTTCGAAGTGGAAAGATAGTGGGTTTTGGAAACGACATATCTTATTGTATTCGATGATTGGTATGTGGTTATTTATATGGTAGTTTAGAAACTTGAATTGGGATTTTTATAATTATATATATATATACGCTTATTATCAATAATCTAATCACAGGTAAAGCTTGCTGGCAAATTGCATCAACTCCAGGTCCACCACTGCCATGCGAGCAAATTCACATGATTCATCTTCACCAGAACAATCATTAGACAGGGACACTCAGTCTGATGAAGTTTTAAGTGAAGAAGAAGATGATGTCAGCAAAGAAACACATAATAATGTCTCATATTTTCCTTCAGGTGATTTCCATTTACTCCATGTGATTTGCTTTTATTACATAAATCATCTTGCTTTTGAAATTTTAATCATATAGTAAGAGGTGTTATCTAGACTTGCATTCCTTTATATCTATGATTAAATATCAGGGCATATTTGGGTCGTGGATTCCGGCGGAATTGGAATTCGTGATTCCATTCCGTACTTCCATGACATGTTACATTGCCGAATTCATGGAAATTCATTCCACCATTCTTTATTAGGATGTTCTGTTGACTTCACTTTGGACTATATTTCTTCATTATAAATGTAAATTGACTCATTTACCCCTCAACCTCAGATACCTATGAACAAGGACACCAAAGTTTTCAACAAGGGGGACCCAACATACTTCCAAGGAATGAAGAAACCCTTTCACAGCCACCACAACTGGAGCTCGTAAACCCCTCAGTTGTAAGCTTTTCCCACTTCATCTCCCTGGAATCACCAATTCCCTTCAACATCGGTATCACTAATTCCGATCTTTTGTAGGCTTGCGGTTCAAATCCTTATTATGATCCGTACTACGGTGGGATGATGGCAGCTTATAGTCAACATCTGGTAAGAATCTTGGTATCATTATTTTGATGAATTTGAATTCGAATCAAATTTTGATGATTTCTTTCTTTTTTTTTTTTTTTTTTTTGAAAGATTCATCCTCAGTTTCTTGAAGTGAATCAAGTGAGAATGCCATTGCCACTTGAAATGGCACAAGAGCCTGTTTATGTGAATGCTAAACAATATCATGCAATATTAAGGCGAAGACAATCGCGTGCAAAAGCTGAACTTGAAAAGAAACTTATAAAAGACAGAAAGGTTAGAATGCAATGTAATTATAAATTTAATTTTTTCTTGAAAAGAAACTTAAAAATAATATCTAATTTTTTCTTACCGTACAGCCTTATCTCCATGAATCAAGGCATCAACATGCCATGAGAAGAGTGAGAAGTTCCGGTGGTCGTTTTGCAAAAAAAACCGAAACCGAAACTTCAAAACACGCAACCGACGACAAAACCACATCACCGCCACCTTCTTCAACTCTAAAGCGCGTGCGATCAGAACCCGCGGTCAGTTTCGGGACCCACCAAGAACCGAGGGGCGGAATGGTAAATTCATGCAACAGCGGGGCCCGGTACGACAACCAAGAAAGTTTTCAGGGATCATCGTATCAGTTTCAGAATTCGGACATAAGTGAAGGAGGCGGTTCTTTAGGGCAGCAATGGGCAACAATTCCATCCAATCAAAATTCACAAAGGGCGGTTGCCATGAAATGATTGTTTTTTATCATGGCTGGCAAATCATTCTTGGCTGTTTTTGTGGGGTTTTTAGTGGGATGTTTTTACTTATCTTTTGGATTCTTTTTTAGTGGTATGTACAAAATATAATGTTGTTAATGAGGTTTAGGGTATTGTGGAGCCATTAAGAAGCTTTTAGAAAGGTTGGCCCGATCTTCATTTTGTTTTAGAATTTATATTTGTTGTTAAATGTTTTTGTTTGGTAATGTTGGTGTCTCTTTTTGAATTCTTGGTTTGTGTCGAGATCGTTGGTCACATACACGATAATTAATTTAATAGTCCTAGAGGCCATAACATTGGTTTTGGGTTGTATATTTGCTATGGTAAAAAGTTTACTAGTTACAAGTCATTGTAATGTCTCATTGTAAATTGTGTCTCAAATCTATATCAATAGTCGCATTGTAAGCATATAGTTTTATTATATATTAGTACTGTCTTTTAGTTAAATGTCTCGAGACCAATCAAATGGGGAATGTGTAGATTTCTTAATATTTCAAATAAATTTGTGTTATTAATGAGACCACACTCCGTACACACCACAAGAACTGTTTAGTCAATTAGAAACTTGAAGTTTTAAAGGAAATTGTTAGCTTGGTGTTATCTTACTCGGGCTCGGGTGAGACTTTTTGGGGAGAGTCCATGTTAGTGGCTTGTTATCCATTAGATAGAGGCTTGAAATAAAACAACCCTATATGAGCTTTGGTTCAAAAAAACTCCAAACTTGAGGTATTTTAGAGTGTGTGGTTGTTGGAGGGTTGTAAAATTTCTCACACCCAAAAATAAAAATTTAGGGGAGAGAGGGAATCAGTTTTGTATTTGAATTTATGCAAAACATTTTAATGTATATTGGTTTAATGTAACAGAACCAAAAGATTCGGTTTTGGTTAACACCATCACATGATTTATATTTGATGCAATGCAGTTTTCATTAATCTGAAGGCCTAAGGACCTAATCCACTAGGTTAGTGACACGCTAAATATATATGTTCTGAATGATGTTGCTCGACCAGAAATGCAACAGGTCTAGGAAAAAAGTTTGTATTTTCAAACTGTTCGGTCCCAAATTTTAGTTGCACTTAGTGGAAGGATCAAGGAATGTAATACGGTTCCAATAACCATATTGTTACATTATTAAAAAGGGTTAAATGAACTTGAAAGATACGATACATCAAAAGACGTAGCTTTTTAGAAGGAGGCGATTGATGACGAAATGTCTTCAATTTTTGAAAATAATAGTTAGGTGTTATCATATTTGCCACTAGGTTTTGAACCTCTTGGTTGCTAATGGATCTTCAAGATGAAAATGAAGGTTAATAGGTTGACTAATACTTTTAGGTTCCACTAGTTTCTAAGGGTTTAGGAAAAAACCAATATAGACTACTTTGATACTTATTACCATAACACACATTTCTATCATCATATTGTTGATTGACTTAATGATTATACAAGTTCTAGTTATTCATCAAATGGAAGTCAAGACAACATTTATATATGGTTATCTTTAGGAATAAGCTTTACATGAAACAACCATAATGCTTTTTTATTCTGAAAATGAGCATAAGGTTTGTGAACTTGTAGAATCGGTGTATATGATGAAGCATTCAACCAATTCAATGACATTAAATATTTTATGTGTTATTTTGTCAAATGATTTAGCTTTAAACTAATTTGAAAAATGTGCGTATTGATAAAATATGGTAAAAACCAATTGGAAAGTATAAACCAATTGCATTAATTTTAATTCATTTTGATAATGTTGCTACATTGTCTAACGAATATACCCACGTTTATAATGGAAAGTATAAACACTTGGGTGTTAGACATAACATGATTAGGGGTTAATCGTGAATGGTGTAATTTCTGTTGAGCTTGTTCGAACACAACAACCTTTAGCATACCATTTGATTAAAAGTCTGGCCTCAGAGTGTTGGATTAGGTGTCTAAGCCATGACTTTATATTTATATTTATCTTGTTAATTGAAGCAAAGTCCATTTGGGTTGCCCTCATAGCTGGAGGTCAGGATAGAGTTCAGTAGAGTAAAAGGTTGATTTATTAATTGTGTAATAAATCAATAGAATTAATTAAATGGTTTATTAATATATTTAAGTGTTAATATATTAATTAGAAACTATAATAATTAATTGAGATTTAATCTAGAATTAAATGGATTTAATTTAGTGATTAAATTAATTAATTAAAAGTGTGAGGACTAGTTTGTATTTATTCAATAGTTGAATAACTGGCAAAGAGAAGTCCAGGGGCCAAAAGTGGCGCCACCCTTGGAGGCTTCTCTAGGGTTGGCGAAAACCCTAATTAGGGTTTAGGGATCTGGTCCAAGTGATCAACAGGCTTGCCCACTTGGAGGCTCCTTAGGGTTTCAGGTGTAACCCTAGGAGGCTATAAAAGGAACCCTCTGGCTCCCCATTATTCACGCCAACTTGAACCCAGATTTACTCTGCTGGACTGTCTTCTCCATTGCTTTGGGTGTGACTTGCATTTGAGGCAGGATACTTTTGCTGCTAGCTTCAAAAACAAGATCAAAAGGTTGGTTTTTCTCAGTTTTGATCTTTAGTAATTATTGTTGGCCTTTAGATATTAGTTTATTATCTTCATAGAAGAAAACATAAATCTTTCTACGGTTGCATGTGAACCATAGGTATTTTGTGTTCATTGTTTGCCAGAAAACCCTTCAGTGGTATCAGAGCTATGGCTTGTTTTCTTGTGTTTGATATAAACTGCATAAATTGTTTGTGCCATGAGTGTTTTTGCGAAAAACACTTCTTGGAATGGCTTTTGGTCGAAATCATGGCTAGGGTTTCCTAACCCTAGCCGCCACCCTTTGTTTCCCCTTTGATTTGCTTGCCTTGTTTAGTTGGTTGTTATTTTTGGTAGTTTACTAAATTGAATAACTGGAACCCTAATTGCCTTGCATGCAAATTTTGACCTACTAGGTTTCTAGATAGAAAATTAATTTGATTAATTTATAATATCTATCTTAGATTTAATTAATTTAATTAATTGTTAATTAAAAGATAAATTAAATCAGCTTAAAGAATTAATTAAAATTTTCGAAAAATAGAAATAAATTTGTGAAAATTCTTAGAAAATTAATTCTAAAATATTTTAATAAGATTAAAATATATCTTATATATTTATTATTAAAATTTAATTATTTATATATAAGAAAATTGGTTAGTCTTACCGCAAGTAGGCCTCAATCACAAAAATGTCCTATAAAGAGGGTATAAGGCGACTGCTTATAAAATGGCAGTCTAATGGGTATCCACTCTTAACCACCGCTCTCCTGGTCAGTCGAGTGTCGTTAGCCAAATGAGTTTGATAGAACCGCTAAGCCTCTTAAAAGTATAATGCTATAATTGAAAGTACTAGAACCTTAAACAAAACCCAATCTAGTTACTTTAGGATAAAAATGTGAATTGGTGTTAATCCATGGAATTGCACATTGCACCTTGTGGAACGTTGGTGGAGCGTGTGTGGTTTACCGGCACGCCAACAGGGGTCCGCAAGGAGTTGCAATGGGTTTCTCGATTTTGTCATTATTAACGGAGCGTGTGTGGTTAACCGGCATGTTAATTAGAGATAACAATTGACTTCGAGAGTACCGAGCTAATTTGCATGGTTATTCACACCCGGTTTGTGATCCTTGGCATCCCAGTCACAAACAGTGGGGCACATCCGAGACTAAACATGCCATTGAATAGTTCAATGTGTCTCAACAGATCTAGGAATTTCATAAGATGAAATTGATAAGTGTATTATCTACCTTAATGCCCATTATGTTGTGATTACGGCATCCCTCTTCACACCATAGTTGGGGCATTTTGGGTCCTAGCCTTAATAAATAATATATTGGGTAATTATTTAAAAGGATAAATTAAACTAATAAATTCTGTGTATTGTAGATGTCTGAATCAAGTGTCTATTCTCCTCCCTCTCCTCCTTCACCCATTTCTTAGAGCATCAGAAAGCACCTGCTAAATATGGAAAGGCTGATTGGCCTGAATTATATGGTATGGCTTCATAAATAGAGAATAGTTCTCTGTTTTGCTAGCAAGCCATATCTGACTGAGTGTCCGCTCCCCAAAGCATGACATCACACAGTGACTTGTGATGAGCATGACTCCTTGATTGTTAAGTCAAGGAAAGTTTGTTGCCTAATACTATTAATCATTGACCCCGAGTTCTGCAGGAATTTAGAATTCCTGGGGTCAGATAAGTTAACACAGCTAGTTGTGGAAAGGTTCCATGAACTGGTTGAGAAAGGACGAGCTAAGATCTTCAAAGAGTTTGAAGTGTGCAGGAAGTAGCACCAGTTCACATGTTCTCAAGACTGAGAGACACACAGGTGAACTGTATAAATTTGGTTCCCTTTTCGATCGGGAGTTAAAGCATTAGCTCGACTCGCTGATCCGTTCATCCTAATGTACAAGAAGGGAAACCAGATAAGACAATCGTGGATATGCATTCAATGTTGACTCTGTATGAGTCGTTCATAGAGAAGCATAGTTCCATTGATTCAGCTGCTTTAGGATTGAGTCCAGTAATAGGACACATCAAGAAATGATCCAGATCGTCTAGACCGGTTCCTCGATGGTTCAAACTGGGAATCCACACGGTGGGACACAGTCACGGAAAGATTGGAAAATGCTCCGAAGCCGAACAGTTTGGCAACTCAGGAATATCTTAAAACTCAGAACACCTGATCCTTAGTTCCTTGATACAGGATGTGTTTCTCACATTTGCTCTGTATGCATGGACTCTGTAGGATGTGGGATGTTGTTGCATAGGAGCATATTCAGATTGGATCTGAAGCTCATGCAGTTTTAGAGTTTAGTTAGATGGTGAAATCATGTTATTAGCTTATCAGATGCGTATGAAATTGTCTATCATATAATACATTGTTCAAGGATTTTGTTTTAATAAAATTGTCAATTTTCTTTTAACACATGTTGTTTGAAATATCCTTGAAATGTTATATGATTGTGTTGAATGCATGATTAGTAATAACTTGAATATTGATACATCCAAAGTGTTTGGATTTTAGGAATTATGCTCCTTATGATTGTTACAGTGAATATTATAAGAATCAATTCAACCAAAGGTCCAGTTGGACAGGACTTTGGAATCATTTGACTTAGAGTCACATGATGAATTGAGTTCTTAATGTGTTAAGAAATGAATCAACCAAAGATCCAGTTAGACAGGACTTTGGAATCATTTGACTTAGAGTCAGATGATGATTAAGTTCTTTATAAAGCACATGTGGCAAGAAATGAATCACCCAAAGATCCAAAGGATAGGATTTTGGAATCAGTTGACTTAGAGTCAACTGAAGATTGCAAGTCTTAAACAGAATTAACAAAGTCATAAGTTTACATAGAGATGTAAAAGAGATTAAGATTAGAAGCAACAAACACATCAGTTGCTGTGTATTGCTCGAATCTACAAATTGAACACAATTGGTTGTACTTCACGATATTTGTCATTCGGTATGACGAATATGACTTCGCTTATCAGAATAAGCGATTGGATTGAATCCTTGAATAGTTCAAGGACTTCAAAGGAAGTACAAGACCCACAGAACCTGAGTGACAAAATAAACTGGGAAAATGTTTCACAGTTTATTCCCTTCCAAGAACATTAATAGTTATAATGTGTCTTAGGGAAGATGATGGAGCGTTGGTCGAAACAGTTCGATCCTCGATGTATGAGATACATTGCCAATTGGTTTCTGATACATTGAATACTAAACCAGTCAGACCATATTCCAACCACATCCTTCGATTAAGTAGGTTTTGCAGACACTGTCTAAAATGTAAAGCTGGGATTGTCCCAATTGTACATTAAAGGTCCAGGGTCTTGTAGTGTTCGTCTGAACCTCATGACTAGCCTGAACCTAATCAGAAATGTCGTTTCACTGGCTATCCCGCTGTACCTGGAAGAGAAAGAGCTCTTTTAGAAAGAACTCAGTTTCTAAGGAAACAGTGGGAGTTTGGGACAGTCCTGAATGAGTTCAGGATTAGCCAAGTGAAATAACCTTTAGTAATCACTAGGCTTAGAGCAGAAATCAGATTTTTGTTTTAAATTCTGACATTATCTTCTCTTGAGCAGTAGTACTGATCACCATCATAAGTAGTTATGATCAGGGTGACATACCGAATAGTGGTAAATCACTATAGTTGGTACGGATTTTCAATCCGACTACTTGGAAGCATTGGTGAGCCCGGTTGCTGCCAATTGAGAGAACTTTAGGACGAGATACAGTCTATGTGACAGTTTGATTGATTTTACAAATGGTCTTAAAACCAGTGGGAGTAATCATCAAAAGAAACCAACATGGACAGAAACGTACCTTCAGAGCATCTGGTTGAGTGAGACGATACTCAGAGTCAAGTAATTGACTCCGAGAGAAGCAATCTCAATATAAGATGAAATCAGAAAGGATACTGCATAATGTAAGTCGTTAGTGGAGCGCGTGTGGATCACCGGCACACTAATGAGGACTCACAAAGAATATGCCAGTATAAAGGTACATGGGCCTGGGATTTCCCCGCGGGCATCTCGCAAGAAAGGATATTCAGATTCTCGAAATATGCCAAAGGATTGGATTTTGAGAATGGGCTGAAAGATATCCATTAAGTGTTGGAAATCAAGGTTCATGTAGTTAGTTTCAAAAACTAGAGTTTGCAACGGAAGCATAAAATCATGAACACAAATTCCATTTTCAAGAGGATCATGCTACATGCATGTAGAGATAAGATGAAGAACAAACATAGATGGAGTTCAAGATCATACCCTTCTTTCTTGACCTTAGTTGGACGATTTGAAGAGGCTAGGAATCAAGTTAGAATCCCTCTAT
Source organism: Cichorium intybus (assembly GCA_023525715.1). Lineage (NCBI taxonomy): Eukaryota > Viridiplantae > Streptophyta > Magnoliopsida > Asterales > Asteraceae > Cichorium > Cichorium intybus. The sequence continues at coordinate 125,154,744 of CM042009.1, forward strand.
AGTTGATCCACCAACAAGCAAGAACACCTTAGATGCTAGTCACTTTAACTTGCAAGATTAACACCTTCTTACTATGCCTTGAAAAACGATTTTGCAAGGGGTCTTAAGAGAGGTTTTGGAGAGTATTTGGCTGATATTTTTAAGCATGAAAGTGTACTCAAAACCTCTCAATATGGCCGGCCATATAACCTCCAAAGACAAGGAGAATCAAAGTGCATGTGCAAAAGAAAAAGCATGTTACTTCCACATGGTCAAGTCTTGAGTATTGCATGTTCTTTTAACTTTTCACACATGGCTTTTGATTCAAGTATGTGGCCAGCCAAATGAGGATATATTAGAGTTTAAATATAACTTCTATTATTTATAAACTTATACCATATAGTTTATAAACAATAAACCTTCAAACTTGTGTATAAATGGAATAACATTTAAACCATTTATGATATAAATAAACCATCTAAATATACAATCTTAATTGTATAATTATATATATACATATATATATTATTTAATTTACTAATTAAATTAAATAAAAGGCTTACTTATAAATCAATTAAATCGTTTAACAATTTAAACAATCTAATTGTTTCACTTAACTAATTCATCACATATGAATTACTAATCAACCTTTAATTTTGTAGTTATTATTTTTTTACCTCAAATAATAACCTACAAGATTAAATTGCAAGTTTAGTATCATTTGATGTTAAATCAAATTTAACGTTCTAAATGATCAATTGGTGTCAAACTTGTTGTTGGTGTGACCCTATAGGATCATGTATTTATTAGTAATATCATTTTATGATCATCCTTGAGCATATAGAACTAACAATCTCCCACTTGCACAAGGTTGTATCACAGAATGATATAGACAGTGGTAAACGTCTAGCAACATTTTACTGCCCCCAATAACACATGACATTGTGCCATTCAACAACATTCAATTCTTCAGAAAACACGAGGCTCTAATTGATGTATAAGGTTATCTATCAATTATCCCTTTGTCTCAGACATCATGTTGAACATGAGACATGGATCTTAATCATTCTCATTTTATGTTCAACTTTCAATCAGGCGCCTTAGATGTCTAACTCTCAACACATAAGAGGAACAAATCCCGTCTTGACTACATACGCCCCTCATATAGTTAGTACTATGCATGAGTATGGCCTTTATGGTTGTCTGTATTTCAAGAACAACAGTGAACCATATCAAAACATAGTACACTCTACACTTGAGTCCCAAATATGTATCTCAGGTCAAAGGATACAATGATAATACCTTTATTCAAGAATCACTTATGATGATGATCCATGAAGTGATCTTGAAACGGGTCAAGTCCAATACTTGTTTACTAACAAGTACCTATGAATTTGGTTGCAACCTTTTGCTACTTTTACCCATAAAAGTCAACCAATCCAATTCATATTAGTCTTACTTCATAATTGCTCCCACAACTATGATCGACTATGGACTTTTAGAATAATCAAATTATTCAAGGATTAAACATGCTAATAAAACACAAAATTATGAATGAAACATCATGTCACATATATTACATAATTCTTGTTGTTTACATAAGTTCATATTCATAAAACATTAAACACAAATCAAATCCATTCATTAGAAAAACGAAGTCCTATACCCTTAGCATGACTTTCATGCTTAGTTTGGGGTAAAGGTTTCGTGAATGGGTCTGCCAAATTTTGATCTGTATGAACCTTGTGAATACTAATTTCACCATTCTTAACTTCATGTCTAATGTAGTTATACCTTCGGTGAATGTGTTTGGTTTTTTGATGCAATCTAGGTTCCTTTGCTTGAGCTATGGCACCTAGATTGTCACAGAAGATTTCTATAGGGTCCCGAATGGAAGGAACAACCCCTAGATCTTCTATGAACTTTCTCATCCAGACAGCTTCTTGAGCAGCTTCTGAAGCAGCAACATATTCTGATTCTGTAGTGGATTGTGCAATCACTTCTTGTTTGGAACTCTTCCAAGACACGGCTCCTCCATTTAAAATAAAGACATACCCAGATTGAGATTTCGAATCATCCCTATCTGTTTGGAAGCTTGCGTCAGTGTAACCCTTTACCTTTAAGCTTTCTTCCAAACCGCCGTAAACTAAGAACATATCTTTAGTTCTTCTCAAGTACTTAAGAATGTTCTTTACAGCAGTCCAGTGGGATTCACCTGGGTTCTGTTGATACCTACTAGTCATACTTAAGGCACATGAGACGTCGGGCCTAGTGCATAACATGGCATACATGATAGACCCAATTGCCGAAGCATATGGGACATGTTTCATCCTTTCAAGTTCAGTCCTAGAGTTTGGGCACTGAGACTTGCTTAGGATGGTGCCATGAGGCATTGGCAAGAATCCTCTTTTGGAGTCTTGCATCTTGAACCTTTTCAAGATTTTATCAATATATACACTTTGGCTAAGACCAATAAGTCTCTTAGATCTATCTCTATAGATCTTTATGCCTAATACATAAGCAGCTTCCCCTAGATCCTTCATTGAGAAACAACTCTCAAGGAACGCTTTGACACCTTTTAAGGTTGGGATGTCATTTCCAAATAAAAGTATGTCATCTACATACAATACTAGGATTATGACAATGCTCCCACTAGCTTTCTTGTAAACACAGGAGTCATCCTCATTTTTGATGAATCCAAAACTCGTAATCTTTTCATCAAAACGGATGTTCCATGTTCGAGACGCTTGCTTTAATCCATAGATAGATCTTTTAAGCTTGCACACTTTGTTTGGATGCTTGGAATCGACAAAACCTTCAGGTTGTTCCATATAGACATCTTCCAATAAGTATCCATTAAGGAAAGCGGTCTTGACATCCATTTGCCATATCTCATAATCATAGTATGCGGCTATGGCAAAAAGTATCCTAATCGACTTGATCATTGCCACTGGAGAAAAGGTCTCATCATAGTCAATACCATGAGTCTGTGAGTATCCTTTAGCGACAAGTCTAGCCTTAAAAGTGTGAACATTTCCATCCACGTCGATTTTCTTCTTGAAAACCCATTTGTTCCCAACAGTCTTACAATTGGTGGGAAGATTAACCAAGTTCCAAACTTGATTATCGTGCATGGATTGCATCTCAGTGTTCATGGCCTCAAGCCATTTATCAGATTCAGGATCTGATATTGCACTCTGATAGTTGACGGGTTCATCAGAATCTATCGTATAACATTCCTCTTCCATCAAAAGGTAACCATACCTTTCTGGTTCAATTCGAACCCTACCAGATTTGCGAACACCTTGTGTTACAATTTGTTCCTGATCAACAGTTTGTTCAGGTTCAACAATTTCTTGTTGAATGCTAGATTCAACTTCTTGTGTATCAAGTTGTGGTTCCTGAAGTTCCTCAAGTTCCACAAACCTCCCACTAGCCTCTTCCGTCAGAAACTTGTTTTCTAGGAATTCAGCTTTTCGAGAAATAAATATCTTATTCTCGATGGGTTTGTAGAAATAGTATCCAAGACAATCTTTCGGATACCCTACAAAGATACATTTAGTTGAACGGGGTTCTAATTTGTTTGAAGCTTCTTGTCTAACATAAGCTTCACAACCCCATACCTTTAGATAGGATAAAGATGGAACCCTTCCATGCCATATCTCATAAGGCGTTTTATCTACCTTCTTAGTAGGTGCCATGTTTAGGAGACGAGCAGCTGTTTGTATAGCATAACCCCAAAATGATAAAGGTAGAGTACTTCTACTCATCATGGATCGAACCATATCCAATAGTGTTCTGTTCCGCCTCTCAGACACACCATTATGTTGTGGTGTTCCAGGTGGAGTAAGTTGTGAAACAATTCCACAAGTCTTACAATGATCCATAAAGTTTGTACTTAAGTACTCACCTCCTCTATCAGAACGAAGAACTTTAATTGTTTTGTTGAGTTGATTTTCCACTTCACTTTGAAACATTTTGAACATTTCAAACGCCTCATGTTTATGTTTAATCAAATAAACATATCCATAACGACTAAAGTCGTCAGTGAAGGTGATGAAATATCTTTCACCATATCTAGTCATTGGTTTGAAAGGACCACATACATCCGTATGTATGATTCCTAACAAGTCTTTTGCTCTCTCATTGGTTCCGGAGAAAGGAGCTTTAGTCATCTTGCCATGTAAACAAGATTCACATATATCAAATGAGTCATTCTCATTTGCCTTCAAAAGTCCACTCTTTTGAAGTTGGGATATGCGATTCTTGTTTATATGCCCAAGGCGACAATGCCATAGATAGGTTTGACTCAAATCAAATTTGGGTTTCTTGGTGAAAGTGTGGTATAAAGAGCCATTGTTAGTCTTTTCATCAAGGTTTACTTCATAAATTCCATTTAAAGGCCTAGCCTCAAAATAGAATACATTATTTTTGTAAACACAAATATCATCATTATTAAAGGAAAGATCAAATCCACATTGTCTTAATTTAGCAACTGAAATAATATTCCTAGTCAAGCTAGGAACATAGTAAACATTCAATAATGTCACACACAAGCCATTAGGTAGTAATAAATTAAAACTTCCAATTGAATCCACCGCAACTCTTGCATTGTTTCCAACTCGAAGTACTACCTCATTTGCCTTCAGTCGCCTACTCCTTTTGAACCCCTGAAGTGCCTTCACCGGCCTTCTTCTTCTTCAACTCCGCAAGATAGGTAGGGCAATTTCTCTTCCAATGCCCAGCTTTGCCACATTCAAAGCATGTTTCATCTTTGGCAACCTTTGCCTTCTTCTTGGGCGGATGGGAAGGTTGGACAACTTTCTTGCCCTTACCTTTGAAAGCTTTTGCTTTCCCTTTGCCCTTGGAGTTGGTGGGGTGATCAGGTCTTGTTCTCTTTGTGCCACCTTCCTTGATCATGAGAACTTGAGTGGTTTTCTTAGGCAGAGACTTTTCCGCGGTAATTAACATCCCATGTAATTCCGGGATGGTCTTGTTAAAACCATTCATGTTAAAATTCATGACAAAAGGATCAAATGACTTTGTCAAGGAGTTAAGGATCATATCCGTTGCTAGCTCTTCGGGCATCACAACTCCAAGACGTGCCAAATGATCAATGTGACTCTTCATCTTGAGCACATAAGAGCTTGCCGACTGCCCATCCTCCATCTTGCAAGCATGGAAAGCCCGAACAGTTTCGAACCTTTCCGTTCTTGCAAGTTGTTGGAACATTTCCTTTAGTTGATGAATCATGTCATAGGCTGAATGATTCTCCAAATCCTTCTGAAGGTCGGGAATCATTGTTGCCAACATGAGGCATGATGCATCGATGGAATCATCCATCTTTTTAAGCCATGCATCGTGTGCGGGCTTAGGAATGGCAGGGGGCTCTTCTGGAAGTGGTTCATTGAGAACATATTCTTTCTTTTCTTGTTTGAGAACAATTCTCACACTACGGTGCCAATCCAAGAAGTTGGAATGGTTAAGTTTTTCTCCTTCAAGGAGAGACCGTAGTGAGGTTTTGTTAGGAGCCGAGTGTGTGTTGTTAGGTGCCATCTACAAAATTTTAACAAGGTTTTATTTAGTAAATTATGATATTAAGTCCTTAATTAATACCCCTTCTTGTTTCATAAACTTTAATTAATTAAGGTCTAGAATCCAAGTTGCATCACGAATAAGTGGTTAGGTATCCTTTATCCCGCCTATTCGAATCAACAAGGTAGGTAACAGTTTACCAATTATATCCAAATATAATTTCTAGAGTTATGGGATCCCATTATAACATTTATAAGTTTGGCATGTTTGATCTCATCCATGCCTTGGATTTCTAATGCTTAGGTGACCTTTATCACAAGAGATTTCCAAACGAATCATCCTACTTAAACGGACGTGTAGTTTTGACAACTATTAATGGTTAGGTGTCCTTTATCCCATCAATATTGCAAAACTACTTCTTGTATCACAAGAAGACTCCAAGTGGTTAGGTATCCTTTATCCCACAAGGAAATACAAGTGATACATGAGTGTCTTTAAGAAGGACGGCATAGATTCGTATTTCATAAGGGATTTGAATGTTTTACAATTCTAATTTTGAAAAACATATGGTATCATGTAGATTGCATGCATCCAATGAACATGGTACCATTAAATCTTATTTTGTGAATTGGTTCCTAAATCATAAAATCTCCATTTTATTGATTCTTTGTTTGTGGTCAAGATTACTATTAATATCCAATATTAAGTTTGATTTTGATCACATATATTAGAACCAATTTATAATCCTAAATAATTACCATTATTACTTAGGGTTGGAGTTTGTAAGAGTTTATAAAATCTCCATTTTATTTCTTGTTTCAATCATTTTCAAAACTTGACTTAATAGGTTTTAAACAAAACCCATTTTAATAAAACCCATTTTATCACATCTTATGTTTTAAATGTCAATTTTTGAAAATACAAACTCCTTGATGATTATGTTTAATTATCTAGGTTGTCTAGCATGCAAAATATTATTTTCATCCACAACATAACATAATAAAACATTCAAACATCACAAGCATGCATGGGTGCATAAACACAAGCCAACTAGTTTGATATTTCATGTGAGCCACACATGAAATATCAAGTCAAACCTAGGGACAAAAAGAGTGACAAAAACTCAACCAAATGATTTGCGCTTTGGCTACAATTTTGCCAAGCTTCTTATATCATCAAATGATACTTGAACCACCATTTCTTGACACCATTGAGTGACATGTGATTTTTCTATGGAGCCTTCAAAATTTTCGAAATTCAGGGGCAGCAGGAAGAAAAAATGTGTTTTTTGTTGCATTTTTCAATTCATTCTTGGCTATATTGATGCTAATACTTGTTGAAACTTATTGTATATACTAGATATTAAAGTTACCAACAAGTATATCACCAAATTACCAAGAAATGAATTTATAAAACACTTCAAAACATTTTTTCAAATCTGGACAGCAGCTCTTCAGAACTCTTGTTACATTTTGTGAATGAAATAAAATACAACTATTCTAACAATTACAAAATGAATAAAAGGAAGTAAATAACTAATTATTATTACAAACCATTTGAATAAATGAATAGATTACAACCATATCGAACACCAACACAAAACATGCATCATATGGTCCTTGGCTTGTTTATGCACCATCTTATCACATAAAATCATAAGAAAATCAACACTTTGTTTTTCTAAGGCAACAATTTATGTAACCAAAAGCATGCATACATAAGATATAGTTGGTTACATAAAATCATAGATAATCTACTTGCATGTTGCCAAAGAAGCCATGCATGAAACTTTCATTCAAGAAGATGAACATTCATGGCTTCCAAAAACCAAGTTTATCTAAATAAACTTATTATCTAAACATGCAATATAGCCATGGCTCTGATACCAATTGTTGGAAATCAAGGTTCATGTAGTTAGTTTCAAAAACTAGAGTTTGCAACGGAAGCATAAAATCATGAACACAAATTCCATTTTCAAGAGGATCATGCTACATGCATGTAGAGATAAGATGAAGAACAAACATAGATGGAGTTCAAGATCATACCCTTCTTTCTTGACCTTAGTTGGACGATTTGAAGAGGCTAGGAATCAAGTTAGAATCCCTCTATAGTTGATCCACCAACAAGCAAGAACACCTTAGATGCTAGTCACTTTAACTTGCAAGATTAACACCTTCTTACTATGCCTTGAAAAACGATTTTGCAAGGGGTCTTAAGAGAGGTTTTGGAGAGTATTTGGCTGATATTTTTAAGCATGAAAGTGTACTCAAAACCTCTCAATATGGCCGGCCATATAACCTCCAAAGACAAGGAGAATCAAAGTGCATGTGCAAAAGAAAAAGCATGTTACTTCCACATGGTCAAGTCTTGAGTATTGCATGTTCTTTTAACTTTTCACACATGGCTTTTGATTCAAGTATGTGGCCAGCCAAATGAGGATATATTAGAGTTTAAATATAACTTCTATTATTTATAAACTTATACCATATAGTTTATAAACAATAAACCTTCAAACTTGTGTATAAATGGAATAACATTTAAACCATTTATGATATAAATAAACCATCTAAATATACAATCTTAATTGTATAATTATATATATACATATATATATTATTTAATTTACTAATTAAATTAAATAAAAGGCTTACTTATAAATCAATTAAATCGTTTAACAATTTAAACAATCTAATTGTTTCACTTAACTAATTCATCACATATGAATTACTAATCAACCTTTAATTTTGTAGTTATTATTTTTTTACCTCAAATAATAACCTACAAGATTAAATTGCAAGTTTAGTATCATTTGATGTTAAATCAAATTTAACGTTCTAAATGATCAATTGGTGTCAAACTTGTTGTTGGTGTGACCCTATAGGATCATGTATTTATTAGTAATATCATTTTATGATCATCCTTGAGCATATAGAACTAACATTAAGATGTCAGAAAGGTTTGGATTCTCAAAATATACCAAAAGCTCTGGATTTTGTGAATAGTCCATAACCGTGTCAAAGCCAGTGGGAGTGTTGCTGTTATCTATCTCCATATGTCTGTTACATAATGTTTCTAGGAAACGTCTCTTTTCATTACAAAGTGTAATGACTTGGTGTTAAGAGACGGATCGCTATGAAAGACTTAATAAAGATACGGCATGCTCGGGTGGTTATAAACGTCTATGAGATAGATCGAAACCCTGCCAAGATGATCTTGATGAGACTCAAGATGCATAGCTCAGGAAAGGAGTTTCCTGTCATTGCAAAGTGTGATGATTTGGCATGAGAGGTATGAAAGGTGTAACGTACTCACATAATCCATTGACATATATCAGATAGATGTTGTCATCAGTATATACCTGGCCATAATAAGCATGATCTTGATAAGATTCAAGATGCATGAGAAAAAGTCTCCGAAAGGATATAGTTATTAAAAGTCGTGACACAAGGGTTATAAGTAATCCTAAGATTCCAAAAGATTTTGGAATAGGACTGGATCCAATCCAACAAGTTTCTTGGATCGATCAGAAGTGTCATGAACATGTCTTGATGACCTAATGCTTAGAGCATAGTGAGTCAGATTCAGGATATGACCTGGCTGGGAATACTTAATGGATTTTGTACATACGTGAGAAATCATTGGAAAATGATTAGGGGTGAATGTTGATAACAATTTGAAAAAAGTTTTTAAAATAAGGACTTAATGGCTAAAGAATTTCGTTGGCATTCCGATGGAGCGCGTGTGGCTCACCGGCACATCGTAACACCTCGAAATAGTCTTAGGGTGCAGTCATGTGGACTAAAGATCCCGAGAACCATGGAAAGTCATAGTACATAGAATGGAGTTGTTAGTGAGAAAGACGGTATGACCAAAATTGAAATATCATCGGATGGATATCCGATCGGATGAAGTGTATTAATGTATAACATTTTAATACATAGAAAGGTCAGGTAGACATAGATATGTAACTCGAATTAAAAAGTTTAATAGAATCTAGAAACCGATAATAGTTTTATGTAAAATCCGACTTGGTGATTACCTCGTGGAGACTTGGTAATTAGGCAAGAGTGGCCATCAGTCAGATTTTATGTTTCAATTTTGCATGTTTCACTTCCCGAATAATTTGATTATTCAAAAGTCCACAGTCGCTCATACTTTTCGGGAGTAAGTATGAACAAAGACTGTCGTGAATTGGTTTGTAGATTGTCTAAGGAGTTAGACATTGCAGTAAGACTGCTGCAACGTTCATGAGTACTTAGAAATAGAGATTTGAGTATTGGATAAATCCAAGCTCAATAGATTGCTTCATGGATTACATCACGAGCAATGTTGAGACGATAATATGAATTGAAATTTACGAGTCGGTTGTGCATTGATAATGCGAAAATGCATCGGCAACTCGATGTTTCAAACGCATTGTTGTGTACGATTTGATAAGTAAAAGACACAACCATATGAGTCAAAGCTTATTTGTTCCTTGTCCCTGATGGGAAACAGATATATGTAGGCCTCTCGATGATTTTGAAGTTGACTAAAGTGCTGGCCAGCCGGGACTAAATTGATGTGTTCAATTAGAAGTCCGAAAGTCATAAGCAGAATCGGAAATCGGGAAACAGAGTATTGGACAGAGATTGATCTCAATCCATGTCTCGTGTCTGAAAATATCTTGTTGGACGAAGGATCATATGATCACTTATCTATGGACAGAACTGACAGGGTCAGAGTTCGGCAGTAGTTTCTAGGAAGCTGCAGGTTGTTTATTAATCAGAAGATAAATTAAAGTCATAGACTTATCCAAGTGGGAGACTGTTGGATTAGGTGTCTAAGCCATGACTTTATATTTATATTTATCTTGTTAATTGAAGCAAAGTCCATTTGGGTTGCCCTCATAGCTGGAGGTCAGGATAGAGTTCAGTAGAGTAAAAGGTTGATTTATTAATTGTGTAATAAATCAATAGAATTAATTAAATGGTTTATTAATATATTTAAGTGTTAATATATTAATTAGAAACTATAATAATTAATTGAGATTTAATATAGAATTAATTGGATTTAATTTAGTGATTAAATTAATTAATTAAAAGTGTGAGGACTAGTTTGTATTTATTCAATAGTTGAATAACTGGCAAAGAGAAGTCCAGGGGCCAAAAGTGGCGCCACCCTTGGAGGCTTCTCTAGGGTTGGCGAAAACCCTAATTAGGGTTTAGGGATCTGGTCCAAGTGGTCAACAGGCTTGCCCACTTGGAGGCTCCTTAGGGTTTCAGGTGTAACCCTAGGAGGCTATAAAAGGAACCCTCTGGCTCCCCATTATTCACGCCAACTTGAACCCAGATTTACTCTGCTGGACTGTCTTCTCCATTGCTTTGGGTGTGACTTGCATTTGAGGCAGGATACTTTTGCTGCTAGCTTCAAGAACAAGATCAAAAGGTTGGTTTTTTTCAGTTTTGATCTTTAGTAATTATTGTTGGCCTTTAGATATTAGTTTATTATCTTCATAGAAGAAAACATAGATCTTTCTACGGTTGCATGTGAACCATAGGTATTTTGTGTTCATTGTTTGCTAGAAAACCCTTCACAGAGTTAGTGCACAAGTCTATTAGTAAAGTATGTTTTTACATCTTTAATAGTGACACTCAATTCCCTTCTAATATTGCATTAGAAGCTAAACTCAATGATAGAATCTCACACTTAAAGATGTGAATACATTTTGACAAACATCCTAGGTAGGCGTTTAGACCGTAGTGGGTAATTGAAGAATTATTCTTAGTAATTCCTTTGATAAAGTGTATTGCGGATACGTAAATGAATTACCTATGTGATAATTAGGTGTAGCAACATTTTAAAAAACTTAGGACTTGCCTTTTATGTGATCATGAATTATTAAGGACAGTTGCCTTATAATTGTGTGTTTTATTTACTGCACGAGTCTATCTATATATATATATATATATATATATATATATATATATATATATATATATATATATATATATATATATATATATATATATATATATATATATATATATATATATATATATATATATATATATACATTTAATCTTCAAGTATTTAAATGGGTTGGCAGGTTCAACCTTCAAGAGTTAGGACATGTTGATTCTCAAATATTTGGTATAGAATACCAATATGAAATTCAGTCGATTTGGCATTTTCATCTATGAACTAATTTAGTTTTTTTTACTTTTGTTGTGTAAATTTGAGTGTTACATTGGTGACATAGAATCACCTAATCATTTAGTGTAATTGAAATTTATACAAGTGTAAAAAAAGATTTGGACTATGATCTAATTCATGTTAGGTGGTGCAGAGTGCATACTTGTATACGACTAGCCTAATCTCGAAGTTTTCTAACTACAAGAGCGAGAATATATATATATATATATATATATATATATATATATATATATATATATATATATATATATATATATATATATATATATATATATATATATATATATATATATATATATATATATATATATATATATATATATATATATCAGTGTTGTAAAACTCGGCCAACTCGGCCGAGTTCTCAACGAGTTACTCGGACTCGGCACTTTACCGAGTCGAGTTTGCCTACTCGGTCAAAAAACTCGGGTATCTTGCAAACCCATTCAAAAAACTGCCCAACCCAGTCGAAAACAGACCAAATCGGAACAACTCAGTCCAAAGCTGAACCAAATCGAACTAACTCGGTCCAAATTTAGACGAAATCGGACCAACTCAGTCACATAAACTAAACTGAACTAAATAAAAACGATTTGGTTCATTAAACCAGCCGGTTCAATGGAACCAACCGTTTGAATGCTGAACCGCGCTTTTACTCTCACGACTATCCTAGTTGCTTCCTTTTATATACCACATTTGCTTTAAAAGTTCTTAGAACCCACCGATGTGGGATAACCAAAGCCAAAGCTTTTTCCTTTTGTTTCTTTACACAGACACAACACACACAAACACATTACAAAACGCACGTACTAGGCACATATTACACAAGCACTACAGAATTTTTTTCATAAACACACACAAACTGATACACAACACACACATTACACTACCTATTTTTTTTAGCAAACACGGCACAACACACACGTTACAAATCGTAATGAATTTTAATTGCTAAATAGATTAAATGAAAAAATTAATTGAAACTTAAAATTGAAATGCTCCAAAGGTTAACAACTATATATATATTTAAACTATTACAACTTACAATGTTCCATCTATCTTCGATCATCATTTTGAACATAATTAGGTTGAATTATATATATATATATATATATATATATATATATATATATATATATATATTACTCAATCCGAGTACTCGCTACTCCCCAGTCGGCCGAACGAGTACCGAATACCGAGTTCCGCAACATTGATATATATATATATATATATATATATATATATATATATATATATATATATATATATATATATATATATATATATATATATATATATATATATATATATATATATATATATATATATATATATATATATATATATATAGAGAGAGAGAGAGAGAGAGAGAGTTAGTATTAAATACATTTGGTAATTATTGTGTGATTGTAGGACCAAATATGGAGCGTCCGATCGAAATGATCAACGGTGTTAGATTCAAGGGCTTAATTGTAAAATTATAATAATTAATTAATCAGAATTTTTAATTAAACCCTTATAAAGGGTATTTTAGTCTAGTAATAAATATTTAAAAAATGAAGTATCCAATTTATCTCCTAATTTTGTGGGATTACGTGAATAAAAAATGCAAATTAAAAACTGAAAATTACTGTACCTTCAAATTCATTCGAATTCTCAAAGAATAGTTTGTGGGTTTTTAAATTAATTACGGTATCTTCTAATTCCTTGAGAACACATCAAATTTCTTGAACCATTCTCAGAAAATGGACTTAGTTGTGACAAAAAAACGTACTATTCTCCTAGAATGGGCATACGAAAACACAAACCAATAAAAAAATAACACCCATTCTCAGATAATGCAATTACCAAAACACAAAACCAATAAAAATAACACTCATTCTCAGAGAATGAACTTACCAAAACACAAACCAATGAAAACTAACACCCATTCTGAAAGAATATTCACATAAACCACACTATCATTCTCAAAGAATACTACAATTCTCAAAGAATACATATGTTTTCTTTATAACATATATTTACAGTAAAGATTTTACATAAAACCACACTACCATTCTGAAATAATACTACCATTATTGGCTTTGATGATGACGGTTGCAATATCATATTGATTGATCGAGAGCCTAGCCAAATCAACATTACTATTTTCTGCGGCAATATACATCGTCGTGTCACTAGCATTTCCAAACACCCATGAAAAATGAATAAAGTTATTTTACCACGGAAGGAAAATATTCAATCAAATGAACTTCATAAACTCCATTATTGATGGATTGCAATCTCCTGTACCTCAAATTTATGTCCTGCGCATACAAAAATAAGTACAAATCATTATTAGAAAATAAAAACAAATGATGAGAATGTTTAATTTTCTAAGCGCCGATCTAAAAAGTAAGCGGATGGCATTTAAAAACCATTATAACATATCACAATGAAAATATTCAATCAAAATATTCTAAGCGCCGATCTAAAATGTTTAATTTTCTAAGCGCCGATCAAACTTTTTACCACGGAAGGAAAATATTTAATCAAATTACCTTGGCTTTGATGACAAAAAACGCAGATTATCTATTTCCTGGTATATTTTCTATGCGATGGTGGATGAAGCTGGGGAAGAAGCCGGCGGCGATGGTGGATGACGCAGGGAAGGAAGACGGCTGCCGATTGAAGACGTGAGAGAAACGATGATGATAAATAGGGTTGGTAACTTAAATTCCATAAATATAGGCATTTAATTTGGGCAAATTAATTAATTAACTAATGGAATTAATATTTATATTATATAAATTGACTAATTTGCCCCTATCAAATGATTGGTCCTGAATTAGTATTACAATCTCACAATATTTAGAAAAATGTATTTGAACCTATATATATATATATATATATATATATATATATATATATATATATATATATATATATATATATATATATATATATATATATATATATATATATATATATATATATATATATATATATATATATATATATATATATATATATATATATATATATATATATAGAGGGAGGTTCAATCGAGACCAAAGAAAAGGTTGAGATAGCGATGCCAATTCTGAACCAATCAATTTATAAGGGCATATTAGTAATTATGTATTTTAATTAAAATATAACAAAAATATACTTTCCTAAAATCTTGGAAATTGATTATTAGTTACAAAAAAAAACTAATAAATTAATTTTAATTTTTTTAATAATGTCATATTATATAGCATCAGTTTTTTTACTTTTTATTTACTTTTTTATTTTATTAATAAATAGTAATAATCATTTTACGTCAAAATACTTTTTTTTCTTGTATCATTTGATTAATATGATTTTATTCATAAATGATTATAAAACATATTGCAAAGTTAAAAAAACAAAATATATTTGTAATCGTGAACGAATAAATCACAATATACATATAAAAGAAATATGTATGTAATCATGAATGAATAAATAACAATGTATAAATTAAAAAAAATCAACTACAATTGTAATCATAAATGAATATAGAACACAATGTAGATAGAAAATACAATTTCGTTTTAATCATCGATGATTACATCACAATCTAGACAAAACAATACAATTTTAATCATAAACAAATAGTGGGCATCCGTGATCATTGTTATTCGTCACACCTGCAAAATCAAGTTCAAAGATATTTAAAAAATAATGTACAAACTATATTAAAGTTGCACAAAAGTTATAATCGTTGATGATTAACAATAGAGTTTATATGCTCATATTTTAACAATTAATATAAAGTGATTATTATAGTAGTAATCGTCAATGATTAAACCTAAACTTTTGGTAATCAAAAGTGAGTTTGCAATCTTTAATCATTTATGCAGTCATTTATACAAACATAGTTCTAATCATCAATGATTATAAGTTATGTTTTAGTCATTTATACAATCACAGTTATAATCAGAAATGATTATAGGTATAATCAGAAATGATTTTAACTTGTGTATCAAACATTTATATAATCATAAGTATAGTAATAAATGATTGTTTAATAAGATTACCATTTCTGTATGACATTTATTTGAACATATCTGCATGAGAGAAAAGTCTTCCTGCCAAAAATCAAATGTTTGCATAGAAGACTTGTGAGTATCTAAATGATTGTTCCAATGTTTGCATATCAAATATGGTTCATAATATTCACATCACGTATAAATCCTAAAACAAACACCCTAAATTTTAAATTTTCAACCAAATTTTCACGTATAATATTAGAATTAGCCATATTTAAACCTCACGCGCGTGGTGAATAAAAATCAACTCATAAATGCATTGATCAATATTTTTGCTTGGAACCAAAAAAGCAAATAACAACCTCTTTTGATTTTATTATTATTTTTTTATTCAATGATTACTTGCTGATGATAACTAGGAGGTTTGACTCTGACCTATGCAATCTTAACAAACTGAAACGGAAACTATGCGAGACCATTAGTGCCCTAATTGGATTTTTAGTCCCACATGTAACAAAGGAGTCGGTGATCTTTAATCAGTTGTCTATTATCCTTCATGAAAAAGCTACACAGTTGAAACATTTATGCATAAAATCGGTTTACAAACGGAAAGTAGTTTTTGAAAAAAAAATTCACTATCAAACTTGCCGACGTTGTTTCTTATTCCTAAATTAACGAAACACTTATTGAATCATAGCAGAAAACAAACCATTAACCGAATATGAAGATGGTGATCGGCGGATATTGATCCATCACCTTCGTTTTTTTTTCTTTAGTTTCAATGAAGCCCTTCACCCATCTTGATTCTTCCTGTGGTAATTTGACAAGCAAGGACTGCCATTCTTACATCAGAAGTATGGTTATAAGATAGTGGTGGCAAGAATTAGATTGTGGTATACGAAAGATGGAAACAGAATATGAAGATGGTGAACGGCGGATATTGAGTCTCGTGAGAGAGTGAGGTGTAGAATGTGGTGCCGACTGATGGAGATTAGGGTTCAAAAGTATGAAGTATCTATATACAAAGGGGAAGGAAACATAGGAGAGAGAGAAAGAGAGAGAGAGAGAGGAGAGAGAGATATATATATATATTTTAGGACCTAACAAAAATAATCTAAAGTTTAATGACCATAATACCCTTAAGGTCTATTAAAAAGTTATAATTTTAGCACACTACTTTTAGAATTTACATAAATGGCCCGTTTATATTAGCCGTAGATCTTAATATTTGGAAGGCTCAGATCCGGTCTCGCGTTCTCAACCTTTTTGTTGACCTCAAATGATCCTGGTTCTATATATATATATATATATATATATATATATATATATATATATATATATATATATATATATATATATATATATATATATATATATATATATATATATATATTTGGTTCTATATATATATATATATATATATATATATCAAATGACCTCAAATGATCCTGGTTCTATATATATATAT
Source organism: Cichorium intybus (assembly GCA_023525715.1). Lineage (NCBI taxonomy): Eukaryota > Viridiplantae > Streptophyta > Magnoliopsida > Asterales > Asteraceae > Cichorium > Cichorium intybus. Next base: position 125,171,916 of record CM042009.1, read on the forward strand.
ATATATATATATATATATATATATATATATATATATATATATATATATATATATATATATATATATATATATATATATATATATATATATATATATATATATATATATATATATATATATATATATATATATATATATATATATATATATATATATATATATATATATATATATATATATATATGGAGCTAGTTTTGGTCAACTTGGAAGTTCCTTTGGTTAGCTTGGGGCTGGTTGGTGAATCTGGATAGCTTAGCTGCTAGACATCATATAGTTGGACAACCTACGTTAAATTGTTACAAATATCCTATGATACAACGAACTACACAAGCTTCAATGAAAACTCACTGCCTATTAGTTTTTTCGGGTAGCTTGCCTAAAAATTGCTCATAAGGGCTATTTTCGTCATCATATTTTCGGATAATCTGAGTATTTACATTCATGACGAGCCGCTTTTTGGAACTCCTAATATCTTATAACAATCTTATGTTATTTAACTTTGTTTAAATTTTAAAGTGTCTATTATGATTATCCTAAATTGAAATTCATGTGACCTGGACAAAAGATCAAAATACCAATTAAGGATAATACTCAAATTTTCACGATCCATAAACATTAAGATATCTTGAAACCCTTTTAATTATCAAATTGACCGCATTTTCTCCTCTATCCCAACAAATCTACAAATATATTCTTTGAAAACCCTTAATGAAATAGTCAGAGTTAGCATGTAATGCATATCTAACATAAATTCCAAGTGCTTACATTGAGTCTTAATTCACTAGTGTTTTTCTTTCTTTCCTTCCATTTACATAATTTCAAGAGCAGTCATGCGTTGGAAGCCTAGTGGTTATAAGGTACGTAATTCCACTTGGAAGGCCCATGTTTCTTGTCCAAACTTGTTCAAATTTATTTCTAGTGCTTCGATTGACCTTCCATGAGACGGGTACAATATTGGCCCTTAAGATAGTGGAGTTTACCTTTTCAGAATTTCAAGAGTATTGCATATGGTTTATGGGATTGTAATTGACAGTTTCAGTAGTTATTTATGCTAATTAAAATTGAATGTCAAAATATCAATTTTAGGATTGAAGGATTTACGTTATTAATATGATTATTTGAACTACAGTTTCAGAAAGTTACAAAATGTACATAAGATTATTCGAGCACTATATATGCAAATTGGCCTTTACTTTGTCGCAAGTAAATAATACAAACAAACATTAAGAAAATTTTGAACACTAATTTATGCGATCATCTTGATTCTTCGTTGATTTTCTTATCAAGATCGAAGATAAAATACATTACTACCCAGGGCCGGCCCGTGGGCCAAGGCATGTTAGGCGACAACCCCGGGCCCCCAAATGCCTAAGGACCCATGAGAGTTGATATTATGGGTATATATACTGAAAAGCCCAATTTACCATGCTATGTTAGAAAATGGTCCATTCATAAAAATATTCCAGGCACCAAGAGGGAGCTGATAGGAGTCGATTTCGAATTTCTATTATCCAATGTATCGATCTCTCAAATGCCATCGCCATTTCCACTTCTCCAAGCGACCAACTCTTCATTGCCAACGACCAGAAATTGATTCTTGGCTTTCTTATTCTAGATTTGGCGATTTTTCTATTTTGATTTCTGAAAAGCATTCCGATTTGGTTATTTCTAGAAAACGACTTCGTTTTTTGTTCTGAAATTTTCATTATGATTCTTTTAAAAAGCATTCCGTAGTCCTCGAGTGTTGGGACAAGTTCTGGAAAATGAAACTGCTGAGTTGTTCTAAAATTTAAGACCGAAAAACAATGTATTCTTTTTTATTTCTAGTTTCTTATTAGTTATTTTGAAAAACACTCCCTTTCTGAAATTCATGTTCTGATTACTTTTGAAAACAATTGAGGTATGCCAATAAATTTCCTAGGTCTTGGTGCACATACTTGGTACTCCATTTAATAGTTAAAATTGTTATTTTTTTACTTGTAGACAATATGTTCTTCATCATGTATTTCACTCATAAAACATTAAAACTACAACTTGTTCATTTATGATTTCTTTGAAGGGTGGAGGCTCAAGAGTTGGGGTCGACCTTGGATGGTGCGGTTTGGCACAAGAGTTGGTAACAAGTACCGAAAGTACATAGTCATCTTGATTCTGGATACCTTTGTATTTGTAGAAGAAATTTCAATTTGATACCTCAATCATGTCGCCTTGTACCCCATTTGTAAAAATAACGTGAATATAAACTTCAATTTAATTTAATATTTGTCTAAGTTCTTGTAAAATCACAATGTTGATATGATTATGGACATGTTCCAAATGAATTGCAACACCATTTCCAAATGATTTGCTATATATTAAACAATTTGAGTTTACTGAACACAAACCTAAAAATACAACATGTGTATAATCTAACATTAAAATTGGATGGAGATGTTGCGTTTATGCTATGTGACTCCGTTTTAATAGGTTGTCATTACATGACATGACATGACAGATTGTTGAAATAAATTTTTTGTCTATGTAAAAGATGTTAATATCCTTCTTACCTAAAAAAAATTCGAGATCTTTCAATGAGCTTTTTTTTTTCCGAACATCATCATCAACCGTGATCTTCCGTGACCCGATGTTGGGCGCTGGTGGTTCTTGGCCAATTTTTTTCTTTAGACAACAGTGTTCAATTTTTCGGAGTTGCCTTCCTTTTTATCCCAAAAAAAATTATATTATAAAAAACTTCATTTTTATTTTGTCTCGGACCTCAAATCGACTTAATCTACCGTCTACTACCTACTTTATATTTGTTGGCTTTTAGATTAACCTCGATCAGGACTCATTACGAAACTGGAGAAAAGATGATTAGAGAGTCGAATATACTAAGAATATGTGGCTTTAACTGCTAAAATGGTACACAAAATAGTCATGGTTTTATACATGAAGTTAGCGCCAAGTGTGCAACCGTATCCATGAGTAAAAACCTTGTATTTAGGTTGACGGTGTGTGTGTCTATACTAATCAAATGCCACCCATGTACTAAAACATTTGCATGGATGACACGTGCCCCAGCGCACAATCTCCCCACCACTTCTACTTAAACTACCCTCGTCTTCAAACTCATACCACTCGAACGGAGTTCAACAATGGCAAAAGGTTCATCGAAACTATGGGTATGTTTGCTGCTAGCGGTTGTGGTGGCAAATGCACTGGTCGGAGTTATTGGACAAGGTGGAAGTCGGTGGGAGGGTGACGCGGGGGAGGAGACACGAAGGGGGAGGAGAGACGTGCCGCCGGAGTCTGAGCGTGGTGGTGGGGGCAGGCGGATGCCACCGGAGTATGAGCGTGGTGGTGGGAGCAGGCGGATGCCACCAGAGTCTGAGCGCGGTCGTGGTGGCGGTGGTGGTGGTGGGGGTTGGGATATACCGCCGGAGGAAGAACCTGGTCGTGGTGGTGCTGGTGACCGTGGGGGTGGAGGAAGGAGGGGACGGGAGGACTCGAGGAGGTTTATACTGCAGGACGCAAAGCGTGTGGTGGCGACGGACGCCGGTGGGATGCGAGTCGTAAGGGGTGTCGGTGGGAAACTCTCAGAAAGTCCGATGCATATCGGGTTCATAACAATGGAACCAGACAGCATGTTCATCCCACAGTATCTTGATTCTAGCTTGATCATCTTCGTCGAATTAGGTTAATATACCCTCCATTACAAATCTCAGTTCACTCGTTAATTTCCCAATATGATAAACCGAAAAACGATGTTTATTTTGCAGGCGAGGCCAGAATTGGGTCGATCTATAACGATGAATTCGTAGAAAAAGACCTCAAATCTGGAGATTTGTATAGAATTCAAGCTGGTTCAGCATTCTATATCGTAAATACTGCACAGGGTCAGAGGCTCCATATCATCAGCAGCATCGATACCAGGGAGAGCTCTGATTGGAGTGCTTTCCAGGTACCCCAATCTTGATTCCATTAAATTGCTATCCCGATAATTACTTGTATCATCAACCGTTCATAATCCATATTTGCCATCATCACTGTATTCCCTTGATCTTGCAGGCGTTTTACATCGGTGGAGGAGCAGACCCGTCTTCGGTGCTTGCCGGATTCGATATGCAAACCCTATCAACAGCATTTAACGTGAGTACCCATCAGAGAGTGTTAGCTAATTCTTGGACTACGCTAAATGTTCATCGTTCTTGTTCAATAGGTTTCCTATGATGCGATTGATGAATTGCTTTCAAGCCGAAAAAGAGGAGCGATTGTTTACTTGAACCCAGATAGCCAGCCTCAAAAGGAACAAACCCTCTGGAAGAAGTTTTTGGAACAAGGGAAGCAAGAGAAGCGAGCACATATGAAGAGAATCGTTCAAGTACGAGTGAAGGACGACATTGACGACGTAGAGAATGAAAAATGGTCGATAACTAAGTTTGTAAATTACGTCTTCGGAGAAAACAAGAAGAAAGGTGACAGCAAGTCGTTGGATTCGTACAATATCTATGATCGGAAACCTGATTTCAGAAACGACTACGGCTGGAGCACCCAGGTCAACGAAAACGACTATGAACCACTAGCAAGATCCGACTTCGGAGTCTATCTCGTCAATCTAACTGCGGTAAACATTTCGTGTTCGGTTTTATCAGCACATGAACGTTACCAGACATAATTTTTACAAAATTAAATAATATTCCACAGGGATCGATGATGGCACCCCACATTAATCCGACAGCAACAGAATACGGGGTAGTATTAAGTGGAACTGGAAGCATTCAAGTGGTGTATCCAAATGGAACTTTAGCGATGGACGCTGAAGTGACACAAGGTGACGTGTTCTGGATCCCACGTTACTTCCCGTTTTGCCAGGTGGCTTCACGGTCGGATCCGTTTGTGTTCTTTGGGTTCTCGACGGCTGCACGATACAACCGGCCACAGTTCTTGGTGGGTCAAGGTTCGCTTCTGCAAACCATGATGGGGCCGGAGTTTGCAGGTGCTTTTGGGATGAGTGAAGAGAGGCTAAAGGAGATCGCTAATGCTCAGAAGGAAACTACCATCTTGCCATCGGCGTCTGCTTCACCAGGTGGTGGAAGCGAGGAGATTCCGGGGGAAGAGGGTGAGGGTGAGGAGGGTAGTGGTGGTAGTGGTGACCCTACTCAGGGCAAGGGTGGTGACAGATCGGAGAAGGGGGGCGGTGACCGTACTCAGGGAAAGGGTGGTGACAAATCGGAGAAGGGGGGTGGTGATGGTGCGAAAGGGAAGACTGAATCTGTGATGGAGAACATGGGATCGAAGATAAGGATGAAGAAGAGCAGCTTTGCGTACAATATGGCAGTGGGTTTGGATTAGTGTTTGTAGGTATTATGTGTAGGAGGTTCGATGAGGCCGTATTCGTGTTATGTGTTTATGTGTTGTGTGCGTTTTTGTAGTTTTTGGTAATTTGTTACTCACGAAGGTTAATAATGGTGGTTTAGCTTCGGTTTTTGTTGCAGATATATGAAAGATTTCTTTTGGCATATAACAATCGTCGTGTATATATAGAAATTTAAATAGTTGAATAGCACATGATGTTGCTGTGATTGTTTTAGAAAATCCTTTAGGTAGTGATTAACAAAGTATGTTTTGAGAAATGTTTGTTCTTCGTTACTCAAAGATAAGCAATTCAATCTCAACTGCATAAAATTTAAATACTTGAATAGTACGTGATATTTGCTGATTGTTTTAGAAAGATCATTTAGGTAGTGATTAACAATGTGTTGAGAAATATTCGTTCTTCTTTACTCAAAGATAAGCAATTCAATCTCAACTTTTCTGGTTGATAATTTGGTGTGTATTTTCTTATTCTTCCTAGTTTTGTTGCAGTATCGTTGAATGTGTGACATGGAATTGGAATATGGGTTAACCGGTTGATGGGCTAAGGAAGTGGATCTGGGCTGTTCCTGGAGGATTATGTAGCATGGAAGGAAGATGGAGGAGTCTTTCTATTGCCAAGGTTTTTGACTACGACTTGTTTCCCTCTAACTTAAGAAGCACGCATATCTGTTTTGACCGGGTTAACTAAGTCGGGTCGTACCCGGTGAATCGAGCTCTGCGAATTGTCTCATTTGGTGCTCGCTTTCATTTTTATCATTCTCCCATTTTCAAAGTATTGTTGTTAGGGTTTCGTCTGTTCTTAGTTTGTGTGTTGAAGATTGTTAATCCTACAAGCTTACATATCGTAATCTTGTAGCTGTAAATCTTCTTTGATCATTGTCGATAGTATCTCTGTATTTGTAAACAATTTTGTAAAGTGGTTTCACTTGTTAAAAGATTTGTCTAGTTTTAACATGATATCAAAGCCAATATAGTTATGGTTTATGTCATTCGGTTGGTCTTTTAGTAAAAAGAAGTTTTTGTGTAGGAAAAAACTTTTTTAAAATCACAGAAAACTCTAATTTTTTTATCCTAGATCCAAGTTTATTTGGTATAGATCTAGTGTCCTTTATCTTATTTATCGGGTTTCTGTCTGTATTGAGTGTTCTTTTTCAGTTTCGTGGTTTCTTTTTCGAAACCTCTAATTTTTTTTTGAAAATTCTAATATACTTCTCGTGTTTACTCTGTGTTTGGGGTATCTATCTTGACATCTCATCACTTCTGCAACTGTGTTAGGTTCTTGATTGAAGCTCAGAGATCTTCTGTGAGTTTGTTCTAACCCTCTTGTCCGTAGCAAGGCAGTCCTACCAACCTTGGTTGTCAGGCCGCTTACATTGGCCTATAGCAAGACCGCTTGTGTGCTTTGTTACTTTGTTTCTTTATCTTGATTTGTCGTACTAGTATTGCGTCGTCGTCTTTCTTTCATTAAGTTTCAGTTCGTACCTTGCAGCGACTCTGAAAAACTAAGAATCTTGGCAAAACTGTTGTTCGCATATTTGGAGGTTGGCCTTCGTCTGTAATATTGTATTCGATCTGTTATCTCTCTTTTACTTGCTGGTGCTTGTGTGCTTGTTCTTATGGCTCCTGCTGAACCTTCGGGTGTGCCTAAACTTGATTATGTGGATCATATTGATCGTATTCTCGTCATGCGTAGTGACTTAAGTATGTTTCCATCATTAGTTTTCAACTTTAAGGGACTGTTAATTATAAGTCTCGGGCTAGTGCAACTAAGTTATCCCTTAGGGGTTGTAACAAGCTAGGGGTTTGTATTAGGCTATTGTCCCAAATTGATTGATGGTGAGCAAAGAGCTCAACCCTGTAATGTAATCGTGTTGATGTTGTTGTTCAAAAATTGGTTGTAGCTCCGGTTTCTAAAAACGATTATGCTAGTCATGTTTTATTCAAGTCTGCATTTGAAGTCTAGTCTGATTTAAAAGAAACTTATGAAAAGTTAGATTGTTCTATTTTCTTCAATGTGTACCGGAAAATTAATGCTCCTACGCAAGAGAGTGATAGTTTGTCTGACTATTTTGATAAGCTTAGTGCCCCCTGGAAAGAGTTTGATTCTCTTTCTAATCTTACACCTTGCACTTGTGATGCCTTGAAAAAATTTTCTGAGCATTCTAATCAAATTAAACTCATGTAATTTTTAATGGGTCTTGACAATTTGTTTTCCCATATAAGAAGTAACATTTTGTTACAAGAAACACTGTCAAGAGTTAAATGGCTTTTTCAATTTCCTAGCTCTGCTTCTACTGTTAGTTCCCGGAAAATCTTTATTAGTTATTTTTTTTGTTTTTTGCAAAAACCTCTGAACCCTTCAAGAAAAGGATTAATAAAAACACATTTGTTTGTAAGAACTGTGGTTTGAATGGGCATACAATTGAAAGGTGTTTCAAACTCATTAGTTATCAAATGATAGTAAGGCTAAAAGTGAATTTCTGAACTCTAACAAGTCTTTTTGTAGCAATTGTACTCAAGCAGATTTGAAAGATTCTTCTCCCCCATTCCCCTTTTATTCTGATCAAGTTTCAAAGCTTCTAAGCATTATAAATGAAAATAATAATGGAGAAGAGATTGTTGTCAATATGGTAGGTTTGTCTAGTACAAATACTTTTTCATAATATTTTTAGAAATCTTAAATGGGTCCTGGATTCTAGGGCTAACCATCAAAAGACAAGTAAAAACCTAGATTTACAAAATGTTTAACATATTTTTGATTTGGCTTTAAAGGTTGATCATCCTAATGGGTTTTCAACTTCAATTATTAAAATTGGAAATATACCTCTGTCTAAGTCTGTTGTTTTCTTTGATTTGTTGGTTGTCTCAGATTTCAATGTTAATCTCCTATCTATCCACAAAGTTGTCAAGGATAATAAACTTCATGTCTCTTTTGATGAAACTGAATGCTACTTTCAGGATTTTCAAGCAATGATGATAGTGGGGAGTTGTAGTCAGACTGGTGGTCTTTATTATGTAAAACAAGGCAGGGATGGAGAATTTAAAAGAATTTTTTCTCGTTTGCCTAAGTGTGTCTAAGTCAATATGGCATAGTAAATTAGGCCATCCATATGCCCGTATCCTCAATGTTTGTAACACCCGACTTATTAACAAAACACCCCTAAAAAAAACTTATTTTTCAAACCATATGTTTTACAATCAAACCATAAGTATAGGGGTATTAGTTAACACAACAGGTACAAGTGTATCACGAAGTACAATACATATATATTATACATTCTTCAAGCTGGGTAGTCACTTCAAACTCTAAGTCCTCAGTCACGGACTTTATCCTTTCCCTTAGCGGGATCACGCTCACCTGCAGGGACATATCAAATAAACCGTGAGCTATAAAGCCCAATGAGTAATAAACAATTAACATGTATAAGAATAAAATTCTCTACACAAGACAGTTATGTATCATCACATAACACAAGATCATATATGGCTCACGGGTTTGTCCCGCTGTTGCCTAGACTCACGGCTCTGTTCTTGTCATCTCAATGACTCACAGATTATCCGGTATTGCCTTTTAGGATTGACTCACAGCTCCGTTCTTGTCTATCATAGACTCACGGCTTATCTGGTATTGTCACATTGTTCATTCATGTATTAACTCACAGCTCCGTTCTTGTCTATAGCAGACTCACGGCTTATCTGGTATTGTCTTTTTTTTCATCATGAAATCTGTCAAATCCGTCCCCAAAACTGTTTCCATCTGCAGCTGCTCATCCAATATTTATCACATCGGATATAAGTGAGATTACTCACCTGAATGCTTGCTACCACTAGCTTTCGTTGTTTCTTGCCTTCTAATGTAATCCACAATATTTTGTCCCGTACCTATAATTTCGTTCATTTTCAAAATAATTATAGGTTAACAGCCATTCTAATTGACTCTAAGGCATAAGAGTTCAATAATATATCATTACAAACAATGCCTAGATGATAAACTTTCCATTTACCATCTTTTCATGAATTTCACTATTTACCGAGGCATTCGTATTGATCTACAGTGCCCCCGAGGAGTCGAAAACTCAATTTAATATTTTTCCCAGACTTTTCAGACCATTAGGGACTTATGGTTTAAGTTTGAGGTGAATCGGACAAGCCTAGTGAAAATTCACAAGTTTGACCTCTCTGTCAGGCCAGCGCACCGCGCCTGGGAGCTGGACGCACTGCGCCTGGGCGCAGCATGCCTGGAACCTGGGCGCACTGCGCCTGGGCAGGTTTCCAGACCAGTCGCGATTTTGCACTGTAGCATGCAGTTTTAGCATATTAAGTTCTTAATGCTGTTCTTAATTGTTTGGGGTTCATTCCCAGGCTAAAACCTTCCATTAATACAAGGTTTTCATCCATTGAAACCAACTCAATCAATCAAAAGGAAGGATTAGGGTTCTTAGTTCCAAAAACCCCAAAACTTCAAATTCATCAATTTCTATGGTTTCATTGTCATGTGCTTATCTAATGAACATGTATAAGTGCAGAAATCATATACAAACTACATAGACTTCATTGAAATTGCAAATTTCAGTTTACCCACAAAAATCCACCAAGAACAAATCAAGCTAGAACTTGAAATACTTACTTCCAAAGCTTCCAAACCTTCAATTCCAAGGCTATAATCTGATTTCTAGCTTTATATCATCAAGATCATTCCAATTTCTGCAATATCCACAAAACGAAAACCCTCCTGTAGCTCTCAAAATTCTGCACAAATGGGAGAAGCTTCCATCCTTTTATACCTCCAGAAATTGCAGTTTAGTCCCTGGAGTTGCATTTATTAAACTTTTGCCACCATTAACAAAATTTATGACAAAAATCAGATTTTATAACATTTTAAGTCCACAACTCAAAATATTATTACAAGGCAAATCCTTTTCTGTCCAAAAGACCAAATTACCCTTCTAAGGTAAAATGACCAATTTACCCTTTTTATTATAATTACATAATAAAACATGTTTTGGCGTTACAAATTCTCCCCTCCTTCAAGAGATTTCGTCCCCGAAATCATGCAAAAAGTTGAGGGTATTTCTCCCTCATTTCACTTTCGGTCTCCCACGTCATGTCGGAACCTCTGTGATGTCGCCAAAGCACTTTGACCATACTGATCTTCTTGTTTCGCAGCTGTCTTACCTTTCGGTCTAACACCCTTTCAGGTTGTTCTGGATATCTCAACCTGTCATCCACTTCAATCTCAGCAAGAGGTACTTGTTGAGACTTATCAAACAAAGTTTTTCTCAAATGGGACACATGAAATACATCATGTATACCATGAAGTTCATCAGGTAACTCCAATCTATACGCTACAGCTCCAACTCTTTGGGATATACGGAAAGGTCCAATGAAGCGAGGACTCAACTTCCCTTTCTTCCCAAAACGAATTAATCCTTTCCAAGGGGATACTTTAAGCATTACCATGTCTCCTACTTGGAATTCTATCGGTTTCACCCGTTTGTCTGCGTACTGTTTTTGTCGATTCTGAGCTACCTTCAAGTTTTCTCGAATTTGTTTGATCTTTTCTTCCGTCCGTGCTACAATTTCGGGTCCAGCCAACGGCTTTTCCCCAACTTCAGTCCAGCAAGTCGGAGTATGACACGGTGCTCCATACAATGCCTCATACGGGGCCATCTGAATACTGGAATGATAGCTGTTATTGTACGCGAATTCTACCAAAGGCAAATGATCTTCCCAGCTTCCACCAAAGTCGATTACACAGGTTCTTAACATATCTTCCAAAGTCTGGATAGTTCTTTCACTTTGGCCATCGGTCTGCGGATGGTATGCAGTACTTATGAGTATTTTTGAACCCAATCGCTTTTGAAGACTTTGCCAAAACCGGGAAGTAAATCTGCTGTCTCGATCCGACACGATCGATGCTGGTAATCTATGTCGGCATAACACCTCATCTATGTAGATTTTCGCCAGTTGATCTACCCTGTAGTTTTCTCTAAATGGTATGAATTGTGCCGATTTGGTCAATCGATCAACAATCACCCATATAGAATCATGACCTCGCGGTGTCCGGGGCAACTTTGTTACAAAATCCATGGTAATATGGTCCCATTTCTTCTCTGGAACCGGCAATGGTTGGATTTCTCCATATGGTTTTTGATGGTTTGACTTAACTTGCAGACACGTCAAACATCTTTCTACATATCTTCCAACATCTCTTTTCATTTTGGGCCACCAATACAACGGTTTTAACGTACGGTACATCTTGGTACTACCAGGATGAACTGCATATCGGCTACAGTGTGCATCTTCTAGAAGCAAATTCCGCGCCTCTCCTTGTTTTGGGACCCACACGCGACCTCTGAAGGTTTTTAATTTCTGTGCATTTTCTTCCAGATGCTTCAAATACCCAACCATTCGTTCGGTTTTTACATGTTCGGGCTTGCACGCTTCTTCTTGTGCCAAACGGATCAATTCTGGTAACCGACTTGCTACACCCATACATGCGGATGTAATTTTCAAAGGAGCTTCTTTTCTGCTTAGAGCATCTGCCACCACATTCGCCTTGCCAGGGTGGTACTGAATTTCACAGTCAAAGTCTTTAAGTAGATCCATCCACCTTTGCTGTCTCATGTTAAGTTCCTTTTGATCGAGTAAGTACTTCAGACTTTTGTGGTCCGTATAGATGACGAATTTCACACCGTATAAATAGTGTCTCCATAGCTTCAATGCTAGGACCACCGCAGCTAATTCCAGGTCATGAACTGGATACTTCTTCTCAGCGTCTTTTAACTGGCGGGACGCATAAGCTATCACCCGTCCTTTCTGCATTAGCACACATCCAAGGCCGACTCTAGAAGCATCACTATAAATCACATATTCTTCTCCGCTTTGCGGTATGGCTAACACCGGTGCTTCACATAAGGCTTGTTTCAACCTTAGGAAAGCCTCTTGCTGTTTTTCCGCCCATTCAAATCTTTCGCCTTTCTTGGTCAACTTGGTCAACGGGGTAGCTATCGAGGAGAAATTCTCGACAAATCTTCGATAATAGCCTGCCAAACCAAGGAAACTTCGTACCTCCGTTGGACTTCGAGGCGGTTCCCACTTCATCACGGCTTCAACTTTTGCTGGGTCGACTTTCACCCCCTCGGCATTAATTACATGGCCAAGAAATTGGACTTCTCTTAACCAGAATTCACACTTGGAGAATTTTGCATACAGCTTTTCTTGGCGAAGGAACTCTAGCATCTGTCGCAAGTGTACTTCATGTTCAGCTTGACTACGCGAATACACCAGGATATCATCTATAAATACTATCACCGAGGTATCAAGAAACGGTCGACACACTCGGTTCATGAGATCCATGAATACAGCCGGAGCATTGGTTAATCCGAAAGGCATCACCAAAAACTCATAATGACCGTATCGTGTGCGAAAAGCTGTCTTTGGAATGTCAGATTCTCGAATCTTCAGTTGATGGTAACCCGACCTCAGGTCAATTTTGGAAAAATAAGATGCTCCCTGTAACTGGTCAAACATGTCATCTATTCTGGGTAGCGGGTATTTATTCTTCACCGTGATCTTGTTTAATTCCCGGTAGTCAATACACATGCGCATCGACCCATCTTTCTTTTTAACAAACAGGATAGGAGCTCCCCAAGGCGATGTACTCGGTCTGATGAAACCCCTGTCTAACAATTCTTCCAGTTGCTTTCGCAGTTCCACCATCTCTGAAGGTGCTAAACGGTATGGAGCTCGGGCAACAGGTGCAGCTCCCAGAATCAGTTCAATCGTGAACTCAACCTGTCGATCTGGTGGCAACCCTGGAAGTTCATCTGGAAACACATCTGGGAATTCGTTTACCATGTTCACATTCGCTACCCCCACCTTAATCGGTTTAGCCACCGATACATAAGCCAAGTAAGACATCCCTCATTTACTGATACAACTTCGGGCTTGAGCAAAGGAGATAACCGGCATTCTCAACCGAGGTCGTTCACCCTGAATCTTTATCCATTCTCCATCCGGCGATAGTACTGTGATGCTTTTATTTCTACAATCCATGTTAGCATAATTCGTTGCCAACCAATCCATTCCCACAATTACACAAAATTCATCGGTAGTCATCGGCTTCAAATCTATAGGGAAAGTGGTCCCGTAGATTTTAAGCTGACAACCTTCCAAGTGTTCAGAAACCCAAACATATCTACCGTCCGCTACAGCCACCTCCAAGCTTTCATCCATTGGGGTTAACGATACATTCAGGTGTGACAATTGCAAATTTTGGTCAACAAAAGTCAACTGTAGTCAAACAAAGCGTACGTTAATCTATATATTGAAAAGTTATTTTTCATAACTTTTGCGATGAATTATTAATATTATAGTATTACGTATGCTAAATCAAAACAATTATCGGTTAAAAATCGAAAATACGGACAGCAGACTACTGTAGCGTAAAAATTCGATAATCGTACGATTATTATTTTGAGAATAATAATATTCATAAAACGATCTACTTGTAAATACGAAACTGTGGATATATAGAACGTCGAAAACGGAGTTCGTATGTAGAAGTTACAACCATTAAACCGCTGTGAACGGATAAATGTACACAGGGTTTGGACTCAAAATACAAAATGAGGTGCCTTAAACATCAAATATGAAATAAAAATTCATATGATAAGTAACGTAATAATATCTAGTATTTAATTCCAAAGCTAAATGCAATGTCCGGTAAAACGTCAAAAATCGCGAAAACGGAAGTATAATGCGCTTAAAGGCGTATTCCGACACCCAACGAGTTATAATTCAATCAAAATAAATGTTTAGCAATTTTTTTATACAAAATAATTATTTAGAACTTCGTTTCATCAAAAACGCACAAAATTTCACTAAAACGTCTAACCATTTTATAAAAATAAAACATTTTATACAAGTATATTGCTATTTTATAAAATCACCTCACCCCACCCCCCCTACCCCCCTACCCCCCCATCGGCTGAATTATGGGATCCAAACCACTTCCCCATGCAATCTAAGCCACACTATTCATAATCCTAGCCTAGAATTAAATAATCCAAAGAAATCCAATTTTAAAATTCACTAAATCTACAAACTACTCATCATATGAACTAGGAGCTAATTCACCCAACACTCTTCTCCTCTTCCTCTCTTCTTCTCTTGCTCTCGGCCACCCCATCACCATCACCATCATCATCTTCAAGCTTCAATTCCAAGTCCATTTCACAAGTTCAAGAGGTAATCTTCACTCATCTCTTGATTCTAAACAACATAACACAAGTTTTACACCTTTTACACACACTAACATCCATCAAAATCCATTGGATATTAGATTTGTTCAAGGGTCTTTAAGCTCCAATCTTCATCATCTTCAAGAATCTTTCAAGCTCTCTTGGTAAGTTATGATCATCTAGTGATTTAAGTTCTAAATACCTTCATATACTCTTTTACACACACATACTCACGAAAATTCATTGGATAATAGCTTTGTCCAAGGGTCCTCCGGGTCTTAGAACCAAAATCTTCAATCTTATTCCAAGGAATCTTAAGATCCACACTCAAGGTGAGTTCATACCCCTCATTTTCATGTTTTCAAACCTTTTTGGGGGAGAATACAAGTTCCTTTACTATAAATGTTGTTTTATTCAAGTTATATATGTTAAATGCTATATATATGATGTTTTACACAAGTTCATAAAGTTAGTATTTGGGTAAAAATACCTTTGACATGAAATATGGATAGATCTTTGTAAGATGTTCATAATGATACATAATATGCTTGTATAAAAGTTACTAGACTATAATTAAAGTGTGTAAAAATGTTAGATCTTGAATAAAAATGTTATAAATATGAATTTGGCATGAAATATGAGTAGATCCATGTATTATGAACACTTTGACATATTAAGTTGTGTAAAAGTTACTAAACTACAAATAAAGTGTACAAAGACACTAGATCTTGAATAAAAACGTTATAAAAACGAAAACTAGTAAAAACTACGTTTTTATAAATAAAGGTACTATTTTCTAGCAAAAATGGTTATAATCAAGATATTACACTATTTTTGTGAGAAATATCTCAAAAGATGATATTTATAATCTTTGAACAAGTTATTTCGCTATCATTCGTAAAAATAAGGTTATTACGACGCAATTACTAAAAATAGACTATTATTGGAATAGTTTATGAACAAAATGTTATTATGACATTTAAACATGACAAAAATAATTATATAAAAATATATAATTATTATACTTTACTATATTATCATGGGAAAAATGATAATGGACGATTACAAGAGTTTTTATATACAAATCGTACGTAAACAAGTTGATTGGAATACATACATTTTTGTGAGATGAATCTTCATAATACTTTTATAAGTACCTACTATAAGTCCTGAATTTATATAACCAGAGTCTCGGTAAGAGAGCGCGATATTTGAGTATAGATCTATACGGGGCTTAACAACCCCGCACATGAGCTGCTAGCTACAGCTTGACCGGCAGGTCTGAGGTGTCCAAATGTCTAACATTCCGACGTCTGAAGAACGTCGCAGCAGGCCAACTAGTCACAGTATGGTTATATGGTATCTCACATGGGAAAATAATCAACTTAATATTTTTATAAATTATTTACGTGGAAACACACATTTCAACGAAAGTACACTACAGTTTACATACTACATTTTAGTCTTTGGGATTTAAAGACTTGGACATTTTTATGAGAAAATATTGGATTTTCTTGGTTTTCAACACTATCGTTTACAAACAAAGGATATTTCTTATACAAAAATCTTATGAACTCACCAACTTAATTGTTGACACTTTTTCAACTACTTGTATTCTCAGGAAATTGATAAAGTAAGTTCAAGCGCTACAAGATGGGATGTTATGACGTCATTTTTGTCCATTTTGATATCATTTCAATTGTATTTGAAACATGAAACAAGTAAACTTTGTAACATTTGCAATTGATTAAATGATGGTTGTATGCTTGGATTCCACTATTGTGTAACTTTGTTATGATATTGTTCATGAAGTCATCCACCCTTGAACTATTCCGCCAATACGGTTTGAGGGTGTGACAGATTGGTATCAGAGCATTGTTTATAGTGAACTAAGTATATCAATCCATTTAAAGATATACAACTATAAATACGATGAGACTAAAACTCTCTAAAACATTTTCGTACAAGTATACTTTTAAAAATTACAACGTTAATTTTTATAAAAGTATAAGTACATACATACATACTAGAACGATATCGTAACAAAAACATACAAAAGTGGTAAGATGAGTTGAACACTACGGATAGGCTTAAGTGTTTTGGTAATGATATCTTGGATGAATAGAGCCTGATCAACTGTATTGATCCAAGATATGATTAACGTATACTTAGGAATAGTCGTGGTGGACAACAAGTCTGAACACTTACCAGTAACCAAAAGAATTAAACATAAGATATAAAATACTATAGGAGTATTTTATGACACTATATAACTAAACATAGAGTAAAATACTACAGGAGTATTTTATGAATACTACGAAGTCGTACACTTAGGATTTTCTCTTACATACCTCTCATACCCCTTAGAAATCACCTTACTTATAACAACTTCTAAGGACTTACCAAGACCCATGTACAAAGAAAAACACTAGAACAAAACGTAAAACAAAAATACTATACGAGTATTTTGTGATACTATAGAACCATACATCTAGACTCTTTATGCACCTATTATACCCCTATCATTACTTAGTCGACATAAACGTATAATAGAAATGCCGTACTTTGACAACCCTTACCAAGAACTAACCAACGTCAAATCTTGAATCCTTGTGGCAGAAATATGCCACCCCGACGAAGAAACGCGAGGCGCGCACCGATCGCAACTCCCGAGCCACCCATGATGGACTCGGCCACTTTTCAGGCGGCTGTTACTGCTGCGGTAGCAGCTGCTGTGGCTCAGATAAACTCTAATGGGACGAATGGAAACGGAAGCGGAAATGGTACCAACGACTCCACAAACGGAGAAACATCAAATCAATCGCGAGTATGTTCTTACAAGGACTTCGCGAATTGTAAACCAGTGACTTTCTACGGTACCGGTGGTGTCCTTGCCCTCACAAGATGGATTGAGAAAACAGAATCAATCTTTGATATCTCCGCCTGTCCCGAGGAATTTAAAGTCAAATACGCCGCTTGTACCTTTGCCGAGACGACCATGTCCTGGTGGAAGGGCCACGTTAAGGCTCTAACACTTCCCGTGGCCAACTCGATGAGTTGGGAGGAACTGAAGACCATGCTGATGAAAGAATACTGTCCCAGGGGAGAGATCCAGAAACTAGAACAAGAGCTGTGGAACCTGACCATGAAAGGTTCAGATCTGACCACCTACACGAACCGATTCAACGATTTGGCAACCCTTTGCCCTACTATGGTCACACCAGAATCTGTGAAAGTGGAGCGGTATATCTGGGGGCTATCTCCTTTGATTCAAGGGAATGTTGAAGCGGCAAGCCCTGCCACTTTCGACTGCGCAAAACGACTGGCTCAACGATTAGTCGACCATGGAGTTCGCCAAGGCACCATGACCGCTAAAACTGATCAACCAAGAGAGAGGGACCACAAAAGAAAACCCTGGAACAGGGGGAGGAATCAGCCTAACCAAGAAAATGCCAAGTGACAACAAATAGTGGCAGTCCGTGCAGCCACTGTCCCGACTACCCCAACAACAACCAAACAGTATAATGGAACACTACCCAAATGCAACAAGTGTAATTTCCACCACACCGGAGCCTGTAGAGAAATGCACTGCTTGAGCTGCAACAAAAAGGGTCATACCGCCCGTTTCTGCAAGACACCAGTTCCACAAGCCACCCAAGCCTCTAATGCTGGGGTGAGTCAAGCATGCTATGGTTGTGGTGAGACGGGGCATTTTAAGCGTGATTGCCCGAAGACAAAGAATGTGGGAAGAAATGGAAGAGTCCAAGCCATGGGACGTGCGGAAGCGGTGGAGGATCCTACCGTGGTTACCGGTACGTTTCTCGTCAATAATTCATATGCCCGTATACTATTCGATAGCGGTGCGGAGAGGAGTTTCGTAAGCCACGAGTTTAAATACTTATTAAAACAAAAACCTCAACCACTCAATGAAACATTTACAGTAGAAATGGCTAATGGCAAAACAGAAAGCACAAACGACATATACATAGGCTGCACACTTACCCTGGATGATCACTCTTTCCAAATCGATTTAATGCCTGTTAAAATAGGAAGTTTTGACGTGATTGTTGGTATGGATTGGCTAATTCCCCATCATGCCGACATCATGTGTTACGAATGAGGAATCCGACTTCATCTGCCGGATGACAAGACATTTGTTGTCTACGGTGACAAACCCAGTACCAGCCTCCGAATCGTGTCTTGCATCAAAGCCCGAAAATATTTACAGAAACGATACCATGCCTTCTTAGCCCACGTTGTTGACTAGAAGAAAGAAGTAAAGAACATCAAAGAGATCCCTGAAGTCTGTGACTTTCCCGACGTATTCCCAGAAGACCTTCCAGGAGTACCACCCGCGCGACAAGTCGAGTTCAGAATCGATTTGATTCCAGGAGCCACCCCGGTAGCAAAAGCGCCATATCGGTTAGCCCCGGCAGAAATGCAAGAATTATCCAACCAACTAAACGAACTGCTAAGTAAAGGGTTCATCAGGCCGAGCTTCTCACCTTGGGGAGCGCCGGTCTTGTTCGTGAAGAAGAAGGATGGATCATTCCATATATGCATTGACTATTGGGAGTTGAACAAGCTCACTATCAAAAACCGATACCCGTTACCCCGAATTGACGACCTGTTCGATCAACTCCAAGGATCGAGTTATTTCTCAAAAATCGATCTGAGGTCGGGATATCACCAACTCAAGGTTCAAGAAGAAGATGTTCCTAAAACGGCATTCAGAACTCGCTACGGCCATTATGAATTAGTTGTGATGCCCTTCGGATTAACCAATGTGCCCGCAGTGTTCATGGATCTAATGAACCGAGTATGCCGACCTTACCTAGATAAATTCGTGATAGTGTTCATCGACGACATACTTATTTATTCACGAAGTAAGGAGGAACATAGCCAACACTTACGACAAGTTTTGGAGACATTAAGAGCGGAGAAGCTGTATGCGAAATTTTCGAAATGCGAATTTTGGCTTCGAAAAGTGGACTTTCTAGGCCACGTAGTCAGCAAAGAAAGGATACATGTGGATCCCTCTAAAATCAAAGCCATCGAAAGCTGGAAAGCACCAAGAACTCCGACAGAAATCCGTCAGTTTTTGGGCCTTGCAGGCTATTACCGAAGATTCATACAGAATTTCTCCAAAAATTGCGAAGCCACTTACTTCCCTGACACAAAAGGAAGTAACATTCAAGTGGGGAGATAAACAAGACGCCGCCTTCCAGACCTTAAAGAAAGCTTTGTGCAGCGCTCCTATTCTGTCCCTTCCAGAAGGAACAGAAGACTTTGTGGTCTATTGCGATGCATCGAACCAGGGTCTGGGCTGTGTACTCATGCAGAGAGGAAAGGTCATTGCTTACGCTTCAAGACAACTTAAAACTCACGAGGTCAACTACACTACACATGACCTCGAGTTGGGAGCAGTAGTGTTCGCATTGAAGATCTGGAGACACTACCTGTATGGCACAGAGTGTACGGTATACACCGACCATAAGAGTCTCCAGCATATCCTCAACCAAAAAGAACTCAATATGAGACAACGACGATGGGTAGAACTACTAAGTGACTATGAATGTGAAATTCGTTATCACCCGGGGAAGGCCAACGTGGTAGCTGATGCCCTCAGTCGAAAGGAGTACTCGGGCCGCCGAGTGAAGTCATTAACAATAACGATCCATTCCCATTTGTCCACTCAGATCAAAGAGGCGCATCTAGAAGCCTTAAGACCTGAAAATGTCGCAAATGAAGCCTTGCGAGGGATGGATAAAAACCTTGAAGTTAAGGATGACGGAGCTCGTTACCTCATGAACCGAATTTGGACACCGAGATTCGGCGGATTCAGAGACATTATCATGAACGAAGCTCACAAGACTAGATACTCCGTTCATCCTGGGTCCGACAAAATGTACCTGGACCTCAAGAAACTGTATTGGTGGCCAAACATGAAGGCAGAAATTGCTACTTACGTGGGCAAGTGCCTGACTTGCGCCAAGGTTAAAGTAGAATACCAAAAGCCCTCGGGTTTGCTAATACAACCAGCAATACCCGAGTGGAAGTGGGAGCGGATAACAATGGACTTCATAACCAAATTACCAAAGACAACCAGTGGGTTAGATACTATATGGGTAATCGTCGATAGGTTAACCAAATCCGCTGACTTCTTGCCAATCAAGGAGGCTGATAGGATGGATAAGCTAGCAAGGCTCTACCTCAAAGAAATTGTAAAATTGCACGGTGTGCCGAGATCAATCATCTCGGATAGAGATAGCCGGTTCACTTCACACTTTTGGCAATCATTACAAAAGGCTATGGGAACCAGGCTTGACATGAGCACAGCTTACCATCCGCAGACGGATGGCCAAAGTGAAAGAACCATCCAAACACTGGAAGATATGTTGAGAGCCTGTGTGATAGACTTCGGTAAGGCGTGGGACACCCACTTACCGCTCATTGAGTTCTCATACAACAACAGCTATCACACTAGCATCAAAGCTGCTCCATTTGAAGCTCTATATGGACGCAAGTGTAGATCCCCTCTGTGCTGGGCTGAAGTGGGTGATACTCAAATAGCCAGAGGCCAAACACCTAACAGCACCCTCACTGGTCTGGAGATCATACGAGAGACAACGGAGAAAATCGTTCAGATCCGTGAACGATTGAAAGCATCTCGTGACCGACAAAAGAGTTATGCAGATAAGCGACGCAAACCCTTGGAATTCCAGGTTGGTGATCGAGTGTTGTTGAAGGTCTCGCCATGGAAGGGAATGATACGCTTTGGAAAGCGTGGGAAGCTGAACCCCAGATACATTGGGCCCTTCGAGATCCTTGCTAGGATCGGCCCAGTACCCTACAAACTTCGATTACCGCAGGAGCTCAGCAACATCCATCCCACCTTTCACGTATCCAATTTAAAGAAATGCCTGTCCGATGAAACCCTTATCATCCCGCTCGACGAAATCGAAGTGAACGAGAACCTTCATTTCGTGGAAGAACCCGTAGAAATCATGGACAGAGAGATCAAGAGAACGAAACAGAGCCGCATACCGATAGTTAAGGTCCGTTGGAGTGCCAAGCGTGGACCAGAATTTACTTGGGAGCGTGAAGACCAGATGAAGCAGAAGTACCCACATCTCTTCCCAAACCCTTGAGGATCCACTTAAGAGTTAAATTTCGGAACGAAATTCTCTCTAACGGGTAGATGATGTGACAATTGCAAATTTTGGTCAACAAAAGTCAACTGTAGTCAAACAAAGCGTACGTTAATCTATATATTGAAAAGTTATTTTCCATAACTTTTGCGATGAATTATTAATATTATAGTATTACGTATGCTAAATCAAACCAACTATCGGTTAAAAATCGAAAATACGGACAGCAGACTACTGTAGCGTAAAAATTCGATAATCGTACAATTATTATTTTGAGAATAATAATATTCATAAAACAATCTACTCGTAAATACGAAACCTGTGGATATATAGAACGTCGAAAACGGAGTTCGTATGTAGAAGTTACAACCATTAAACCGCTGTGAACGGATAAATGTACACAGGGTTTGGACTCAAAATACAAAATGAGGTGCCTTAAACATCAAATATGAAATAAAAATTCATATGATAAGTAACGTAATAATATCTAGTATTTAATTCAAAAGCTAAATGCAATGTCTGGTAAAACGTCAAAAATCGTGAAAACGGAAGTATACTGCGCTTAAACGCGTATTCCGACACCCAACGAGTTATAATTCAATCAAAATAAATGTTTAGCAATGTTTTTATACAAAATAATTATTTAGAACTTCGTTTCGTAAAAAACGCACAAAATTTCACTAAAACGTCTTACTATTTTATAAAAATAACACATTTTATACAAGTATATTGCTATTTTATAAAATCACCTCACCCCACCCCCCCCTACCCCCCATCGGCTGAATTATGGGATCCAAACCACTTCCCCATGCAATCTAAGCCACACTATTCATAATCATAGCCTAGAATTAAATAATCCAAAGAAATCCAATTTTAAAATTCACTAAATCTACAAACTACTCATCATATGAACTAGGAGCTAATTCACCCAACACTCTTCTCCTCTTCCTCTCTTCTTCTCTTGCTCTCGGCCACCCCATCACCATCACCATCATCATCTTCAAGCTTCAATTCCAAGTCCATTTCACAAGTTCAAGAGGTAATCTTCACTCATCTCTTGATTCTAAACAACATAACACAAGTTTTACACCTTTTACACACACTAACATCCATCAAAATCCATTGGATATTAGATTTGTTCAAGGGTCTTTAAGCTCCAATCTTCATCATCTTCAAGAATCTTTCAAGCTCTCATGGTAAGTTATGATCATCTAGTGATTTAAGTTCTAAATACCTTCATATACTCTTTTACACACACATACTCACGAAAATCCATTGGATAATAGCTTTGTCCAAGGGTCCTCCGGGTCTTAGAACCAAAATCTTCAATCTTCTTCCAAGGAATCTTAAGATCCACACTCAAGGTGAGTTCATACCCCTCATTTTCATGTTTTAAAGCCTTTTTGGGGGAGAATACAAGTTCCTTTACTATAAATGTTGTTTTATTCAAGTTATATATGTTAAATGCTATATATATGATGTTTTACACAAGTTCATAAAGTTAGTATTTGGGTAAAAATACCTTTGACATGAAATATGGATAGATCTTTGTAAGATGTTCATAATGATACATAATATGCTTGTATAAAAGTTACTAGACTATAATTAAAGTGTGTAAAAATGTTAGATCTTGAATAAAAATGTTATAAATATGAATTTGGCATGAAATATGAGTAGATCCATGTATTATGAACACTTTGACATATTAAGTTGTGTAAAAGTTACTAAACTACAAATAAAGTGTACAAAGACACTAGATCTTGAATAAAAACGTTATAAAAACGAAAACTAGTAAAAACTACGTTTTTATAAATAAAGGTACTATTTTCTAGCAAAAATGGTTATAATCAATATATTACACTATTTTTGTGAGAAATATCTCAAAAGATGATATTTATAATCTTTGAACAAGTTATTTCGCTATCGTTCGTAAAAATAAGGTTATTACGACGCAATTACTAAAAATAGACTATTATTGGAATAGTTTATGAACAAAAGGTTATTATGACATTTAAACATGACAAAAATAATTATATAAAAATATATAATTATTATACTTTACTATATTATCATGGGAAAAATGATAATTGACGATTACAAGAGTTTTTATATACAAATCGTACGTAAACAAGTTGATTGGAATACATACATTTTTGTGAGATGAATCTTCACAGTACTTTTATAAGTACCTACTATAAGTTCTGAATTTATATAACCAGAGTCTCGGTAAGAGAGTGCGATATTTGAGTATAGATCTATACGGGGCTTGACAACCCCGCACCTGAGCTGCTAGCTACAGCTTGACCGGCAGGTCTGAGGTGTCCAAATGTCTAACATTCCGACGCCTGAAGAACGTCGCAGCAGGCCAACTAGTCACAGTATAGTTATATGGTATCTTACATGGGAAAATAATCAACTTAATATTTTTATAAATTGTTTACGTGGAAACACACATTTCAACGAAAGTACATTATAGTTTACATACTACATTTTAGTCTTTGGAATTTAAAGACTTGGACATTTTTATGAGAAAATATTGGATTTTCTTGGTTTTCAACACTATCGTTTACAAACAAAGGACATTTCTTATACAAAAATCTTATGAACTCACCAACTTAATTGTTGACACTTTTTCAACTACTTGTATTCTCAGGAAATTGATAAAGTAAGTTCAAGCGCTACAAGATGGGACGTTATGACGTCATTTTTGTCCATTTTGATATCATTTCAATTGTATTTGAAACATGAAACAAGTAAACTTTGTAACATTTGCAATTGATTAAATGATGGTTGTATGCTTGGATTCCACTATTGTGTAACTTTGTTATGATATTGTTCATGAAGTCATCCACCCTTGAACTATTCCGCCAATACGGTTTGAGGGTGTGACATCAGGCGAGACAACAAAGACTCCGATACAAAACAGTGTGTTGCCCCTAGATCAAATATAATATATACAGGTATGGAATTGAGAGTGAAGATACCTGTAACCACATCTGTCTTCTCACGAGCTTCCTCAACGGTCATTTGAAAGGCTCGCGAGGCTACCGGTCTTCCTCGGTTCTTCACCTCCTCTTTCTTTCAGCCCTGATCAATTCTGGGTTTATCACTGAATGCTCCGGATTTCAATTCGGGACAGTTCGGACGAATGTGATCCGTAGCTCCACATTGGTAACACTTACGCTCCGCCCGACACTCCCGTGTAGTGTGACCCGTTTTTCCACAGTTTCGGCAACTAACTTATACAGTATCAATCCGACAGCTTCCTGTGTGTCTTTTTCTACACTTTTCACACCACTTTCCTTCGTCCTTCTGACCTTTACCCTTGGACCCAGTTTGTTGCAACTTTTTCTGAGGCGTCCAACCTTGGTCTTCTGCCTTTCTTTTTGTTTCAACGACTTTCTTTTCGTCTTCTTGTTGCTTCAACTCTGTCTCCCTTTCTGTGGCTCGATCCACCACTTGCCGGAAAGTGGACAGTTTCAGTGGTTGTACAATTTCTCTGATTCGGGTCGTCAGCCCCCAAACATACTTATCAATCTTCCTCTTTTCGGTATTGACATGGTGTTCCGCAAATCTTGCTTTCTCCAGAAAGCTCAGTGTATATTCTTGGACAGTTTGAGAACCTTGTTCCATATGCAGGAATTCGTCCTCCAACTTCTTTATAGCTACTTCTGAGCAGTATTCTTCATTGAACTTAATCTTGAATTGCTCCCAAGGTACCAATTGGGATGAATCAAGATCCAATGATTTGTAGTAAATTTGCCGCCAATGTAGTGCATTGCTTGTGAGTTGATTTGTGGCAAATTCTACCTTGTCATCATCAGCATATTTGCTGACCCGAAACACCTTCTCAATATGCATTATCCACTCCATAGCTTGGACTGGATTATCTGTCCCTGAAAATTCTTTTGGCTTACAACCAAGGAAAGCTTTGTAAGTACATCCGACTTTCTTTGTAGAAGCTTCCCCACCTTGAGTTTCTTTTATTGCCGTGGCACGACTTTCTCCCTGGCTTTCATCTTCCGGCTGCCTGTCATGAATACTTTTTGCAGCCTCTTCACTAGGATTAGGATTGGCACTCGGGTTAGGATTGCCACTCGGGTTGGGGTTATTCGTTAACGTAGGCATCATTTGCCTAACCACTTCTTCCACTATTGCCCGTATATCAGGTGGATTTTCTCCCACCAGTTCCCTTGCTGGTGCTCTTGCTCTTCGTCCCACAGAACCACGTGAACGGGCTGGTTCACTTCTTGATGTTCCACGCGAATTTGCACCAGTGGGATTACTCCTTGTATTTCTCATACTTCAAAATTCAGCAAACCGTTAGATTACATATATAATATAGCAAACTTATATATGTCTAACAGTCCATCTATATGTTTTTCTCTCAAGGTTTAAGTCCAGGAATCTAATCTAAGACACCTAGTTCACTTAAACCACGGCTCTGATACCAACTTGTAACACCCGACTTATTAACAAAACACCCCTAAAAAAATTTATTTTTCAAACCATATGTTTTACAATCAAACCATATGTATAGGGGTATTAGTTAACACAACAGGTACAAGTGTATCACGAAGTACAATACATATATATTATACATTCTTCAAGCCGGGTAGTCACTTCAAACTCTAAGTCCTCAGTCACGGACTTTATCCTTTCCCTTAGCGGGATCACGCTCACCTGCAGGGACATATCAAATAAACCGTGAGCTATAAAGCCCAATGAGTAATCAACAATTAACATGTATAAGAATAAAATTCTCTACACAAGACAATTATGTATCATCACATAACACAAGATCATATATGGCTCACGGGTTTGTCCCGCTGTTGCCTAGACTCACGGCTCTGTTCTTGTCATCTCAATGACTCACAGATTATCCGGTATTGCCTTTTAGGATTGACTCACAGCTCCGTTCTTGTCTATCATAGACTCACGACTTATCTGGTATTGTCACATTGTTCATTCATGTATTAACTCACAGCTCCGTTCTTGTCTATAGCAGACTCACGGCTTATCTGGTATTGTCTTTTTTTTCATCATGAAATCTGTCAAATCCGTCCCCAAAACTGTTTCCATCTGCAGCTGCTCATCCAATATTTATCACATCGGATATAAGTGAGATTACTCACCTGAATGCTTGCTACCACTAGCTTTCGTTGTTTCTTGCCTTCTAATGTAATCCACAATATTTTGTCCCGTACCTATAATTTCGTTCATTTTCAAAATGATTATAGGTTAACAGCCATTCTAATTGACTCTAAGGCATAAGAGTTCAATAATATATCATTACAAACAATGCCTAGATGATAAACTTTCCATTTACCATCTTTTCATGAATTTCACTATTTACCGAGGCATTCGTATTGATCTACAGTGCCCCCGAGGAGTCGAAAACTCAATTTAATATTTTTCCCAGACTTTTCAGACCATTAGGGACTTATGGTTTAAGTTTGAGGTGAATCGGACAAGCCTAGTGAAAATTCACAAGTTTGAGCTCTCTGTCAGGCCAGCGTACCGCGCCTGGGAGCTGGGCGCACTGCGCCTGGGCGCACCATGCCTAGAACCTGGGCGCACTGCGCCTGGCGCCTGGGCAGGTTTCCAGACCAGTCGCGATTTTGCACTGTAGCATGCAGTTTTAGCATATTAAGTTCTTAATGTTGTTCTTAATTGTTTGGGGTTCATTCCCAGGCTAAAACCTTCCATTAATACAAGGTTTTCATCCATTGAAATCAACTCAATCAATCAAAAGGAAGGATTAGGGTTCTTAGTTCCAAAAACCCCAAAACTTCAAATTCATCAATTTCTATGGTTTCATTGTCATGTGCTTATCTAATGAACATGTATAAGTGCAGAAATCATATACAAACTACATAGACTTCATTGAAATTGCAAATTTCAGTTTACCCACAAAAATCCACCAAGAACAAATCAAGCTAGAACTTGAAATACTTACTTCCAAAGCTTCCAAACCTTCAATTCCAAGGCTATAATCCGATTTCTAGGTTTATATCATCAAGATCATTCCAATTTCTGCAATATCCACAAAACGAAAACCCTCCCGTAGCTCTCAAAATTCTGCATAAATGGGAGAAGCTTCCATCCTTTTATACGTCTAGAAATTACAGTTTAGTCCCTGGAGTTGCATTTATTAAACTTTTGCCACCATTAACAAAATTTATGACAAAAATCAGATTTTATAACATTTTAAGTCCCCAACTCAAAATATTATTACAAGGCAAATCCTTTTCTGTCCAAAAGACCAAATTACCCTTCTAAGGTAAAATGACCAATTTACCCTTTTTATTATAATTACATAATGAAACATGTTTTGGCGTTACAATGTTCTTTAGAATGATCTAGATTTAGGGTTTGAGTCTCTACCTCCCTATGATGTTTGCCATATGGCCAAGCAAACCAGGGAACCTTTCCCATTTAGTAAACATAAAACCTCTAACTTAAGAGACATTATTCACCTTCATGTTTGGGGTCTTTATAAGTTGCCTATTGTTAAAGGGTTTAGATATTTCTTGACTGTTGTTGATGATTTTACAAGGGTTGTCTGGGGTTTTTTTAAGTCTAAATCTGATGTTTTTGAAAATGTTGAAACATTTTAAAATTTATTGTTAAATCAATCTAACAAACGAATTAGGGTTGTTAGATTTGATGATGGGACAACGTTAGTTAATAATAATATGTCAAGTTTTTTTTAAAAAACAAAGCATTTATACATCAAACAATTATTCCTTATACCCCTCAGCAAAATGGAATTGCCAAGCGGAAACATAGACACCTTCTTAATGTTTCTCGTGCCTAATTCTTTCAAAGTGGTATTCCACTGAAACATTGAAGAGACATTGTTTGGACTGTTGCCTATCTTAAAAATAGAACATCATTAGTACTAAAATGAAAAGCATTATCTGAACCTGTTTATAAAAGTGTTCATTTGTTAAATTACTTGTGTCTGTTTGGTTGTTTATGTTTTTCTACAAAACTCAATCTTTATAATAAATTCGAATAAAGAGATGATAAATGTATTCTTATTGGCTACTCTAGTTTTAAAGGGGTACAAATTGTTGACTTTGGAAACTAATACAACTTTTTTCTCCAGAGATGTTGAACATTTATAAACATATTCTACCTTTCAAAATGCCCTCTGGTGCCCCTTTTTCAAATGACTCTTTTGATCACACTTCTCATTCTCAATTTTTTTAACTCCACTATCCCTGTCAGTCCTGATGATTTTCAGTCCCGATGATGATAGTTCTAATAAGTTTCATAATTATGTTCCTCATGTGAGTAATCCAATCGAACTAAAAATTCTGAACTTTATAGTCCAAATAGAGCAACTACCTTTGACTTCGGTAATACTATAAATTATTTTAACATTATAGCCAGTCGTGGATTTCATACTCTCATCGAGACATAACTTATAATTTTGGTAATGCATTCGAGTATTCTAATATGGTTTCCAGTTTTGGACTTGATGGCACACACAGAGACTCAAAATTTTGGTAATGCATTAACGTATTCTAATATGGTTTCCAGTTTTGGACTTGATGGCACACACAGAGACTCAGTCCATGATCTGATCTGACTGGATCTTTTGAGAATCTTGGACACTTACATTTAGAGGGACATATTGATGATCAACCTAGTACTAATCAATAGTCTTTCTAGAACTGAGAGAGCAAAATTTGATATCTCTATCCCTGAACATGTTGGTACGAATGATCTAAGTCCGGTTAGAAGGTCAACTAGGATATTTAGGATTCCCATAAATTATATGACTTTGTTCTTGATGGTAAATACAAATATGGTAAAGAGTAGTTAACTACTCACATATTGATCTTGAGATTTCTTGTTCTGTCACTAATCTGAATAAAACTTTCGATCAAAATGTTTCATAGGAGGAACTTGAAAAGATGATGATTCTTCATGAGTATCTACTTATTATGGAGGAGCATATGGATTTCAAAGTTTCTTGGTTAACCCGTTATTGCGTGCTCAAGAAGCAGCATAACAAGAAAAATCATGTGAAGACGAATGTGTCACAAACTACCATTAAGAATGATATAAAAGACATTTTTACAGTGAAAAAACAAAGATGAAAAAGATTTTGAGTGCCAACCAAGGTAGAATCGTCGGCACAACTTATATGTGGACAACCACTAACCAAAAAAGAGGCTACATGGTTGTTACTGCATATTATATTGATGATTCATGGAATTTGAGCAATAAAATTCTAAGGTAATTGATTCCTTTTTAATTCTTTATCATTGATATAATCTTGATTACTTGTACAATATTTTTTAAAATTTGTAGGTTTATGTATTTTCCAGCCCTCATAATGCTAAAACACTAACTAAAGCATTAATGGGGTGTTTGGTTGCATGGTCTATTGATTGTAAGTTATCTACTTTAACTTTAGATAAATGTAGTGTTCATATTTCTATGAAGGAAAAAATGAAAGAAAATGTGAGACCTGATAATTTACTTTTGAAAGGAGAATTTCTTCACATGAAATGTTGTCCTCACATATTGAACTTGATATTTCAACAAGTATTGAGTGCAATTCAAAGTGGGTGGAGTCTATTCATGAAAGTGTTGTTTATTGGACTGTCGCTCCAAAAGAATGGAAACTTTTGAGGAGGAAAAGGATGGTTTGTCTCTTTCAAGTAAGTGAAAATTAGTTTTAAATTGTAAAACGAGATGTAATTCCCTTTATATTATGCTCACGAGTACAATTGTATACAAGGATGTCTTCAATCGCCTAGTGCATACCGATAAAAACTACAAGCAAGCACCCAGTGATGAGGATTGGCATTTAGCAAAGGCGATGTGTGAAAAAATTAAGTTGTTTTATAGTGTGACTGAAATGTTTTCTGGGTTTAAACACCCAACTGCTAATATTTTTTCCCAAAAGTTTGTGATATCTGATTGTTCTTAAAGAGTGTCTTGTATCACCTTATACGGAGATTAAGACGAATAACTGAAAATATGATTGGGAATTTCGACCAATATTGGTCTCTCATACATAGAGTATTATCCATAGCCACTATTTTGGATCCAAGATTTAAAATGAAGCTGATCGAGTATTATTTTCCCCAAATTTATGGTGATGAGTCTCCTAAAGAAGTTGAGCAAATTCATAAGTTGACATATGATTTGGTAAAAGAATACAAGCCACATGATGCCAAAGAAACCCATTCTTCATTTAATAATTTTTATTTTGGCATGGATATTGATGATTTTGGAGATTCTTCGGCTGGTTATGTTTTATTTGTGAGTTCACTTCAAATGTTTATACATACAAATCTGAGTTAGATTACGATTTGGAGGAAAATGTTTTGCCAAGGACCGGAGATTTTGATATTTTAGCATGGTGGAAAAGAAGTGGTCTTAAGTATCCTACTTTGCAACAAGTTGTTAGAGATGTTTTGGCTATACCGATGTGTACCATTGCTTCTGAATCGGCGTCTAGTACCGTGGGAAGACACGTCATTCCTCATCAGAATAGGCTTCATCCCAATCTAGTGGAAATCTTGATTTGTGCACAAGATTGGCTATGAGATGAGAAATTAGGTAAGTTTTTTAATAGTCAAACATTACATTCTTTTATAAAAGTACTAATAATTATTTATTTGATTATTGCTAGGTGCCCATTCAAATACGGAGAAACATATTGCAAAGTTTGAAGTTATAAAAGATAATGAGTCGGAACCAAGCTGTAAGAACCCGAAAATAATGGTAAAACCTATAAAATAAAAATATGTAAAATTTGGGTTTGAACGATGCCGTAATGGTAGAAATTGGTAAAAAGGGCAAAATGGTCATTTGGCATACAAATGACTTTTATGTAATGAAAATATAATTTTTGGGGCAAGAATGAAATAAAATAAAACTTATAATGTTATGAAATGAGTTTTTGTGCCATTTTGGAAAAAAATGGAACTTGAGGGGCTAGATTGTCATTAGTGCAAAGTGAGGAGGTATAAATAGGAAAGAAAATCTGCACTCTCCTCACTGTGAACTCATTTCAGCTACGGGAGAGTTCTAGAGGATGCCAAGAGATTGATCCTTGAGGGAGTTGGAGGAATTGGAAGAAATTAACTTGGAATTGAAGAATTCCAAGCCATATAAGGTTAGTAATCTTGTTTGTAGGGTTGTTTAACCCATTCCCCATGAGTGTGTCACTGTAGCTTCACGATTCAAGGATTTCATGAAGAAAGACGAGAAAGAACAAAGAAGAAGAAGGAGTGAAGAATGAAATCAAAGGTTTGATTTTCGGATGGGAATCTGTCATATGTTGTATAATTCGTAGCAAAATCATACGATGTCCAAATCAGGCGATTCTAGTGCCTATGGTTTCGCCTCGATGTCTTTTTCTGTTCATCAGTTGGGGTCTAGACCTCCTTCGGTCGTTTTCCAGGGTTTTGAACCCGATTTCCATGAGTATGATTTCTGTGTCCAATTGTGTTGTGAAATTCTTGTAAAATCGGGTATTCATTGGATTGTTCTAAAATTTTGTGTGGAGAAGAACCTTGTCATGAGCCATACTCGACCAAAAAGGATTGACTCAGTTCATTGTTTTGGTTTGGACTTTGGTGTGTGCAATCCGACCTCCACAGATTGGTTGCTGCACACCTAGGTCAACTTGTGGGATTTTTAATTCCCAAATGGTTCATATTTTTGGTCTGAAACTTTGAGGGGAAGTTCATCCTCATTTCTAGTATGTTCCATCCAGAGGGCTTGATCCAATTCAATTCGAAAGCTAGGGTTCCAATGACTTCTCTTTGACTGAACCAGAATTGTCGCTGTGCACATTGTCCTTGTTGCACGATTTTTAATTCTCAGTTGGCTTATGCTTTGAGTTTGATTTTTGGATGAGAGCTTTACCTACATGTCTAGTGTAACTCATCCAAAAGGCTTGACTTATTTCCTTTCAGAAGTCAGGTTGTTAGACAAATCTTGTCAACCTATGATGCGTTGTGACAGAAATGTTGCTGCTCATTTCCTTCATATTGTATGATTTTTAATTCTTAATTGGTTTGTCTTTTGGGTCTGAATTTCTGAGGGTAGTATCTTGGTTATATCTAGTATGCCTATGTAAGAGGGTTTCCCTTGATTCCATTCCCAAGTAGAATGGAATTGGTGATTCCTCCGTTAATCCAGATTTGTGACAGATTGCACTGTGAATCTTGTTACTTATTTTCTAAGGTCTTAGAGTGTTATTCAAGTCTCGGTACCTTCTCGAGACTTGTCATGTATTGTGTCTACTTTTCTTAATGTTTGATTTTGTGTCATTCGGGTTTCTGAGTTGGGAGTTATGGTCAATTCTTTGACCATGCGTCTTAGATGTCAAAATCTAAAAATGAGTTAATAATGTGATATTAATCTATTAAGATGTAGATTAAGAGGTCTTTAACTATTACTAAGGCCTAGCTTGTATTAATTAGATTGTTAAATGAACTCATTAGGTATTAAGGAGTAAAGTTGAAGGAAAGGGAAACACAACAGGAAGAAATGATTCTTGTTAGACTTCTCTAACTAGACAAGGTGAGTATGTGTGGATTTTTCTAGTACATAGAAAAATGATATTTTCAGAAAATGAGATTTCCAAATACTTTTAAATACTAAAGTTTGGAAATAGTTTTGAAAGTAGCTCTAAGAGCTAAGTGTTTTAAAAGAGATTTTTGAAGAGGTTCAGTTTTTAAAGCTATTTTGAAAGAAGCTCCATATGTGGGCTTAAGACGTTGAGATTAGTATTTAAAGAGATTTTGAAAGTGAGTCAAAAGTTTATAACTTTGAGTTTGTTATGAATTGTGTTCATGTTTGACCAATTTGAGATGAAGTGAAGAAAGTAATGAAACAAGAAAGTGATGAGAGTGATAAGAGTCAGTTGTCCGGACTAGGATCACCCACATAATCGGGAGATCTGAAGACACTACTGGGATGGTACCTCCCGTCGCGAAGTAGTTGTCTAGCTTAGCATAACCTTATGGTTGGATTTGTTCCAAGCCATGAAGGGGAGACAGAAGTAGCACAACCTTGCGGGTGGATCTGTTCCGTCCCGTGAAGGGGAGTTGGTAAAAATGAGTTAAACCAATTCATGAATTTCAGTTGGTCTTGAGAAATGAGAAAAGAGCATTTTTAAGAATTATTTATGAAAAGCAGTTTTGAGATTTATTATAAAAATCAGTTTTGAGTATTCTACTTGTTTTGTATTACAAGTTTTAAGTAAGAAAGTTTTGGGTCTAAAACTCATATTACTCACGAGGCTTTATGTCTCACGTATTATTTGTTTTAAAATGCTATGTACTTAGGTAAGAAGAGCAGGAGCTTGACTACTACATAAGCTCTGAGGTTGGGACCAGTGTAAAATACAGATAAGTTTAAATTATGGCTTTCGTATGCAGTCTGTAATACCCCTTAAGAATAAGTTTGTAAAAAAAAATTAGCAACTTTTTGCAAGTCGCGTAGTGTAATATATCTTGTTTAATAAATGGTCTTGAGAAAAAGGGTGTTACACAAGCTATGTGGATTTTGATACTTAGTCCAAGAATATTGGATGGTGATCGATGGTGATGAAGACCAAACATTTTCTTTTTGCAAAACACTAAAAATGAACTTGTTGCTTTTATTTTAGTTTCTTATCAAACTTATAATTTTTGTTATCATCTTTTTTTGTATTTTGTCATATTTGAGAATGAAGTATGAAAAATTGTACATTTTATTATAATTGTGGTTATTGTGTATAATTTTTATATTTTCAGATTTATAAAAAATGGATTTTATTTATTAAATAGGTATCCATCGAGTCCTCGAACCCGTTGGAGATTTTTTACCCGACCCGATAGGGACTTAATGGTGCAGAGTCGGGGATGGATGTGGGACTTGGAGGTTGGGGACGGGGACGGGTAATGTAGTACCTACCAATATTCGTCCCCGTTTGCATTCCTACTTATATAATACTATATTAGGAAGGGTATCCGTTTTCCCTTATAAATAGCCAACCTAGAATATGTATTTCGTGTGCCTTTTATGTGACTTGAAGAGTTCTAAACTATCAATATGAGTTACTTCTCGCTTACATTATCTTTGTTCTTACTTCATTTACTTTAATTTCTTTACAGTTATGCTTTACATAACTGTTTAAATTAGGTTCTTTAATATTGCGCAACCTTTAGTCATTTAGAACCTCCATCAAGCCCTTCTCAGTTTCCATTTTATAAACCATATCACTCAATCATTTTTTTTACTTCCATCCAATAGGGGGTGTTTGAAACCTCAAGTTTACAATACAATGACATACACATTATCTCATAAAAAACCTCAAGAGTTATTCTTTGAGAATCAAAGGAACCTTATAGACATACTAAATACTAATTTCTTTGGGGTGTGTTTTCAAAATTTTAAATAAATTTAATTCGAAAACATAAAAATAGTAACTGATATTAAACGGATTCCTACTGGTTCCATGCTAGGTTGTGTATTCCAAAGAACCATTTTGATCGGTTCTGGCATAGGTACTATACCGGTCCCTTGAAATTCAGTCGAGTACATACTGGTGCTCACTCCTAATAATAACAAGTATTCAAACTAATATGGTAAAACACATGTCGGGAACCCGCAAATTGTATCTTTAAAGTTTATAATTTTCAATCAGTAAGACTTTATTCATCTCATTTCTTTGTTTTTTGGGTGTATCCCTAAAATGTTACTTGTGTTCATTTTATAAGCCTTGTTATTACGTTTTTTAACTCCCACTAATACGGAACGCGTGAAAAAATCAAGTAAAAAATCCATCTGAAATTGTCTCAAGAAGAAAACAAACTTGAGACGTCTTTTCTATATATTCAAAATAACCTTCAAAGCATTTCAAAAACTGCATTTTTTGGTTTTTTTAAATACCAAAATAAAACTTAGTTCAAATTTTCAGTAGGGAGGTGATTTGTACACAATAATTTTTGTCTATACACACCAATTCATGGTTTAAAGTGATTGTATAGTATGTATAGAAAGTAATACATTGTTGTGTTTGAATAAAAATGTTGTATACAAATCACTCCCATTTTTTAAAACATGTAATCATCGTTGGAACTTATTCACATGTATTCTGAGACAATTGTAAAATATAACCAACCATTATGATTGTAAGATTGGTTCCAACATTCTAGTAACCGCGCGTTTTGGTTTCTAGATTTTTTATATGAAACTTAGCTAGGCTTAATGTGGTTACAATAGAGGCATATTTGTAAGCACCACATTTATTCGAAACTCCCACTACAAATCAAGAGTTTCCTAATTTATGTATACTTAGTACTTACAACTCAAGAGTTTTCAATTAATGGTTATTAATTAATAATGACTTGTAATTTTCCTTATTTATACACATTATAACTTATATTAGTAGTATCTAAGTAAGCTTTGCTCACGAAAAAAATACATATGTTTGAAGAGATTCGTGATTCAAATGAAGAGTTGAAAAAGTTACTTTGTGACATCAATGATTATTGCAACGCATAGTTTTTCTATATATAAAATGTATGATATTTTTATATATTCTGTAACATCCTCTATCTAGGGTATATAATTTAATTAATAAAAATAATAAATTAAATAATCATAATAATTAACTTATGTCAAATTTAATTAAAATGTGTATTTTAAGAAGTATCTAGCCTAGATTGACTTATTAAGGGTATAAATGGAAACTCACCATATGGGGTTCTAGAAGAAGGACTTGATTTGTAATAAGTATTTTAGAAGCGATGGGGAAGGACTTCTAGTGCAAATATGGCATAACTTAAGTTCTAGAGGGACTGGTCTTGAAAATAAGCAAAGCTGGAAGTTTAAGTTGGGGAAACCCCCATTTCATTGGGGAGAATCATGATTTGGAAGAGAGAGAGAGGGAGAAGGAGGCGATTTTCAGGAGATTCAAGTAGAGAAGTTTGATCCTAGCAAGATTTAAGTGGTTTACATTGATTAATTGAAGATTTAAGGTAAGAAATCTCATCTCCATGTTGGAAACCCACCATTTTGGGTAGAACAAGTTCAAATTCGGGTTTCATAGTTGGGGGAGATGAATTCTATGATCCCAAAGGTGTAGTTTATGAATTCTAATGATTACCTCTTTATAATTTGATGGTTTCATGCTTGGAGAATCATTTGGATGATTGTTGATACATATGAACCCTAATTTTTGGGGAAAACCCCATCAATGGGTGAAACCTTGATGATTGGATCAACTTGCATATTAAGTGTGTTCTATGAAGAGCTCAAGTGAGTTCCTAGTGATTTCAAATCAATGGAAGAAGGAACCTCTTGAATTATTGATCAATTGTTTGAATGGAATTGGATATTCCTTGATCTAAGCTTATGAAGTAAATTGGGATTTGAACTTAGATTTGATTCTATGGAGATGATATTGGATGATTTTATTTGGGCCAAATGATGTGTAAATTAAGTAGAAATAATGTCCTTTTGATATCTAGAAGTTTGGGGTTGTTTAAGACCTTGAATTGGACCAAAATGAGGGAGAAAAGGACCAAAAATCGGAAGTTACAGTGCTTGGAACACGGCCCAGGTTGGGGGAAATACGGCCCGTGTCAGGATGTCTGTAAAACCTCCTATTAAGCAGAACACGGCTCGTGTTAGGAGGAACACGGCCCGTGTCAGCCTGAACAGTCCCAAAATGTTGAGTTTTGAGCTTTAAGGGTTGGGATGTTGGTTCTAATGTTCAAGTAAACTCCTAGGACATGTTTAACTAATATTTTACATCTATTTAGTGAAGTTAA
Source organism: Cichorium intybus (assembly GCA_023525715.1). Lineage (NCBI taxonomy): Eukaryota > Viridiplantae > Streptophyta > Magnoliopsida > Asterales > Asteraceae > Cichorium > Cichorium intybus. The sequence goes on from CM042009.1 coordinate 125,209,470, forward strand.
ATAGCCTTAGAGTTATTAGTAATGTTGAATGTTATATCTTGTAGGAGAATAGTAACTGAGGTTGAAGCAAAAGAGTGACATCTTCTTGGAACTTAAGGAAGGTGAGTTACCGGGAGTACACATCCCTCTTTTAACCTTGTGTTTTATTACCATTATCATGCATTACTTCTTATGTGTTAATTGTTGCATAAACTTATGTGTGCATGGCATTAAAAGAGTCTTTTCAAAATGTTTAAAGTACTATGAAATCTAAAATGATATTTGTGAGCATCCTAATTGCATATTGCATTACATATAGGATGGGGTTTTGACCATGGGATACCTTGAGAACGAGTTTTACCCTTCTCAATCAAAGAGGTGAGGAGTTATAATAAGTTTTACCCTTCTCTAAAATAAAGAGGGTGAGGAGTAGTTGTTCCCGACATTAGGGAATTGCATGAGGGAGTTGCTACCCCTCATGAGGCTAGTGTGATGGCCACTAGTCTTAGTTTCAACCCATACGGGAATCAAGTATTATGCTTTGTGCGTTTGCTTGTGAACTTAGGTGGGTGCCATTGAGGTGAGATGGACTTATGAGGTGGAAATGGGTTGGGATAGTTGCATTGCATGTGCATATCACGACCTTATATTTTAAGAAAACCATATGATGTTTTTATTTCAAACTATAAATGTGTAAGAGAATATTTTTGGAGGTTGTCTCGAGTGTTAAGGTTACCCTTTCCACTCATAATGAGATAGCCTCGGGTAACTCACTAGGCATTTCAATTGCCTAACTGTTTTGGATGTGTACTCAGGTTGAATAAGAGCTTGTGACGAGGCGAGGACTTTTAGAAGACCATGATTTGTGTGGCCATTTAAACCATGCTTTGTACTTGGATTATGATACTACCTCGCTAAACGTTTTAAACTACTTTTTAGTTGTTTTGGGACCATATTTTCCGCAATGATGAGACTCATTTTGAACTAACAATAACTTTTATGATAAATAATGTTTTAACTATGAATCCCTAGCGAGGGGTGTCACATATTCTCTTTGTATAATTTATAAATGTTTAATATTCTTTTTATACAAATGTTAAAATAGATGTTTTGGTGTTTTTATGTTATTAAAATGATTTTAATATTAGATTAATGATATTAGTATATACTATAAAGGGACATTTTTTCTTGCATAATATGTATTTTAAACCCCCATGACTATTTGACACGCCTAGGTCGTTATGCAGTCAAAAATAAAAAATTAAACCTTACACGCACACTAGTATAGTAGCAGCAATGGTCGATCCGTGGGAGTCAAGTGGTTAAAGTATAGTGTCAGAATAAACCAAACTATAGTGTCACTCTATAGTTGGCGGCGTTCCTTACACTTCCCGAAAACCGATAAAATAGAATACCAAAAACTAAAACTAGCATTAACCAAACTAAACAATTCCAAAATCCAAAACAAACTTACTTTCTGATTCCAAAAATATATTCCAGAAAAATCAGAAGCATTCAACAATCCAAAAGCATCCAGCAAGCAAATAAACATAAACCAATACCGAAAACATGCAAAATAACTTAAACCGAATGATTGTATTGAATGAAAACCAAAACCAGAAGTCTCAAGGTTCTGACTTCGAAAATAATTCAAATCAAACTCGTCCCAACAGATTCTACAATCCAGAATCGATGAAATCAAGCGATAACTAAAACTATAAAATACTAAAAATAAATGAAAAACATGAAAATACCAACTTATGACTACTGAATTCCGAAATCACGAGTCGAAAAAGCCTAGGTTCAACCATTGGGTCTGTTCTTCGCTCCCGAAACTCGACCTAAATGCCTCTGTTTATAGTTGAAAAATCGAGCTAACCGCGTCGCGCAAAGGCGAATTCCGCGTCGCGCCCTTATCTCTAACCCCGTTTCTTGCACTTTGAATTTGACATCGTCATCTGATCCTTGACTTTCCGCGACGCGCGTGCTCCTTATGTCATGGCGAGCGTGTCTTTTCGACTGAAAGTGAACTTTATCCAAAACTTCTTTATTTTGTACGCCTTTAGCCCCTGTTTATATCTTTTTTTCACACACAAGCACTTGACACAAAAAGTGAGTAATACCATAGTTTATACGATATAATTTCACTCAGAATAGGGCCTAACGACGACTAAAATACTTGATATTACTAGGCATCGTCAAACACCCTACACTTGTGCCTTTCTTGTCCCCAAGCAAATGAGTTTTTAACAAATTAACTAAGACTCAAACATTTTTTAATGCTTTCAATTTCAAAGTTTATTGTCTCGAGAAGTTAGATTGAAACTGAATTTTTTAAAACATGACCAGAATATCCTTTGGAATTCACGACTTTCTAAAGAACCATTTGTAACACCCCATCTTTCATACACCTTAAATGGTGAAATTGTTTGAAAAACTTGTTGAAGTAAAAATTCTGTTCTTTCAAAAACTTTTCTCTTAAACATTAAACAATTATTTAAAACATTTGGTCCCAACAAAACAGATAAGTTTAAAAGTAATTAAACAACTTTGGGGGTTACAAACTCATATCAAAAGCTACCATAGTAAAGCCTTAAAACATCTCAAAACTATGTCCCGTATTAAACTAAAATTTCTACCGAAAATTCGACATGAACTTTGGGCAATCCGGACAAATCCATACTGACCCGACTCAATAAAACAAACGAAAAATAATACGGGACATAACACACTTTATTGTACAACTACAAGGGAATTCTAAACCCTAATCATGATATCTCTCATTTACATGTTATAACTATACCGCACTTGTGATAACTCTATCTTCTGGACATCCTTTCTATCTATGTTCCTCATATAAGCTTCTAAGTCCTTCACTCCTTTAATCCAATGCTAGACATCCTGTTCCTGAGTACATAGCATTTTAAAACAAACATACGTAAGACAAAAGTCTCGTGAGATAAATGGGTTTTAGACCCAACAATTTTAAATTAATTTGAATATCATTAACTATAATAAAACAAAGAAAACTTTCCTTTCTTTTCATAACCTGCAAAATCCACTTTATTGTCAAAACAATAAAACAAAAGTTCATTGCTATAATTAGAAATCATTACTTATCATCCAAGCATAAGCTCATTGTTAAAACTTCAAGAACTTTAGCTTAAAATGTCAAATAAGAAATTCATCATAAGTAAACATAATTCAGGTACTTTCTTAACAAGCATAGACCAACTGTAATTCATGATTAATTTATTATCATTTGGCTTTATACGGATTTCCCCGTATCCCTTTCCCTCCCCGGAATAGAACCAATCTATCCGTGAGGGCGTGCTAGTTCCCTTTCCCTTCATGGAATAGAACAAATCTATCCATAAGGGCGTGCTGAGACAACTACTTCGACACGAGAGGTACCATCCCAGTAGTGTCTTTTGATCTCCCCTCATTAGGATGAGATCCTTGTCCGGACATCTTTCTCATTTCTTTCATTTAGCTCATATCTCAAGTTTTACCATTATCATCTTATCACAAATTGGTCTCTAGATAAACATCATTCAAAACATGTAGAATCATTTTCAATTCTTCAACATAAAACCATACTTCTAATTCAACATAAATCAATACTTTCTATTTCAAGTTTTAAAACCACTTTGGAAACCATTACTCATGAAACATTATCATAACTTTTGAAAATCATTTGTCAAACTATTAATCATAAAACATATAACATAAAACACAACTTGTTGCTATGTACCCAGAAAAGTCCTCATGTACTCACCTCGGTAGCTAGGTATGTCTAGCTACATCAATCCACTAACTCTTGTCTTTACTTGCTTCCAAATTATCCTTCACTGTCTATTAAATTAATAAGATATTAGAACTAAACCCACAACTAGTTATATAATATGGTCTAATCATTATTGAATTTCTTAAAATCATTATCTAGTTCTATTCCAATGATTAAACATGTTCAACAAAACTTAATATCCATTTTTGACAATTTACCCCTCTTTGGCCAAATATGATATTTTCATATTTCTACCAAGTTATTTTAACAACATTTTTGTTTTTACTTTTTCTATAAGCTTACTTCAATGTTTAAATGCCAAAACATCTTTTATTTTGCTCATTTAAGCTATTTTGGAAATCTATAACAATAAAGTTTCTAAAATTAGAAACAGGTATATAATATGACATTTTCCGTTCACATACACCGATATGTTTCCAACATATCATAACGTCCATTTAATTCAATTATATGTTTGTTTTCAAGCTATTTTATTTACATACCAAAAATTTGTCCCATAAAGGTTGGAATCCATGATTCCATTCCACTTATCAAGTTTTCTTTTCTTTTGTCCCATTAACATGTGTAAATGTCCAAATTTTCCAAAAATCTCAATTTATGGTCAAGTTTGACCAAATAAGAATAAGTAAACCCATAACCCACTTCTTAACTCTTTCCAAAAATCATAATTTGCACTTTCATGTGTAGAAACTTAATATGTGGTAAACAATAACATGCTAGCAACAAAAGACTCATATTGAACAATCCCTAACATTTCTAGCTTAGTTTATGCTAAAATCAACATACCATGGCTTGCTTCATTATACATTCCCAATTTCAGTCAACAACAAAACATTTACTCACAATACATGAATTCAACTTTAAACATCATGAATTCTCCATATAATACTTGACTTTTAAGGTCTATGAACTTAATTACCACTTACATTCAAGACTTCCAAGCCTAAACAATAAATCCATAGATTTCTTGCATTGTTGAACTAGTACGAGGATATAATCAGAAAAACCATGTTTAATTCAAACATACATTCGGGATAAGTACCAATTTCGAAATATAATTAGGGCTCCAAAAGATTACCTACAATGTTCTGCTCAAAAGGAAGAAATCAAAGCTTTTTCCTATGCATTAACCTAGAAATCGGACCAATCTTCTTCTATTACTGTCGCCGGCAGTCAAACTCGCTACCTGAACCACCGCCGCCGCCGCCGCCGGTGGCCCTTTGCTGTTGTTGCTTCGTCCTTCCTGCCTAGTACCAAAAATCGAGAACCATAGTGACTAAATCGTATCTCAAATCTGACTCTCCACTCTCGTCGTCTGTCTCTCTTGATCCCGTAATCTCTCTCTCTCTCTCTCGATTTTTAATTTTTAACGAACAAGCATCACCCCCATTTGAATTTCCCGATTTTTCTTTTCCTCCCTGATTCCAATTTACGTGATCAAGAAAGATGTAGTCGACGCCCACAGAAAAAGAACTGATGGTTGATTTTAACTTGGAAATGACAAAAATGCAGTCTGAATCTGAATGGATTTTGCGTTACACACGCTCAAATATGACCCTTTGATCATTTATGTCACTTTTTGGTCATTTTTATGCTGTCATAATTCCTTCGTTATAACTCCAAACAGACCTGAATCTTTTTCCTATATTCTTAGTACATCGAAATCTACAAAAGTCTCCTTGATGACCTTTTCCCAAATCCTTGTAGATTTTAAATTATAAATTTCTAAATATTTACAATTATTTTCTTCTTCTTTAAATCCCAAATTTCCATTTTTGTCCTCGGGTCTTTAAATCAAATTTCTAAATGAAATAATACTTAATTATAATTTAATAAAATGTCTTAAAACCCAAGTTTCCATATTTTCACATCTTTTTGACCATTTTGCCCTTTCGCATACATTTAACTCGTTTGGACATCAAATCTCTTAGCATTAAAATACTTAGCTTAAAGTCCTTATTTCATATATTAAAATTTAGGTTGTCTCACCATTGATTACAAATTTTCAGTATGCAAATGCAAACTTACTCATTCAGATTTTAAAGGTCGTTAAGGAATTGTCCAGGACTTTCGATGTTATCCGTGTAACGGGCTTTCGAAAATACTATCCCAGACCGGAAGATCTTAGGTAGTAAGGTGCATAAATGCCCTTTCGGGGCCACCCTTTTCAGACCTACCGGCTCGAACAACAAATGTCACTGATTGATATTTTCCTCCTAAATTCTAATCCTAAAATATTCCAAATCTAAGAATTTTTTTAACTCAACAATAGAATGATTACAACTAAATAGTATTTCTTGAAAAATACCAATGCTATAACACTCAAAAGATATTCGTTTCAAACTTACAATCTCTTAAAAATTTTGAGAAATTACTTGTTTTTCACAAAATTTTCAAAAATATATTCTTTCGACCGTCCCACACCCCACACTTAAAATCGTACAACGTCCCCGTTGTACATAAAAATATTTCAGAACAAGGGAGAAAGAGTTACCCCTTTTTGGAACGGTAGAACTGCTTGTTGGAACCAATTGTCACAGGATAAAATGCGTACATCATGATTCGATTGTCGAGAGTTGTGGCACAACAGTGAACACGCCGGTAAAGACAAGTGTACTGGTACAATGACCCCACACTTGCGTGAAACAATCCCTCACTGGATCTTGTTGGTACTTGCACAAACAAACACTCACAAAACTAACTAAACGCAAAAAGCAAACAAACAAAAATAGTAATAACAGACATAAGTGATGTACAATGTTTTCAAAAGATAAAAGAAAAATACAATCAATCATCATGTTGCGTCCCGGATGGACCAGCCTCATCATCATGAAATCCAGGAGGGAATGATGGTATATCCTCGATGTGTAGATGGAGCATGATCAACCGCTGGGTCTTCGCCATCCGGCACTGTCGGGCCTCCATACGCGCCATCCTCGCGTCAAGATCCTGCAAGGCAGCCTGCACGTCTACATGCTGCGGTGGTGGCTGTGTCTATGGTGGTAGCTGGACTGGCGCCTCCACTCTCCTGTGCTGGGAGGGTTGGTGCAAAAGCTGCTCCTCCTCTACCTGCGGGACAGCTGCCTCGATCGTCGGCCTCACCTAGTACATACCTCGCCTCGGCTGATGGATCATCCCCATGTTCTCAAAATATCGCCCCTCCGCGCGAGTGGGTAGTGTTGGGGCCAGGCCGGCAAGAACATCGGCCGTGAGAATGTCGTAGGATTGGGCCAAGCAGGTAATGTAATGCCCACTAGCCATGGGGCTCCGGACAGTCGTGCCCACGGCTCGAGATGTCAGAGAAACCGCCAGTGCAAACGGCAGGTTGAGGAACCTGCTGGGGTCGGAGAGGACCCACATGTAATACATGTCATCTCGTGACACCTTCTCACATCCCTTCCTCTACATAATAAAGGCGGATATGATCCGGTTCGTCAATAGGTGGAGCGGGGTGCGGAACTGGCTCTCTATGGCTGCGGCAGCATCGAACAGCTCGTTGGACATCTCTGCCCAAAGAAGCTCGTCTGCCTCCCTCTGTGGATGATCCCTGAAGCACGCGACAAAGAAATGCGGGAATTGAATGTCACTAATCTCTGCCTCAGTATAAAGCTCTATGCGTCTGGCGAAATCTCGTAACGTGCACTCCCGGCTCTATCCTCCCAGTCTAAATCAAACCAGCTGGGCTCTGGGCCCTCGCGAGGCTGGGTTGTATCTAGACCAGGCAATTTAAGACACGAATACACGAGTCTGTGAGAGACACGACACGACACGAATACATGACACGAATACATTTTAAAAATGGAGATAAGACTTATTTCTCTTTGTGTATTCGTATTGTGTCAAATTCGTGTGTGACACGAATTTACGACACGAATACACGAATCGCCAGGTTACTTGTATCAGCAAGTGGATAAAAACTCGAGCACCAGCTCCTTGTACACAATATCGTCCCTGGTGGCCATCAGTCGCTCCCAGCCCTGGCATGTGAAGGTAAATTCCCCCTCGGGGTGGGTCCATGTGCGGTGGAGGTAGGGTAATAGCTGATCCCGCAACCCCACCTGGGTCAAAATGGCTCGGTCAAACTGAATCGCCGGAAGGACCGGCCTCGTGCGAATCTCCAGGAGTCGAGCCCAGTACTAGGGAGTCTCCTCAAGAATGTCTAGGAACTATAAGAACTCGTGCCCAGGCATGTAGTCACCCTGCTCAGCCATCTGCACGTAAATCACAACAAATAAAAAGTTTGCAAAATTAGTCCTCGCCGCACGCCGCGGATCCTCGCGTGTCGCCTCAACACGCGCGACGCGGCATAGGAATGAACCGCGTCGCGCCGTATGACTGTTGCGAAAATCTCCAAATATTCACTTGTTTAATCCAATCCAACACATATACAAGGCAACCTAACCACCGACTAGCCCCTCTAGGGTGAGAATTTTGCAAATAACTCACCCTACGAGTCGGCATTGCCGATTTTCTAAGTTTTTCTATTACCCGACAATTTCAATCAAATTTCTACTTCAAACACATGCAATGACTCGAAATAACAAGTTCTAGACACATACCTCGATCGTGGATACACGGGAACACAAGAAAATGCTAGAAAAATGAGTGATCATGAGGTGCTCTGTTTTACTGCGTCGTTTGTGTATGTGGTGCGACGAGGGAAATACGTACCTTTAAAGCCGTTTTCTGACAAATCGAATTCTGCGATGCAGATAAAGAGTTTCCTGCGTTGCGCGTGTCCAAAAATGAACCCCTGCGCATCGGGTTAATTTGCATACGCGCGGCGCGGTTTTAACCTCATCGTGTCGCGGCCTTCAACTTTTGCAATTCCTTTCAATTAACCCCACACTTGCTTCGTGCTGCGATTCCCTACAATGATGATGATTAATTTTTCTTAATTACTTCAAAAACAAAAACCTAACCTATCTACGGATGTGTTTCCTCCCAACAAGCGTTAAGTTTAACGTCTTCAGCTAGACGGGTATCCTTTTCATTCCTCCTTTAGCACAGGACTTTCTATTCCTAGTACGATGTCTTGAATGATTGTGGCCATTAAGGTCGTCAACTGTGTCATTCTATCACTCACCTGGCTTATCCATTGCTGATGTACATTTAGGAGTTGGAACACCTTAGCTTCCCTATTCCTTGTATCTCTTGCATACTCCTGGTGTTTCCATTCCATGGCTTCCATCATATCAAAGATTTGTTACTTATCAGTCATTGTCAGCAAACGTTCTTGCGTTTTCTAGAGGATTTATTCATCCTCACCTTCACTTTCATTTCCCTTCATTCGATTTCTACCCTTGTCATTCACTCTTGGTGCCATTAACGATCTATTATTCAAGTACTGGCTGTCATACCCTGGTGGCAAAGTCATTGGACACCCAAACATATTCAATCTTCATTTTCTAGTGCCAAAGGTGATGTCCATATCACCCGTTTTGCAATCCATCACAGCCCCAGCTGTTGCCAAAAACGGACGTCCTAAAATCAGTGCCGACGCACCTTGCTGGATAGAAAAAGTCGCCCACTTTGACAATCACATTTGTCAACTTGCCCCATGAGACCTTTGTGGATTGGTCTGCCAGTTGCAGAACTGTCTTTAATGGTTCCAATTCTTTGTTCTTTTACTTATCGTATAAATAGCCATGTAAAATATTTACACTGGCCCCAGGTCTAACAATGTGTTTCAAATAATTACATCACCCACAGTGACAGTAATCAAAGGCAAACCGGGATCCTTTTCCTTTTTTGGCAGTGTACCTAGCAATGCCTTTCTTGCCTTAACTGTGAGTCACACTGTTTTTGGTGTCCGCTTCTTGATCTTGTCATTTTCTTTGCATATTTCCCTGAGAATCCTGGTATCTTCTGGAGCATTCTTTAACTCATCCCATAAGGGCAGATTAATAGACGGTCCACTTGGTACACTTTGCTTTCTTTTCATTCTTGCAGCTTTCTTTTTCTTTTTGATGTCGGCTACAGTTGACTGTTCCTCTTTTTGTACTTTCTTGTCCTTGCTCTCCGTTCCCACCAAATCTTCCATCGTGACCTTTCTCCATACATTTCAGGTGCGCAATCATCCACTGCATTGACATGTTCTTTTCCAGCTCTTCGAGTATGATTCGGGTTCACTTCCGTGTTACTCGGGAGCTTGCCATTATCTCTTTGTCTTTGGTCTTCAGCCATTTGTGCAATTTGTCTCTCCATATTAGCATTGGCCTTAGCATTGGTCTGTGTTTGCTGTTGACTTGTGTTCACGATTTCATACATCTTTGTTATCATTTCTGCTGGAGTTTCTGGATTGGTAAGATTGTTATTAGCAATAGTTGACCCGCTTTTGTTGTTGCTACTACTGTGACCATTGTTGTTGGCAGTCTGGAACTGTCTTTGCTTGTTGGAAGGAAGTCCTTGATAGTTGTTTTGACTGTTGTTGTAAGGCTGGTTGTTATTATAATTCTGATTTCCTTGATTATAAGGTCGATATGGTCGTCCATTATTGTTGTTGTATTGACCTTGACCATAAACCTGGTTGACCTTGTTGATTACCTTGTTGAAGATTTTGTGATCCCTGCTGGTGAGTTGCCATCAGCCTATCAAACTTCCTATTCAATTCTCCTATCTCCTTTTTGACATCCTTTTTCCAATCATTGTTTGGCTGGTACAACCACTCGATTTTCCACTTCTAATAAACGTAATTGACCCAATTGGCTGCCATCCGATGGGTACACGAAAGTGACGAAGTTGCTGTGACTACAGAACCATGCCTGTCTGTTAAGGAAAAAGGGCTAGCATCATTTCTCCATTGGGGAGAGACCACTTTTGAAATGAAAGAGGAATCCCCAAAAAAAAGAAAGGAGATGAAGGTCGGATCCGATTTGAAAAACTGTGCCCACGGGCACTTATCAACAATCGATGTGACATGAGTCAAAAGACAATCTAGATCCGCTGGCTTTCTTGTAGAGTAATTCGTTTTGGAACTATTACTTAGTTGTTCCACAAATCTCCAGGCACAAGTTGGGGCTAGCCCACTTGGCTAACAAGGTGATTACTAACAAGGAGGTCATGGGTTCAAACCCTGGCACTAACATAATAAGGAGTAGTTTAGGAGTAGGAGTAGGATAGATTTGCCGTTCAAAAAAAAATACAAATCTCCAGGCATCGTCTGGATCTTGCATCATGATAGTCCTACTGGATGAAGCATTGATCATGGCTTGATTGGTCGTATCTACCCCATCATAAAAGAACTTCACAAGTTGCCACCGTGGAATGTCGTGGTGCGGACAGGATCTCATCAGCTCCTTCAATCTTTCAAATACATCGTGAAACGCCTCGCCTGGGAAACTTGTACTGGCTGACGTGGACGTGGGGTACCATCTCGGGTCGGCACTCCACAAGTCAACACATCAGAATCAGGGTTCCCAACAGGGTTGGTAATTGGTTGACTCAAAGGTGGAACAGTAGGTTGAGTGCATGATGGTATGGGTGCAGGGGCTGAAACTGCACCACCACTAGCACTAGTAGAACCTATATGAAATTCTGATGAAATTGGGGGTATAAATGATGCTTCCCCCATTACCTCGCCCGTTGATTCATTGGTAATGTCCTCGACTGTAACATTATCTGGACTCATATTGATCAAGCACCTATGCACACGATTTCTACGCGCGGTTCGGTCAATCTCATAATCAAACAAAAGATGTGATGTTTGTTCACCTCGATGCGTGTGCATACACGGGTGCAAACGACCGTCAAAACCAAAACTCAGTTACTAAATCAACTAAATAACCAAAAACTAAAATAAAAATCAGAAAACAAACCACTAACACTCTAGTTAAAGCGCACAACTCCCCGGCAACGGCGCCAAAATTTGACACACCTAGGTCGTTATGCGGTCAAAAATAGAAAATTAAACCTTACACGCACACTAGTATAGTAGAAGCAATGGTCGATCCGTGGGAATCAAGTGGTTAAAATATAGTGTCAGAATAAACCAAACTATAGTGTCATTCTATAGTTGGCGGTGTTCCTTACACTTCCCGAAAACCGATAAAATAGAATACCG